>JARKHS020026611.1:0-480000 GCA_030143305.2 Amblyomma americanum | reverse complement strand
CGATGAACAAAAATTCCGCCCCTTCTCCGGATGGTTTTACTTTCCACCATGCCTTCGGGTTTATGTGTTTCTTCGTATTCTCTTTTGGTTTTTCTTTTCTTTTTCACCGCTCTTTCTTTCGTAATACTCGAAGCATATCGCAAGAGCTCGAGGCGTCGTGACTATATAGGCCATTTATTTCCTTGTATACGAGCGACTTACATCTCTTGGTCTCGTAAACGACGCGTAGAGCTAACCTGCGTTTTATATATTTATATACGCGCGTTCGCTGTTTGTTACGTGCCTTCGCATATACAGGTACGTTTTTAATGAACTCCTCGTCTTGTATGATTTTACGAGTGTTCTTTTTTTCTTCCTTTCTCCCCGCGCAAGACAGGAGTTGTTGTTCCCACGGGTGCGTTAGTCTTCCCCGAGTTGGGCAAAAGAGAACGTACGACTCTTGTATCGAAGTGCGTTTCTTTGTTGCATTTTTTTATCTTAGTTTCGCTTTTAGGCGAAACAACCGCCTTTTCTCTCTATGTGGAAGCGCGGGTTATGGCTGTACTAGAGGCCGCTCTACTATACGAGGGCCGCGAATGCGGTCGTTTCGAACTTCTCTCATCCGAAAATAAAACAAAACAAAAGAAAAGAAAGCGCCCCGTGCGATATCCAGAGCTGCCTGCCAATTATGAGAGCGCCGTCCCAGGTTGATTACGAATTCCGCAGGACTCGAGAAAATAGTCGCCCGCTCGTTCGAGCGGCTCCGCTCTTGGTTCGAGCGCCGTTACCCATGCACTGAGCCAAGCGGCCGGGGCGGCTGCGTTCGTTCTGTACATCTGTTAGCGGTCTTCTTACAGCCCTACTAACGACCGTTTAGTGCCGCGAACAATGAACAAGAACGATGGCGAACGAGGTCCGGCTATGAACTGATTCCTGGGGTAATCATTCGACATTGTTATCGAGTGCGCTTTGTCTGTATAGTGTTCATCGCGAACATCGTAATGCGAACAAGTTTTTTTTTTGTTTTCATTCTTGACGCCCTGTTAAGGTGGTATACCCGCTATTCAGTGCCGCCGGGGTGCGTGTGCGTTGGCGCTGAATGCACATTTTCTGCTCTTCATCTGCGAAGAGGTCATGACTAGCAAGGAAGGTATGCGAGGCAAGTCGGTTGTTGCTCCTGGGTTTAGTTGCTTCCGGAGTTTTACCGCGGTTAGGGTTCCGTGGCCAAACTATCCTAACCCGAGTGCAGTAATGATTGGGTTAGTACGGTAGGGGTTGGGGGGTTCACACCTCGCAGCTGGCGAAGGTCAGGGAGAGAATCAGTATTGGAGGTTCGAGGATTAATTTCGAGCACGCAGGGGTTCTTAAGCGTGCTGTGACGTCACACAGTACGTGGGCGTCTTCTTCATTTCGACTCCACATAAATGCTGTCGCCGCGGCCAGAATTGCCTCCCGCGACCTTGGAATCACCAGTCAAATGTCCCGGCCACTAACTAAACGTGGCGTTTATGGTGATTGTTGATCTGTGTTGAGAGAGCACATGCTGGAAAAGTGGTAAGGAATACTAGCTGCGTATCTGCGAACGCCGTAGCAAATTGGTGCGGGTAAGAAAGTGAACGCGCGAAGGGAATCCATTAATAATAATAATAAAACTCACAGGATGGTTACGACTGTGTAACGGGATGTTCAGCGACAGCTGTTTAGGCGTTTAGTTTTGGGGATATTTTGCAGAAGCACTGGTGTATTGGTCACGTGATACATCCCTGCACTGGCAGACGGCTGTTCCAAACAGAGCCACCTATTGGCTTGTGCGACCGAGGTTGACTCTGATATAAGGTCACGTAACGTTAGGGTCACGTGACATAACATTAGGGTCACGTGACATAATATCACGTAACATAAATGTTACGTGACCGTGACACATTAACGCTCCCACCGGTTACGCAGACGACGACGAGAAAGCCAGGGACGGGCGTCTATATAACAGCTGTCGCTGTAAAAGTGCAAGAAAAGCATTTCATAGAAAAGAAGCCGTTTTATGATGAAAGCGATTCCTGACGAGATTAATCTCCCCTGGTTATTGGTTGGAGTAAAGAGGATCTTTGAGGTATAGCTAGCTTCAGTCAATGGTGGCTAAATATAGATGGAAGAAAAACTCCTGATGCTGCGGTTCCATCAAGGATTAAGAAATTTATTCCACTTTCACCCTGAATTCTGTAAAGTTGAGGCAGCTAGGTCTTTCGAACAAAATCTTTTGGCTATATAGGCAATGCTTCATGAAAAAAGGAATTAAATAATGCTCTAGGAGCGCCATTTTACGGAGAATGATTTTTTCTAAGCGACAATAGTCGTTTAAGGACTGCCATAAAAAAAAAAAACCAACGGGGAACGTTTTTGAGGATAGCAAAAACGTTAATTGCACAAAATACAGGTCTGCAGAAAGGGGATCTGGGAATATATTGATGATTGCTTTATTGAAATCTGGCAGTTTAGGAAAAATTGCGTTCATGAACTCTTTCTCTTTGAAAAATGATTTTGTGCAGAATTGCTGGGTATGAAACCCTTCGTTGAGAGCCAGGACTTCAGGGGTTCCAGCCATATGTCCACTAGTATTTCTTGCAGATGGGCAGAGTCCAGTTGTTCGGAAATAACTCGGAGTGTTTTACTTTCGCCAACTTAGGAATGAGCGTGGGATACGGGAAAAATTGTTTTTGGTTTACTGGAGGAATGTTAGATAGGGCCTTCTTATCTTCCAGTCTTGTGGCAGCAGCTGTACAAGTGCATGACGTTAGGACTTATATGCGATTAGGGGTTTCCTATAGCCCAGTCAACCTTCGCGGAACGTCCAAACCAAGTTACGGACGTCGAACAGGGAGGGTGGCTCTCTCGATGACTTCGATGATTCCAGTGCCATCCCGAGGCGGCTTGTACGGAAAGTGACCGTACGCTTGAAGTATCAGCTCTCGACAACGTAGTTAGAGTAGTGGTCTATCAGCAACTCGACTTTACTCATTACTTTCATGATATTATTTATGTTATCACTGTGTAACCGTTTTTTTCTCTACACGATTCCTTGAACAATAATGCACATCTGGGCGCCCTTGGTACTGAAGAAATAAAAAAAAAACACAACTAAAGGCAATGTTTCCAAAATAAGCACTATCATGTTGTTCTCAAACTCTGTATTTATTGATATTTTTTGCTAACACAAACAACTACAGTGAAACCGCAAATCCGCGAACGTTAACCCGAGGCAGTACGTGCTTATAGCTTCCGGGAATTTCGAGCCAGATTTCAAACGCTCGCTTTAAACCCCTAAACTAAGCTGTCAGGTGCCAGCAAGCCTTCTGTAAGCTTTGAGACGGAGAGCACGGGTGCACGACCCTTTTACAAAGTTGGGCAATCTCCGCTCCTATCTAGAGTTCAACGCACAGGTCGACAAATGACAAAAGCTTGGTCGCGATCAAACACCGGAGACACGCTCGTGGGGACGACGTGAGAAACTGAAAAGACGGGGTTCGCCTCTCTTCAGAAGTGTCGCCGGCCCACGGAGCATTGGTGCGTTGGTCTCTTATTTATACAGTTCTTATTCTCGACGTGTCGTCTAGTTTCGGTCCAACGGAAGCCTATAGCTATTCTACGTGCCTTCGGGAGGCACACGCAGGCCGTGTGTTGGATTCAGTATTATTTATACAGATAGCTGCTGCGTGGGACGCGGATGGGGGCATTACCCCCGCAAGGCAGCCATCGCTTGATCGCTGCTGCCGCTATTAAGTGTCACTTTAATGCTCAGGTTTTGCAAAAGCGTTTCAGTTGTGCAAACAGCAAGCTACAGTCTTACACCGGCTGCAGGAACTAATTTCCGTTCTATACGGCGGCTAAACTGCTGAAAATGCACCCATTACAGAAGAGCTGAGGCGTGGGAATTGGAACTATAGGGGCACCATTTTTAGTTTGTCGTTTAAAGTATTGAGCTATACCGAGGATCTTCTAGGAGAAGAAGGAACTCAAGTATGAAGTATGTATGTAAAGCACGTCCAGGGTTCAAGTTCAAGGCCTTTAGAGAAATTTTTACGAGCTCTGCTTTCCACATCACCGAGGACTGCATATATTGATTGCATTTGTACGATGCGAACGAGCTGGTTGAAATGCAATTAGGGAGCAAAACGCATGCATGGCAGTGGAAAAGCCAGTGCTCATCCATCCTTCAAAAGGTACGAGCACATATACAATGGACTAATTGGTTAAAAAAGGCATTTCATAAGGACTATATCGCAGCCCTATGCTTCGTGCCAGCCCAGCACATGTTCCGCTCAGCCTTATAGATGTGGGTAGAAAGCCCTACTGCTCGCACTAAAGAGAAGTTGCTATGCGCAAAGAGGCTACTCCGCGATTATCCCGATAAACCCTCACGATTTTTTTGCCAAGGAGTGCTTTCCGCCTTTTCCGCCATCCGTATACCCATGCCGAGACACATAAGCTACTAAATATTGTCATCATCATCGCGGATTCGTTATAACCTGCGACGCATCAGGGTTTAATCTTTAACAGATTCGCAGGCATTACTTTTTGACGCCTCGTCACGCATGTTCACGCGCTAACGAACTCGGGCATTCCGCCATTAGTGCTTCTAATAACCAGCTCTCCCAACTCAAGCCGTCACGCGGGCGGGGCCCAGAACGGCTTCCTCATCAGCTTCGCCTTCCCGAAGGGGTAAGGGAGTTACCATCCCCAGAGACCACACTGTGCGGGCCTCTTCAAGGAGGCAGGAAGAGGGAAAGACTGAGAGAATGAGTGGGTGAGTGAGTGAGGGACACGGAGTGATTCATTATTAACCGAATAATCCATGCCGCATCTTCACCCGCACTCCCGAGCAAGAAGTATATGTTTATACGTGCATGTTTATAGCTGTATGTTTGCCTTCGCAAACTCACCAGTAACGGGAGATAGATTGGAATAACATGTCCTTCCTTCTCGCTATACCTTCGCCGTAGGGCGGTTATGAGGCGCGGAAAAAGTTGAGCGAGGAAAGAGAGCGGCTAACCATGGAAAAGACCAGCGGGTATTTCAATTAAGGCCGCGTTGATTGCGTATTAAGCCTCTCCGCCGCTCCGCGGCGCCACCTTCGCTTTCCTGAGCAGGCGGAGCGCAAACAGCGTGTGCATGAGTTTGTTCTCGAAGCTGGCACGCGAGCACACACACACGCACTCAAAGACAACATGTAAACACCGCGAAGTCCCGGGGCGGCAGGATGCAGCAGCGTATGCTTCTAGGCACAATTCGCCTAGCGTCCAGATTGAACGCGGGCGAGGGATTTGATGTGCCGTTAATGGGACAGCCAGGACACTGTTAGGTATAGAGGTGGTGGCTTCTGGTCGGCAGGAGGTGGGACGGAGGGGAGGGGGGTAGGGGGAGGCGTACAAGAAGGATCTGTAATCAATAATTCACCAGCCAGACGCGCGTCTCATCTTCGTCACGATATAAAGATGGAGCGGTTTCCGCGAGAGGCTATATATGACGTAGGAATATGTACGGACGCGCATACAGTGTGGGGAGTGTTTCCGGTGTCACGTGATTTATTAAACGCCACCCAGTCGGCGTGTTGCTTTCTTGTTGGCGAAAGCGGGTCGAAGGAGAGCTCTGGGCGCGGTGCGAGTTTGTGCCGTTGCTTGTGGCCTACGGTTTGCGTACATGCGTTGCATTCTGTTTTATAATATTATATTTTTCTTGCGAGTGTGCGCGTGCCTTTGTGGGTGTGCGCTATTTGCGAAGGAGCTCTTCGCAACGGCTTTTGGGGCTGCTCAAAAAGAAAGACTACGAAAACGCGGAGTAGTGCATCATCTATGCGAAACACGAAGCTGCGGCTCTGTTAGGCGATATCGTTTAGCAGGATAGCGGGAGCTAAATGGCGTATAGTTTACGAACACTCGGCTGCGACAGATGTTTTTTTTTTTTATTGCGGCGCATAGCGCGTAGCCGGAGTGAAAAAGAAACCAATGCTGCGTGTGCAAACTTATAAGAACACCACTCCATCAGCATATTCGACTTATGTGAAGAGTGTTTGGATTTTAGAATGCCTAGCGCTAAACTATAGCCGGTTACTTCCCAACGTTGAACTCGACACTGAAAATGTTGAGAAGTTTTTTTTTTTAGTAACGGAAGCGGAGAGCGCAGAAAGATTTAGTAATTGAGAAAAGGGCGCTTTGGAAGGATATTGAAGATATGTTTGGTGAGGCTTGAAATCATTTAGAGTGGCTGCTCGTTTTGGTAAAAGTAGCGAGAGAGAAAGGGAAGGGTTGGCCCGGAAAAGAAAGAAAGCCTGATTTATGACATTATGAACTTAAAGAAGCAGCAGCCACATTCTTAATATCGGCCGCAAATGGCCGGAATATTAGAGGTCACCCTCACATCCCTTACAAAAATGGTCTATAGACAGTCTATAGATTTCTTACAGACTCTGTTGCATTCCTATACATATTTATTTTGGTCCATTTAGAGTCTATAGAATGTCTATAGAAAAAACACTAATAAAAGCGTATGACCATAAATCTATACATTGTCTATAGACTCTCTAAAGCATTTGTATGCTCTCTAGACTTCTCAAGGATCTGTCTACAGAGAATCTATAAACTTTATAGACGGAAGTCTGTGGACTGTCTACAGACTGTATAATGAACTTTTTGTAAGAGATTCAAGCAAGTGCCGTGTTTAAAAGAAATTTTCATAGACGACACGTCCCCTAAGACACCTCTTAAAATGAACGCTACTCAATGAATGCCTTTGTGCTGATATAGTTAAAACATTTAAGTCCACCGCTCCAAACACTCTTTAATACTGGCATGCAGTTCAGATAAAATAGCATAGAAGAATATTTTCCCCAAAGCGCGCCATCCTGAGCTTTGCTCCATAAGCACATCATTATCAGCGGTACAAGTTGCCAGCTGTAAACGAAGCTGTTTCAAAAAAAAAAAAAACAAACTTACAGGAGCATTCTTCACGGGGATGCATTATAACCAGGTTGTTTAGCGACGTCAGGAAAACGAATAGTACAGCCCAGTTCCTCGCAAAATATAAATAAGTAGCGCGGATTTACGACGCTTAGATCACATTGAACTGAACGATCAGAACATGGAAAATGCCCTTATTGAGAAAACGAAAAAGCATAAAAACAGTGTTGGTAGCACTGGATAAGCGCTATTGTTTCCGCGGAGTCGCACAATATGTTTTTCACTGATAAAGAGACCCGGAAAAAATGGGTTTTTCTCGATTTCCACCGGCAATTTCGACCACCGTGAGGAAGTAAAATCAAATTCCGGTTTCGCTTTCTCACACACTGCGTGCAAAACACGCGCGAAACAGAGAAGGATAAGGTTATGAAAGGATATCCTGCTGAGTGCATTTCCTATATTTCCCTTATGCAGAGGTGGTTAGGATCAACAAGAGTAAAACACATACACGTGCGCACGAGCACTAAAACAAAGGTCAGTATAACACGTAAGAAGCACAAAGACTGCTGGCACATTTCCAGTTATGAATAGCAATCTCGGCTTTATTCGCAATACATTCGGGGCCTCTCGACGCGCCATCAATTTTCTCTAAAGATAAGGCAGCATAGTTCTGGGCGGAGGGGATGTTATTAAGTGTATCCGGACGCATTAAACTGGGTTCCTTGACTAAGTATTCCACTTTGCCGCTAACCTTGTAATGCAATAAGAAAAGGCTGCCTCGAGGATTTTCAATTATTCTGAAAACGGGTCATATATCGCCGTGACAGAAAACTATATATATATATATATATATATATATATATATATATATATATATATATATATATATATATATATATATATATATATATATATATATATATATATATATATATATATATATATAGGAAGGGAGTATGGCACACGCTGCAAGGTTCTCTAAAGTCCTTTTAACTTTGCTTTTGCGGCGGAAAACAATGAAATTAACGTTGCGAAGTGCGAGTCAATTTCATAGGCTGTAGGCGAAAAACGGTTACCGACTAGTCCTATACGCACCAAATGAAAATATATCGTCAAGAAACGCAATGTCATGCCTTTATCATTCGGGGTAAAAATACGAGCGGCACTATGCAGAGGAGGAAGGAGGTTTCTGGCACACGTGGCGTTCGTTCAAACTTGTGGCGAATGACTGCTTGACTGAGAAATTTTGCTGGCAAAAGCAGGAGATTGCGGGTTCGGCTTCCGCAGTTGTCGTGAAGAAGGTTTTTGTACTGTATTTTTTCGATGATGTAAAAAGAAATGTATCCATTGGGAGGTTTTTGGTTTGTGTTCGGACGCCGCAGTGAGATCAAGATTGTTAATCTACCTCCTACCCTCTTTCCAACACCTCCCGTAAAGACGCACTCCCGTTGGATTGTGGAAGGCAGTGGGGGAGTGGGAGAAAAATTATTGTGGGACAATAAAAAGAACGAAAAAGTGTCCGGGGGGGGGGGTGGGGGGTGGGGGGTGGCATGCAAATTTGGAACTATCTTCCCGGGCCCCCTCATGCTTTACCTTTTAAAGAGTTTTTAGATTCTGCTAATCATATCTGCGATGTTTTTACCGCGTTTTTCGTTGTGCTTTCGTACTATCTCATATGTTGGTGATAGTCACCGTTTGTTAGTGCATATTTTTTTCCTCCTGGGGCCACAGCATCCTCTAGGCTGTATGTAAAAAAAGTCGGCACAGACACTTAAGAGTGCTTTCGTGTGAGAAAGAGTAAGCCCGCCTGCTCACTTTGTGAAGGCAGTCGCCGCGCGCTGCCGTGTGATGCAATACGATGCGGACCATGCTTACTGTCGACCGACCATGCTTACTTGGCGCAGGGCATTGCCGCTGACCTTCTCTTCCTTTCGGCGATAGCGCTCCATGAAGTGCGGCGGCCACTCGCTCTCGTGTTCCCTCTTATATTGCTTCTACCTGCACACCTGACACGTGTTGTGAATCTCACCCAATGCGCTTCTTTAGGGGTGGCTCAGTGGTTAGGCGCTCGGCTACTGATCCGGAGTTCCCGCGTTTGAACCCGACCGCGGCGGCTGCGTTTTCATGGAGGAAAAGCGCTAAGGCGCCCGTGTGCTGTGCGATGTCAGTGCACGTTAAAGATCTCCAGGTGGTCGAAATTATTCCGGAGCCCTCCACTACGGCACCTCTTTCTTCCTTTCTTCTTTCACTCCCTCCTTTATCCCTTCCCTTACGGCGCGGTTCAGGTGTCCAACGATATAAGAGACAGATACTGCGCCATTTCCTTTAAAAAAAAAACAATTATTATTATTATTATTATTTCATCTATCGTCGCGTGTCTAGTGTACCGCTTCGATAGAAATCTGGTTGCATAAGTTCTGAATTGCCTCATCCGTATTTATTAAATACTGTTGGTCAAACTCTGCTGTCGGGTACTCCTAGCGCGTCCTAGCCAGCGCCCCGACGACTCGTTTTTGAACAATTTCAGGATCAGCACCAAAATTCTCAATACGTAGGCAGAACATTTTACCGGAATCTTTAACATGCACGTCGATGTGTTTCGATGCAGATAAGTCCGAAAAGAGTAGAACCCTTGGGAATTTAACTAAGGATATCCGGTTGATAATGCTTTTATCGAGTTATAAAGCAAATCGGCCGACATGTTTTGATTTACTAAACGTCACGTGGTAGCATTTTTCGGGGTTCACAAGAAGTTCCGAAGTGGACAACGTGAGTTAGCTTTACCCAGATCTTGCTGAACAAGATCTATATCATGTTAATTATGTGGTTCTCTTGAAACAACGCATTTATCTGCTAAAAATCGCATTTCTCAGAAATTTTTAAGCCGCTATCACTGATGTACGTTGTAGCAATTAGAGCGGCCTCAGTATAGAGTCTCATGGTATTCCCAAGAAACTTCCGGCAAACTTTTGCCTTCCCGTCCGCTTACTAAGCACTTAATTTCGTCTCTGAGTTAGTATATTCCTCTCTATTTTGATTGTACTATTCAAATTCAGGGCCGCCGCGGTAGCTCAGTGGTTATGGCGCTCGGCTGCTGACCCGAAAGACGCGGGCTCGATCCCAGCCGCGGCGGCTCAATTTCGATGGAGGCAAAATTCTAGCGGCTCGTGTACTGTACGATGTCAGTGCACGTTAAAGAACCCCAGGTGGTCGTAATTTCCTGCGCCCTTCACTACGGCGTCCCCCATTGCCTGAGTCGCTTTGGGACGTTAAACACTCATACGCCATACATCGTATTCCAATTCAGGTCTTCTATTTTATGTTTGAAGCCCTTATGAATATATCCTTTGAACCTTTACAAGTGCGCCAGCCTATACATTTCTGCAGATCTATTCTGTAGAGCTTCAGCATTGCCGAAATGCACGAAACCTGTCCCGCATGATCCTTTCGTTCGCGCGTCCGAACCGGCTGCTTTCGTTCTTGAGAACTTCGTTTTAAGCAACCGCCATTACAAATTCCGATCAGCAACACCGGCTGTCATGTAGGACATCAGGAGCCAGCAGCCCATTAGCGTCTCTGCCTTTCGCGTCTTCATCACCATCAAAGCCCGAAAAAAGGCCCGGTTCTGTCATTAAGCAGACTGAGTGCCAAGTTTGACGACGGGCGTTTTGTACTCTAGGCTTGTTTAATTTCTCCAAAAATGTTAGGCTCGCACAGATAGGGTTACAGCACTGAGACGAGCTGCATGACCTCCCTCTTCACGATATGATAACCACGGAGAAAGAGAATGCTGTTAGAGACTGACTGTAGTTAGAGTGTTAATCGGAGTGGTTTCTCTTCGTTGGTATATTAGTTTGTCAAGAGTAGTTATAGCGTCCAGTGGTATTACCTAACTACTAATCTGGAGAGCGGGCAACCAGCTAACAACGCACGGGACGTAAGCCTCTTATACCGCTAACAATGAGGTCTATTGTTTTTCTGTTCGGGGCAGATGTTCGATGGTCGGTGGCTGATTAGCCGAATCGTCACGCGTTTAGACGAAAGAGCTGTGGTAGGAGCCAACTGACCCATTGTAGCCGCTAGAGTTTAGTTAATGGTGTGTGAGTCGACTGCTCGCAAACTTCGTTAGCCACATTACAGACCACTCGATTTAAAATGCCACCTCACACTACGGGTTTGTTTTCGTTTATTTTAACTCGTAAACTGCGGTTCGCTCGCCGCCTATTTCGACAGAGAGCGAAATCCAGTTTACGAAACTTTTATTGAAACGTATAAGCTCGGCGTGGAAAACTTCGTTAACTCAGTTGAAGATTCATATTCCTTTTTTTTTCTGTTGATTGAGCGCCGATGCTTCCTATTCATTACCGCCAGTACCCAATATGCAGTGGCTTACCAATCTCTATCGAGAGTATGGTATTATACCAGTACGCAAGTATGCGGCCGTCACTTGGAGGCTAACGCATATGCAATGAAATTGAGGAAAGCACAGTCAGCTTCGCAAAGGAAAACATGGAGGTGGCATTCAGAGACGGGATGAGAGCTGCTTGGATTAGTGATAAACTCGAGTAAACGATATCCTGTAGGCGAGCTTGAGAGGAGGAAATGAACTTAATTATTTAGTGAGCTCGTAATCCGGAGGAGAGATAATTAACGCTATTTTAAAGTAAGAGCGCATTCCAAGGGAATGCAAATATAGCTGGAATGGGCAGAGAGCGTGGTTTGGACAAGAGATTAAGGAATTTGTCTGGATAAGGCGGTCGCGGCTGGAGCTAGGAAGTGCTAACTGTATTGTTACCTCCTTTGCCGGCTATCTTAACTATCCGCTTCTCTGAGCGGCGAGAGATATAAGAGGGGAAGGACGGAGGCTCACGAACTTCTCGAGCCGATTAGAGTGAGCAAGCAGAGTTTAAACTCGGACTTCATGCTTTGGCTAGGTTTTTTTTTTGTAAGCTTATGGTAGTTACCGTTTCCGCATTAAATCGAGTTAGCTTTATTCCTGATGAGCTAAAGCAGCGAATAATGAAGTACATAGTTTGCAAAGATTTGACATTGTACATTGCTTGCTGCAGTGCGTACGCAATGCAAAGCTCGTTCAACATTTTTTTTTTCCTTCCGCGCCACTTGTCATTGCTTTCAATTCAAGCCTACTTTCTTTGAGCTACTCTTGATAAGTCTTCTTATTTTGACTTCCCTCAGTCTCTTCCTTTCTGTGCCTGCAGTTTGAAAACTTACACTGAGCTTTTTTTTTTTTCACTCAAACTTTTCAGAGTTCGTTCAGCGCCTGTCGCTGAGGATTTATCGACGCATGGTAACAGAGAGCGAACAATAGAGAGTAGCCAGATGAAAGTCTCGGAAACTCTTCTTGAAAAAAAAAGTTTTTGTTTAGGTTTGCCGCCACGAAACTTGTTTTTTGTCGAGCCAAGTTTCACGTGCAAAATGCAATTGACGGATTTTGTACAACTTACGTATCAGATAAGACAGCTTGCGAATGTGCATTCGTGTCGAATGTGGGTTATCGTCACCCTGTTCATGGTGCAACCCAGTAAAAGAAACTTTGAGCACTTTGTGTTACAGTCAGGTTCGATACGAAGTAGGCAAAGTCAGTCTGAGTGTCGGCTGCTAGTTAAGTTTTTCGACTGAGAGCCTTATTTTAATATATAAATTGTATTCAGGGAAATAAGATTGGCTGTTGGTGCAGATGCGAATGCAAATCAAAGTTTTCTTTTCTTCTCGAAGGACTTACGATTAAATTCAATTTGAAAATGCAGATATTAAGTTATGAAATTATTTTGATGAAATTTGGCATGTATATAACCCTCTCGAAGGGTGGGTTTAATGTCGAGCAAAAATTAGCTGCGGTTTAACTACTGCTGAGCCTGGTTAAAGAGCGAAAGCTGTGATTTATCAGGTAAGTAGACACGGCTTTGCATCTGTAATGTTGAGTGCGTCAGGCACTCAGGATATGCAGCGCGCCCAACCTGCCACCCAGGGAGGCGGCATCTAAATTAATGGTTCGTCGCGAGAGGACTTGGTAAGCCAATGAACGCTACGACCTATTCTACCACCCTTTACTGGCGAATCAAAAGGTCAAAGGCCAAGGTCAAGGTCAAATGTCATGTGGCGCGCCACCATGGTGGGCAACATATGGTAATACCTATAGCCCCACTTGACCTCTGGCTCACTTGAAGGTCAACCGGCAATGCACGGCGAAATCGGCTTTACCTAGCGCAGTGAAGCTTTCGCTTCAAAAAGGGCATGACTTGACGCGGACGTCTACGTTCCGACGATTCATTAACGGGGACAAAAGTGAGCAAAACCATCGCTGGTCACACGGCGCGATATGGAATGATTTTCCACGCCTGCACTTCACGGTGAAATGTGGTGATTGGAATCCTCGAAGGTGCGAGCGCTTTGATTCGTTTGGGCTACTGCCTGTCAATAGCAACTAAGCTAAACGAGTTTTGTGATTATAATCATCATAATCAGCCTAACTAGACCCACTGCCAGGACAAAGTCCTCTGTCTTATCTCTCTAATTAACCCTTTCCTGTGCCAGTTGCAACCATCGTAACCCCGCAAACTTCTTGATCTCATCCGCCCACCTAACTTTCTGTCGCCTCCTGCTATGCGCTTGCCTTCTCTCTGAATCCAGTCCGTTACTTTGGATGACCATAGGTTATCTTGCCTTCGCATTACATGTCCTGACCAAGCCAGAGTTAGTTCCCTGACCCACTTTGCGTTATTCCAGTGTCTTAGCGTTGCACCTATCATTTTGCTTTCCATGGTACTGTTAGAGTTCAACTGGTCTTCCTTGGGAACTTTCTACCGGCTGGCGAGGGGCAGCTACCACCGACAACCGCATCTGGTTGTTTTTGAGCTCGTCACAAACCACAGAGCCGAGAGATTATTCGAAGTTAAGTGAGACTCCATGGCGATGAGAACCATGGTGGCAATAACAACAGAAAGAGAAATACAGTGCAAGCGCCGCATTTATTGTATGTACGCGAATAAAGCTGCTTCAGAAATGCTGTCTCGCTCAAGACGAAGTGCGCAGCACCGGTGAGCAGTCCTCACCACGATTTAAGAGAAGAGATGAATAAAAGTATTGAACCTATAGCCTGCTGAAGAACTTTCACCGAATGGGAGCCAGCTGGGGCAGGCTAGCGTACCTAACACTCTTAACGCGAATACGCCTATATGGGAGCAAAAAAGGAGCAAGCAGTCCTCTAGCGCAATCCCTTTTAGGCAGGGTATGCTGCCCTAGTACTGACGAAGATTCCACACTAAAAATGTTGTAGTCACGAAGTCATTGTTCGAGGTTTAAACCTCCTTTTTTGTGAAAGTCTAGACCTCTGGTGCCGCCTTAAAAGTCTCCTTCCAATGCAAACCGCATCCAGTTACTATGCTTTGCAGTGGGAATATACCTCCTTTTCCTAAAGCAAGCATCCCGTATACTTAGTGATCTTAGTGATCCAAATCTACCCCTGACACAATCTTGTCACAAGATTGTGAACAAGGCCCTTGTAAGCCGGGGCCGAAATGTCATCTTTTTAACGATTGGTCGGCGCTTGAAGATTTTCCACCATGAATATACCCGACCAGACGGGTTTCCGTCGAACCCTGGATTTCAAATCTACCCCGGTACTCTGGGCAGCAAACCCTGCTCCTAAAAAGAAGTGCGCTGGTGGTTAGCTTACTCTCTTTTTACACCCATTAAGCCTTATTTCTTTTTAGAGTGTACAACTTAAGAAAGCGTACCTTGTCCAGGAGCGTCTAGGGACGCCCAGGAACGCCCACCGACGCGGAGACTCCACAGGCGCGCACACTCCACGCCGCAGTTGCGTCAAAGGCCCAGATAACCTCGCGTTCCCGTGACATTAGCCAAGCAGGACCGCCCGCCATAGTTTTGCCCAGGTCGTAAAATGTGGGACAGATCAGTGCTCCGGTGGTGGTGCACTACTAGGCACAGTTCATCGAGCTGTTGCCGAAGAACGTAACATGCGTTCGCACATAGTACATAGGCGCGGCCATCGTCATTGCCATCGTCATCAGTTCGGCGGCGCCCACTTCTGGAGAAAGGCCTCTTCCATTGATTTCTAATTAGCGATGTCCTTCGCCACCTGCGGTCAAGTTTCTTGAACTTGCTCTCTATCTAATTCGCCCTGGTCCTCTGCTACGCTTCGCTTCTCAGAATCCACTTCGCTGTTAAACTAGTGGACTGATTATGGCTTCTGTATTGCAAGGCCTAGCGATGTCTATTTCCGCGTGATTAGAGGCAAGATATCATTAACTCGTGTTTGTCCCTTAATCCGCGCGCGCATACGAGGCACCAAAAATGAGTTCGCCACGCGTTGCGATGCAAGAACGAGATATGCACTAAAAAGACATCACGAGATAAGGGACGAGTTTATGCCTGATGTATTTTGTGAGTTTAGCATACATTTATTCATGGCCAAGTCGCTGTAGCCCGATGACACACCTATTAAGCAGATGCGAGATTTATCCCTCGCTTTCTAGTCGCCGAACTGCTCTTGAGAAGACAACAGCCGAATAAACGTTCGCTATTATTTTACGCCGCACTTACAACGGCGAAGAAAGCGTTAAAACGTGAAAACTGTTGTTTCCTTCAGGGATCTTTTTTTTAAAGAAACGAAGATTTTGAAAAATTTTGTGTTTGGGACTTTGGTAAGAAGTGTATTTTTCTAATAGAGCTGAAGTTCGTCATCCACAACTATCGCCGTCATCATTACCCATCACCCCAACCCTAAGTAAACCTCGATTCTGTTGATGGTCCCACAGAGAAAAGCCCGCCTGCAGGTGGATGCAACTGTAGTGTGCAGTTAAGTTTCGTTCACGTGCATTACCACAATCCATTTTTCATCGCCGATGGGCTAGCAGCACATTTTGAAAACTCTCCTTGTTTACGCCAAGTGTAAATCGAAATTAAATCATGGGTGAAGAATATTGTTTCCTTGATTCGTTCAGTAAAGTGGAAAAATTGAAAAGGTGAGGACGTTGGTTGCTGTGATCGGTTAGCAGAGTAGTACCGCGCAATATGTGCAGTGAGCTGTTCTTGCTAGCACATGTTCTTATAACTTGTTTTCATTCTAAACGCACCTGAACCAAGTCCAGTAGGAAGCGTAAGCTCTACCAACATTGTTAAATTGCCATTCTCCTGCTTCAAGTCCTACCCTGCCTATATCCATACCAGTTTTTTAATTTTTTTTTCCAGTGGAAAGAAAAAAATTCTCAATTTCTTAGATCATCCAACTCCTTTGAATTACTGTTTTAATAGGAAAAGTGCTATTTGATGCATGTCATTTTCAAAGTACATTCGTTTAGTAATCCTGCTGGGTTATTTAGTGGTCCACTGGACCGTGCAAGCGCTAATCGCAACTGTGCAGTTGTCACGAGCATAGCAGACAAAATTAGTGCACAACCATGCAGCGCAGTTTCTCTTGTGATGACCTTGATTGAATTTTCACCGATATAAATTTCAGCTGACATATTCCACATTTATGTATGCGCGCATCATTGTTTTGTGCAGGTGAATTTACTCGCTACAGAAGGCCGCTCGGGAGTATACTTGAAAACGAAGTAGAATTTCCGCTAAAGTTCGAAATCAGGCCACATGTTACGAACGGTAAAAGTTGCGTTCGAAAGAATTAATGTACGCACGCACAAATTGCTGGGTAATATGCGGCAAGGTTCAGGCTTTCGACGCGGCTCTACGCTTGCAATGGACTCATGAGTTGCTGCGCCAAATATTGATGCCATCCTTTCCAGACTACCCCGGTCGCGGTCTGAGCACACTGCATGATAGGTCTCTCAAGTATCGATAACCCTAAATCCGCAGGTGTAATTGCACAACAAGCAACAGAACCGCCGCACCTGCATGCTATCGACCACCGCGACCGAGGCCACGTGACTTGGAGAGCAATGTGTCGCCGTCAAGCACAGAACACCCATTAAGCTTAGCAACCTAGCGCGACTCGCCACACGGTGTGGAACTTTACTGCCCACGCGTAAATAAGCATAACAGTCTAGCAATGACGTCTTAAAGAAAAGAAATAAAAATCGAGGGTTTCTTCTCACTTTCACGAAACGAATCCTGATATTCGCGGCAAATCTGAGGGTTTCCGCATGCAAATTCAGGATGTATGTCTTAGTTTAAGGCAAAACTTTCATTAATGTAGCAGTACGGAGTCTAGTCAGGCCCTGCTGGGGGTTGGTATCAAAATAATTTCACCAATTGTGGCCAACAAAAGGCGTCTCTTACTCCATTTTCACGAGATACTGACCATGCCCCAACGATACCGCTTCAAGGTACAAAGCTGTAACAGGCACCCAACCCTGATCCACAGGTTGAGATCAACAGGTTGTGAGCCATGTGTGTATTGGTGCACTGGCAGTTGAAAGTGAACACCAGCGTATAAGAATGCCGTAGCACAGTTTGCGATAGGGTAAACATTATAATAGAATTAGAGAATAAAAAACTGGCCTCGCCCTGCTCAAGCGTACCGAAGAACGCACATATGCCCCTATATAAAAAAAAGGACAACAGAGGAACATCAAACTGTAGAGGCAGCGTGCTTAGAATAGTTTTCAAAACAAAGCGTTACTGATAAATTGTTTAAACAACGAGAGCCACACTCCACCTCTTCGCCTCTTAGCAATAAAAGAAGGAACTCACAGAGAAAGTAGTTGTCAAAGCCTCCGCTGAGAAACGTTCACGACGTCTTCGTGTCAACAAGGGCAGTTCGCTCGCAAACGAGCTATATCAACACAGTGGCGCTTCGTGCGAGCGTCAGTATTAGCGCGACTAACTCGACCGGTCAACAAAAGTCGCACGACTTCGTCGGTCACTCACTCTCAGTCCCTGTCTCGACGAGTGGGTTGCTTGTGTCTTGGAGCAAGGAAGCAGCAGCAGCGGGCGCTGGATTCAAGGTTGGCTTCTCAAGCTCGACTTCGACAACGTCCTCTGCCTATTGGTCAGTGCAGACAGGCGCCGAGCGAACGATATGCGGCTTTGGCTTCGGCTTGAGCTTGGGGCGACGAGTACGTGAAACAGAGCGTGCGACACGCGCGAAGCCCGCACTGCCTCTGCGGCCGCGAGATGCTTTTTCCGTCGCGCACCGGAGCCGTGCGGAGGTGCATCGCTTCGCGCGCCGCGGGCGCTCGCGTTTTCCCGCCACCCGCGAGCTCGGCTACGTCGGCGCGAGCGGGTTTTGGCGCGACTAGGTTTGCTGCCGCCCATCCCCTTTCCTCTTTTCTTTTCTCCTCTTCCATTCCACTCTCTCTCTTTCTTTCTTTCACTCTTTTCTTTTCTGTTTTTCTTTTTGTTGGCTTCGTACCCTTCGCAGGAGTCATCCGCGAGGCGTTCGATCGATTCCTCACTGCCGAGTGCGTGTGTGCGTGAGTGGGCGAAACGGGAGGAGAACAGCATGCGCTGCACAGTGTGGTCCGAAGGCAGGAATCTACCCCTCTCCCCTTCCTCCTCTCTTTCGTCCGTCCCCTTTCCATCTCTGTCCTCCTCAGAGCAGCGGACGGCGCGAATCTCGGAGCTGTCCATCGCCTGTCGGCTTTAGTTTGGAGCACGGTGTTAACGATCTGAGCGCCGCCTAGGTGGGCGATGGGTGGGTGACCAACGGGTTCAGTCACCTGAGCTCTGTGTGCGTGTGTGTGTTGCGCTGGTTTTCGGTACCCGAGGAGACTGACTCAAGAAGGGTGAAAGACGAGAGGGTCAGGTCGAGCTACCGGAGATCAAGTGAACGGTTTGCTCCTACTCTCTCTAATAGCGGGATGGGCTTATGGAAGGAGGTCGGGGCATTAAGTCTGTGGTATTAGTACGGCCAATAAGGCTGAAGCAGCTTATTCTCGCTTCCGGTAGCGGCATCGTGATGGCGTTGCGTGAGGCTCATCTTTCAACACGACGGCACGCACAAACATAAAATAAAAAAAGAAACCTAAGCAACGAAGCGAGCACTTGGGGTCGTTGCATACGTTCCGGTGCTTAACTGTACTTTCTTCGCCGTTGCAAACGTTGTGCTTCCGGTTGTACGAGGTTACTTAGTTGTTTATGCTGGCTTTCACACGTGGCCGGTTCATTTCACAAGCGCTGTGGGAATGAAGCTCGAGGACACGTGCACCTAGAGTTTCGATTTACCACTCTCGCTGGTCCCATGACGTCCCTAGACCAATAAGCTAACTTCTTGACCCTGTACATCGGCGGGGTTTAGGTGCGACGACAGCTCTAATGCAATCGCATTAGAAAACGTTGTGTGGCTTGAGTCGAGGCAAAGTTACAAGTTTGATCGATGGGATAAAGAGAGCGGTAGGAGGATGCATTACAGTGCCGGAAGCTGTTCTCAGCGCAAAATTGTCATTATTTTATTTTACATTACAATACTGCCAGCCGAATTTTAGTTGCCAAAGTAGGAGTGGACAGAGTACGAGATGCAGGCTCAAAATACGTCCGCTTGCCTGTAATAGTTGAAATTCTTAAAATATTTGATAATAAATATTATAGTTGCGATGTTTTCCACGATAATTATACAGTATAAGAGAATGAAAGTTTTCAGCACGGATATATTTTGAAGGGAACTAAAATGCATTTCATAGCTTCTAATGTTGGAGTAATGACAAGTAAGGGTTAATGTGGACGCTCCTACTTAGGTTTCGTTCGAGCGTAAGTGCTAAATATTTTTATTGACTGACAGAAGAAATTTCGTCATTGTTAATCCTGTACTCGAAGGCTAGTGGCTTTTTCTTGCGTATCACCGTAAAGTTGGCGTACTTGAACGTATTCAAGCTCATGTTCTATTTTCGACACGAGTAAGCGACTGCCGTAAGATAATCACTTAATGCCTGTTGAACATCGACTGCTCTGATATTGAAATAAACAACACAATCATATGCAAAAAAGCAGCAGCGTGCAGGAAATGTAACAGAGATTATTGAGATGAATAAAGAAAACTAACGGACCAAGCACGAATCCATCTGGAACTCCTTATAGGACTGTCCCAATTCAGATATGGACGTGCCCAGTTCGACGTAGTGGTGACGTTTAAGACGGGAAGAATTAAGCCATTGCGTGATGTTTTTGCTTTTTTAAAGCTTCTTTAACTGTATATGGATTATCCTCCGTCATAAATGGCGTACCATTCTAGTTGCACGTGGCTAACAAAAACGCCTGCTGGTCAAGGAGAACGTTGCCAATTTGTACGTATGGACCTCCTACTGATAAAAATGTCACAAATGGGCCACGGGAGAGGATCGCTAATAAGGAAAAGGGGCCGCTACTTTAGAGCTAACGTTCTCACATTCTCACTTGCCGTGGAAAGTTAAACATCTCGGAATTGTTCTGGAACGCACCTTCTGATTGGAAGTTGAGAAACGGTAGGATTAGCACCATTAACACTTCAAGGGATGTGGCAATTTATGCATGAACATATATATTTGCGTAACTTTCTTAATCGACATCGAGGGTGACTCTACACAGTTATTGCTTTGCTTTAAAATTGATTTGCTAGCTCTTCCTCGATATGTTAGAGTTTCTGCGACAGTAAAAGGCGCAATGTTCTCGCTGGAAAAATTGGATTTAAAGATTTTCCCGCCACTCGATTCAAACTCCTAACGTCCACATGGTGAAGGACTGGTTGCACTCCTTTTGAAGTGACCTGCGCTGTGGCATAGTCTCCGGGATCCCCAAGTAGGATTCAGTGTCGACGCAAGCAGTCTAGTTGCGAAATCGGCCCGTGATGGCGACACTTGTGTTTAGTTTTTTTATCTTTTATTGCTTATGAAACTCCTGGAAGCCCGTGATGTTCTACAGGCCTAAGCCCGTATTGGATCGGTAGGCGCAATCTGCAGCGACGCCGTGATCAGTCTCCTGGAGGTCTTTGGGGGGAAGGGCGCCGTCCGAAAGGTCGACCGCGAGGCCCGAGGCGACCTCAGGGGCCGAGGTGTCCGAGGAACAGCCAGCAGGCGATGGTGGGGCGGTCAGCAGCAGCCGGGTCAGCCATTGCCGAGCTTGGCGCTACTAAGCCTAACCAGGCAGCTGTCTGGACGAAAAAGTGAACAAAAAACTCATAATCTGGACCTACAAAATGGAGGTCACTCGGAGGGTCTATGATGTGTTACAGGGCCCATCCAAGCAAAGAACTCTTCCAAAAGCCCCTTGGGACGCCTTTTAACAGGTGTGCAGCACGGGTCAGAAACGCTGCGACCTGCCAGTATTAGAGTTCGTATGAAAAGTATTAGGAACAGTTATTTCCTGCCGTGACTGTACGTCGCAGCGTGCTCCCACTGTGCATGCCCCGGGGTTGTAGATGAGATCTTCAAGACGCACCAAGCGCAAGTTGTCTGCAAGCATCCGTTAAGGCTAGATCGTGTTTTGTAGCGATAGCTGCATTACGGTAGCATTTCGAGCCTTCAGCGTGGCGGCGCCGCCACGCTGTCACGGGCTTGGTCACGTGGTGCGGCGCGGCGCCGTGGCGGATCACGTGGTTCGTCACGTGGCTGGTCAAGTGACCAAGTTCCACTCGGCAAGGTGTAGCTATCGCGTCAGTCCAGGTTTAACCAGAGCTAAACCACCGCCAATTTTTAGTGGACTTCTGTCGAGTGACTGTGTGCAAGCTCAAAATGCAGCGAACGATTGAACAGTGGTACGCCGTCAAATTTTGTGTTGTACTGAGGAAATCAGATACGGAGACGTAGGGCAGGATTCGCAGTGCTCAAGGATGAAAGCATGTCACAAACTGCAGGTTTTAAGTGGTGCAAGCTCTTCAAAGATTGCCGAGTGAGTGTGGAGGACGAGCCTAAAAAGGATCAAATGAACAAATCCAGATTGAAAGCATGCTAATCGTTTTCTACGACGCAAAGGGGATGGTCCACTATGAATTTCTACCTTAGGTACAGACAGTTAATGGTGCTTTTTACCTAGAAGTTCTAAGAATACTGAACACAAGGGTCAACCAGGTGAGGCCAGCCATCGCCGGACATTGGAATTGGAAATTGCATCACGACGATGCGGCCTGCCACGCCTGCACCAAGGTCAGCGACTACCTGACGATAAACGAGATCGCGACGATTCCCCAACCACCTTGCAATCCCAACTTGGCACTAGCAGACTATTTCCTATTGTCAAACTAAAAACCTTCCTCAAAGCGCACCATCATGTGACCCTAAGTGCTGTCAAAGAAGTTTGCACGAGTGCCCTTAAGGACCTTCCGGAATCCGCTTACCGGGGAGCTTTCGAGTCGTGGAAAAGCCACTGGCAAAAGTGTGACGACGCCCAAGGGATGTACTTTGAAGACTTATGATGCATTGTACCAATATATCTAATAAATTTATTTTTCCTGAGATTTTCCCGATACTTTTTATACAACCCTCGTTGAACCTGGCGTCTCGGTTCGTTAAGAGTAGTATTTTAGGAATCGGAACACGGTAATAGACTCATACAGGTTAACTTCAATTTGTCCTCAGTGTCGAGTTAACTTCGCCAAGCATTCCTACCATCACTTGCTACCATCACCTACCATCACTACTGCGTTTGTTTAATAGCAGCCCAGATATTAAGGTTAACGGAGACACATGCTAACCAGCACACTTTTCCGGTTGAAGAAAATAAAGAAATTAATTAAATTCTTGACCCAAGTCCGGGGTTTGCGGCAGAAAAAAAATATTTTGAACCTCAATGGAAGTTATGGCAGCGTTAATAGAGAAGAAAATATAAACTTTGTTTAGGACACGTTTGCGACACGTCTGCAAGAAAAGCCTCGTTTAATAGCCTTTCGTGCTCTAGGCGAGCAGAAGGCAGCGTTATGTTATTCTCGTTTGGATTATCAAAACTTAGCTTCACCGTTGTGGTTTTAGGTTGCAGGGACAACGTCCTTCTGTGACTCTCACCAGGCAGGGGCTTTTTCATTTTCATTCTTTTTAGGTTGCCCCAACCTAACAAATGTTTCTCTCGCCTTTAGAGTATTCATGACTTTCAGAAATACTTTTTGTGCTTTGTAACGTGTAGGGCGTAGGGAATCAGCATAAAAATATGCATTGTGTATATATTTCATCCTCTCATCCTGTAACAATAAAATAAGTGATGTGCACGTGGCTAGCATTCTCTGAACGGGACATATAAGAATTCATTGCAGTCAAGGCACGGATCTTGCCTTAACATTTACACGGGGTAAGTCAAGTAGCTAGAAAGGTAAGCTATTCAGCTTTCATCAGTTTTCGTGGTTGGTGAAAAATCCACTCTGATCTGGGGCTCCAGCTTGGGACGCTCGCCTCCTCCGGCAGTGGCCCTGCCAAGTCCGCTACTCAAATGGCTGGAGGACGACACAGCAATCATTGGAGCAAAAGCTATTTTAGTTTATGTGCTTTAAAAAAAACTTCCCAATGCGAAGTCAATGGTAGATAGTGGTTGGGCTTATGGTTATTGATAATAACACAGAGAGCAAGGGAGGGGAACGCTGCTTGCCAACGTTTCGACAAGAGGACTTGTCGAAGACGAGTCGAAACGTTGGCAAGCACCTTGAGGCATTCCCCTTCGTTGTTCACTTTGTGATTCCCAATGAAAAGTATTTCTAGATCACACATTGGATTACAATTTCGAGTTGTTGACCAACTAGTCCTCACACTCCCGTTGCTAAGCTGTAATGTTTACCTGACTTGGGATAAGGGAGAAAGAGCAATGTAGCGTTGGAGGCCCAGGACTTGGGTAAACATTTCTTCAAGTGTGAAAAATTGAGAAATCTGGTGTGTATTTCAGAATTATTACCTAATGTAGCTCTTCTTAAGCGCATTAAATACAAAGAGAATTTTCCTAGTGTTAATTGATAAAAAGGCTTGTAGCCCACCTTATCGGATTCAGACGTCATTTAACGAAGGTAAGAACAGAGCGCAAGTAATTTTTCGAACAATCACGTCGATGTGCGAATAATATATGTTCTAAATTTTTCAGTAATCTACTCACACTTTTATTTTAATCTTTTGACCTTGTTTTATGCGTAGGTTTCGCTGCACTTTTTTTTTCTCTGTACACTTCAAGCGTCAAATTAATGAGGAAGACATTGGCTTGTCTTTCGTCTTCTGTATCTTTTGCAACAACCTAATTTATTCACTTGAAATATAAGTTCAGTTGTGCAGTAAAAAAGGCCACGAATGAATTAAGATAAATACGGAGGACAACGCATAGTATGATTGAGACACGACCCCATTCACCTCTATTCTTTCATTCGGAGGCACTCTCAACTTCAAATTTAGGCTAAGCCTTGTAACTGGCTAACTCCTCCGCCGAGATCCTTCCTGGCTCGATCTAGATGCCTGAAAGAACCAGAATTGGTAGCGTTACTTTGCTGTGGTGGAATATGATGAAAGTCTCTCTGTTTTAGAAGAGCTGGAAAGGCAAAACGGAAAAAGTGGGGGAATGCAGACATGTCCACCGGCCTTAAAATAACACTTTAGGAGGAAGATAAGATTTTCGTTTTGTCCGGCTTATTATTTCTATGTTCCCAGAAGTCTAACATATATTACAAAACAGGCACGCATTGCATTCACTGAAAGTTAGCTCTAAGTACACTTTGCGCATTTATAAGGACAAAAAGAGAGTTAATGTTTTAAAATCTTAAATTTTCTCACATACTTATCTCAATTTACTGGTTAATTGTTGAAAAACAAAATATCTGCACTTGTGCTCAATTCGTCTATGCCTGCGCTGTACGGTTTATTTCTACGATTCTTTGATGAAACCTTATTTTTTTTAAAAAAAAACGAGGAACCTATGGTAATATTTTTTTTCTGTGTTTGACTTCGCACCCAACAGAACACGAGCCGAGCGAGCAATACCAGTTTCGGCTCTTTTTAGCCTTTTCCGTACAATTCGAAATTAATATGGTTTTTCACAACGAAGGGAAACCAGAGAACCAAGCACGGTACAATGGAACTAAAGTGAATTAAATTTAGCTCGCGCTCATAGCCTGATGGGAGCAGGCAGCATAAATTTCTGATGCGAAGACGGTAAGCTGCGTAGGTAAATTGCCTAGGGCCATACCGTGGCCGCCATTTGTACGCCTCTTGCAATGACTACGTGCCCATCGCGTTCGCCAGGTCGCCATTTGTCGTACGAAATGAGATCGCAACGTTAATGCGAAGCCATGCGACGAAGAAATCTTTTGCTTTGTCATTTTTCTACCACTTCGTTCCATGTGAGAAAGGTCAGCATTCCATTAACCTGAATCTGCACGAATACGATTACGCTGAGCGCGTCAGGGTTCCTTGCCACAGTGTTCAAGTAAATACACGTGCTGCAATTTGCTTTAGAAAATTTAATTACGGATATGAGAAAAGGAAGGAGTCCGAACGTCTTAGGCTCCTTGTAGAAAAGCTACCTATATCAAACAACACGATAAGGAAAATTGCTCGAAGCTGCTGTATTTTTTTATTAGCAGCCTGCGTTATGCGCAGGCTGCACGGGAAAGTGCACAATTTCTGTTTGAACATTAGAATTAATTTTTACTGTATTCGTGCAGAGCATGAAGCAACCCATGGCCGTAAAGCTTGTTGGCCACAGTCACGTCATACTATGCGTGTGTATTTTGTATGGGGAAAGTAAGATACAAGGTAAGGTCATTTAAAGTGGGCAAACTTTCTCTCGGCATCAGAAAATTCAATTTATAAAAACTGCTACATGGTCGCATTCATACTTCCCTTATAAATGGTCTCAATATTATCTTAGTTTGCGCAAAAATCCAGCCCTTTAAATTGGGGCACCCTTTTTTTCTTACCAGTGTCGTGCTCTGCCATGTTGCTACGTTGCGTTACAATCATCATCGCCATCATCATCATCAGCCTGAATACTCCCGCTGCAAGGCAAAGGCCTCTCCCATGCCTCTCCAATTAACCCTGTCCTTTGACAGCCCCGCCCACCCTATGCCTGCAAACTTCCTAATCTCATCCGCCCGCCTAACCTTCGGCCGCCCCCTGCTACGCTTGCTTTCTCTTGGAATCCACTCCGTTAGCCTTAAGTAGCAGCGGTTATCTTGCGTTACAGCAATCTGGGTTCATTTGCGGGAGCTAACAACTCGTTTCTCTTGCATTTTAAGCATACGGTACTTCAGCGAGAAGCAACTGATAACGGGAATCAAAGCTCACTTTGTAACAGTTTTGCCGAACAGGCAGATTGCGCCTGGGGACACGCCGCGCTCATTTCTCCAAGGTGCCCTCTGATTTTTTTTATCTAATTATCCTGTTACAGGGATACGGATCGTAATTTCTTATTCGCTACAAACGGATTTTATTTGCTTATTTTTGCATTAAGCGGACGACCAAGATTCCTGTATGGTGGTCTTTTTGTGCTCGCACAACTTCTGAATATGGGATTTAGCGAATGCGTGTGAGGAGTGTGCAGTCGACAGAATTTCTTGCGTAATTGCACTCATGAGCAGTTCATGGTTCTTATCTTACCTCAGCAGACGTGTGCAATCTACTGATGCTGCTTATACCGTAATAATTCAATGGAACGCGACTGGCATCTAAATCGAAATATGGGATTGCACTGCCCATTTGTAAAGACTGGAATTTAACTTTTTCCCAGAGCTGGCTTTATTCCCTTCTTTTATGGTTTGTTTTTAAGTGTCATGAATTACAACTTCTTTTGCTTTATTTTACTTGTTTAATACACTGTTCGAGCCACTAGCATTAGAGATGAGGGAGAATACAGCGCAGAGGAAAAGAAAAACGCTCAACCAATAAGTGGTAACATGAATTTGAACGAACTCTAATGGCTCCTAGTCATACAACGTTATCTGTGGCGTTCTTGAAATGATTGGGATCACTAATAGCTCGGCCTGAGCGGAAATGAGATGCCATTCTTTGGAAATACACGGCGAAAATCACCGCAGGAAATTGATGGTACTGCATAATGGAATTTCAGATTTGAGAATATTATCTAAGAAGAATAAAATGCCCTGGAGATGTGGAATGATTCTGTCACACGGTGGGCCAGTGTAAATGAATACTGGGAAACATGCAAAGTCGAGTGATTTCACTGCAAGACGCACAGGAGATCGCTGTTTAAGGCTGGATTGCATGGTATCTTTGTGACATTTGGAAAGGGCGAAAAAAGCCAAATTGTTCTCTGTGATTTCTGAGAGGTTAAAAGTATTCATTACTGCAGTCGTCAACTGATGCCGCGTATAGGAGTATGGAACGAATAAACGTTGAATAAAGTTAATTTCAGAGATGATGGTGCTTTTCAAAATATGTCCTAAATATGCTGATATTTGCTTAGAACTTGAGTGATCAATACGGACATTCCATTAAAGAATATTATTGATATGAACGCCAGGGTAGTTGTAAAGGCCCACGAAATCCCATAGTGTGCGGATATCGTCCAAGTATAAAAAAAGGCAACGCGTTAGGCGCGCTTGACACACGAAAAATTATACTTGGAAATGCTAAGCTTATTAGTCATAGTGTATGTAATCTAAAGGTTCCGTTAAGATAAGATAAACCGATACGTACCATGGTAACTTATTTAAATTTAAATTGGGCAGTGATCTGCGAATAAATTCATCTTATATGGAACACAACAAGGGACTCCTAACAAGGTAAAAAGCAACAACAAGGTACACAACAAGGTAAAAAGAGGACTTCACATATATACTTGCTAAGCGCAAATGTCAACATTAGTTTCTAGAAAAAAAAATTGTTGTCAAGAGGCATCTGGGAATGGCAAATTAAATAAAATCTCTATTTAAGTGACAAGTGTTTGTGTTCATGCGGTGGACACTTGTAGAGCAAACTACGTCAAAAAATGCTTATGAAAGAGAAAATGTTCGTGCCCATGGAGCAGTTGTTGTATAGTCATCGGCAGAAATTATGGTAAATTGGTACAGACGAGCAAAATTTAACAGAGTTAACTGCGCATTGTAAAAAAAGCTTGAACGAAGAAAGTACGAATAAACTACCCATATCCTAGAGATGCGACAACGTGCAAATGTTTGGGGACGGCCTAGCAGCACGAAATTCGATTCCTCCGAGAATAATTGGATATTGAGTAGCTGTCGCTGAATACATCAAAGAAAATTAAAGAAGAACAGTTTCATTCGTAGGGCTTCGTTCTGCAAGCGTAGGTAATGCAAGATCCCCGACAACATTCTCATAACAGGAGTTAGTAGCACTTATATATTTCTTGTACTTGATACTTTTAGATCTTCTCTGAAAGCGTTTATCAGTGAGGTGTTTAATAAAAAAGAGTTAATTTTTTATTAGGATCATATTCATTTTATTACATTGCTGTGCAATCTCAAAATTTTTCATTGTATCAAAAAAATACGGTGTGCTTTCTAAGAGAGTTGGTTTGCTACCACGAAAAATTTATGTTTAGGGGGCCTAAACTGTTGTCAGCTTGCGGCAAAGCACAAGAACCATGCTGAAAATATGAATTTAACGGCTGACAAAAACAGAATACCTCGCACCTTTAGAGCATCGCCAGAGAGTTTATTAGCTCGCGATGCGCATGCGCCGTCCTGATCGTCTGAGATCTCGAGATAAACATACGGACACAGAACAAACAAACAGAAATATACACATACCAGTGACAGCGCACATACACACCGTCTGTGGTTGCAAGGAAGAAAGAAAAGGAAAGTGCACAGGCCTGCTCACTGGCTCAAGCGGAGCCACAATCGCTACCACGTGCAGATAGTAGGAGATTTGAAAGATGGGATAGAAAGACAGGATAGTAAAGACGCGCTAAAGACAAGGCCGATCCCGGAGGCAGTGCAATACCGGGCCAACCGGTGGCGGGAGTGAAGCATCCTTCAAACTCTCCGGCACATTTCCAAAAATAAGTCCAATTGGACCCGTAACAGATACTCTACGGGGTCCGGACATTCGCTGACATGCACACTGACAGCCAGATGGGGACAGGGCTATCGAGACACGCAGACGGACGGACGGACGGATGATTCTGCGAACAATATGCCAAGGCCCTTCACTGGGCAGCTCGAAGATGCTTTGAAATATTCCTTTCACATCTGGAGAAAAAGTATCATTCAAAATCTGAAATAGGGTTGTTTTTTTTTCTGCGCCGCACCACCCAAGCCAAAAATTTCCTCCGGCGCTCGACCACCGTGAGAGCTTCGCGGTGAAGCCCTCCGCTCCCCGCCTCGCGCGCACGGGTACCGCTCGGTGTTTTTGTTTGTGTTGCAGAAGTGAGATATTTGCCAGGGAACTGGATCGGACCAGCGAAACCAATATCACTATCCAGAAATTGTCGTCTCCACTCGAGAGCTGCAGGAGACGGGGGCAGCTAGCGAGTAATACTGGACAGCCATCGAAGCGTGCGATATAGACTCTGCGACCGCATGAGGGTTTGAGGGCCCGGATGGTCGGGTATTGACGTGGAGGAAAACAGCGACGCTATTTACTCGACAGAAGGACGCGCTTATTGGTCAAACAGCGCTCCTAGCTGCGCACAGGCGATAGACGTAATTCCCGCGGAAAGCAGCCACCAATAGCTTCGTGAGGACGTTTCGACTCGTTCTGTAAGGCAATAAATAAAATCGCGCGGAAACGAGGAAACAGGAGTGCGATTATTAGTAACTAATTAAGTTACCAGGGGCGATGCCGCTGCAGATGGAGAACTGGAAGATGAGACTTGGTTAGAATTGATAAAGTTTTAATAATCCCTCTCTTATCTATTATTAATTCAATGCATTTCCATGTATTTACTATTTTTACTACTTTTCCTCTACAGAATAGTGTACTGCTAATCAGCTTTCCTGCTTCTCCGATTCCAAGCCTATCCCCTGGTGTATTTATTACTAGACGCCTGACGGACAACGATAGCTACTTCGTTAGCGTGACCTCTGCAACCGCTACTTTGAGCTTTTTATTTTCCTTCCTGCCATAAAATACATCTCCTTCCGCACAGCAGAACACTTTACTCGTTGTGAATTGGGTGATAAAAAAATGGGAACGCTGTGAAGCTTTCCGACGCTCGAATAATTTGGCTGCCACTGTGCATCGCAATTGCTCTGAATTGTTTTCATTTACAATAATTTTAATTGCTCTGAGTAAACAAAATACAGAATTTTATTATAGTCTCCGGAGGGATCGAGTAGAACTAATAGTCTTTTCCAAGTTACCGAAGCTTCTCCCCAACTGGAGTTGTTCACTAGTGACTCGTCTGCGGAAGAGGCGATCCAATGAGTCAGTTTTAACCATTGGTGCTGAATAATTGAGGGCAAAGTCAGGTCATCAAAGAAAAAGCCGCAAACACAAAGAAGAGGTTCTTCGCTGTTGTTTTTTACAACGGCATTCTTGTTCTCTAATGTCTAGGCATCCTAAGTAGTGTACAGTCATGGACAGAAGTTTGGTATGCAGATTCGCAGAAAAAAATTAATTTCCGCGTTGTCCTTGCTAGCCATTCGGACAGTATTCTTCTACTAGATGAAACACGCATGCCTCCTCACGCTTCTATTGTTTTCATTGACCTGTTGTGCCTAACCGCTCCACAATAAATTTTTTTTCCGCGAATCCCCATCCCGCAAACTTTTGCCCATAACTGCACAAAAGCAAACTTTGCTAGACCGTAGTTGTCACTGAGCGTCCGCATGTGTTCACACGCAGTCCCTAGTGTTGTAAGCCGATGGAAAGAAAGTAAGGTTGGTGAAACAACCCCCTTGAACCCCGAAAGGGGCACAAAATCCCGCTGCCACATTTCGGCGACAACACTGTCGCATGTGATTTTAGCACACAGGAGGTTTTCGCCTCAACCACACGTACGCCATGTTCTGCTGCCAAAGAAAAATCGGGTATGTCTTGGATGCGGAGAGATAAGGGCAGTAAAAGAGTGGCACGAGTAAGGAAAGGAAAAATAATAGTTTAGGCGCTGTATTCCTGATCTTTTACTATAGTGAACGGACAGTCATTCAGAGAAGAGAAAAGCGGCAAAATAGGCAAGGACCGTGAAAGTCGGTTAATTCTAGGCCAGAATTATATATGGGAGTAAAAAGGGAATAAGCTGACCTCTAGCGCACTCTCTCTTAGGGGCAAGGCTTTTTTCCTAAGGTCTGTGGTATATTTTGGCCATGTGGTTTGTCACGTGGTGCGGAGCAGCTGCCGGCAGCGCTGTGGCTGGTCACGCGGTTAGTCACGTGGTGCGGCTTCCAGATAATGCGCAGACCGGCGAGGCGCGCGCGGCGGCGGCGGCGGTGACTCCGACGCGCCAGCTGTGCGCCCTGTGACGTCACTGCTCCTCGCGCATGCGCAGCACGGCTCTCCAGGAGCCACGCGAAACTGCTCAACCTCGGCCAGTGTAGCTTATGCTACAGAAAACCACCCCATTCCCGGTATATTTTTATCACTAAAATATGGAATACTTAAGTTGGCAATGGATACAAATTCTCCCTTTCAAACGTGCGAAGTTCTAGCAGTTACGAAGACTTTAACCGAGGATAAATCTCCTCTGTTTGTTAACCTCAGGACCTCAGGTTCCGTGTTTAAAAGCCTCCACCCGCTGCAATATGCATCAGGTTACTATGCTTCGCGGTGGTATTATGCCTGCGTTGCCAAGCATTCCATACTCAGCGTTCCATATACTTAGTGATCGAAATCAGCCCTTGTACTTGGGTAGCATGACCTGCCCCTAAAGGTGAGTGAGCTAGTGTACAGCTTAATCCCTTTTTTCTCCCACATAGGCTAATTCTCGTTTGGAGTGTTCGAAGAAACGAGTGAAGCTTAGATAATAATTATGAAGCTCTGAGGCCATCACGTTACGAAGTCTCGAAGCGCAATACGCGAACCATTTCGGTAAGAATAAAATGGCTGTGGTTTAGCTCTGGTCGAACCTGAAGTGACGCGATAGCTACATCTGGCCGAGTGCAACTACCTCAGTCGAATTGCAAAGTAAGTCTTTCGCCGCTCCGTTTCGCTAGGCGTTCTTTCTTCATCTTCGTCCCACTTGACACGGCGCATGCGCACAGCTGTTTGTTGCAGCTGTTGCGCGCCGCGCCGCCTGCAGCAGCAGCTGCTCCGCACCACGTGACCAACCCATGTGACCAACGGCGCCGCCACGGAGCTCAAGTGGTGCCACGCTGAAGGGTCAAAGAGCTGGCGTGGTGTAGCTATCGCTACAAAGGAGACTGAATATGAAAGCGCCGCGAAGTTCGGACAGTGTAAATGCAGCAAGCCTCTGAAGAGAACTATGAAGTTGCGAAAGCCCCAGGCATAAATACTTCGCAGCCTTGAACACAATGCGGGAGCTTCGGAGCACAGCGCGGGAGCCGTTTATAGAAGTATAAACTTACCGAATATGAGAGGACTGCGAAAGTCAGAGAAAGACAATAATTGAGCGATGACATACGTGAACGGGAATTTATGAAGGATCCGAGGCTTTCGTAGTACCATTTCCCGAACATACGTGCTATTTCGCAACTGAAAAGCAACTGGAGCAAGGGCTCATGTCTGAACGCACAGTGACCATGACTAACGGGTAAACTAATAATGCGCGCGCGTGTGTGCGCGCGTGCGTGTGATTAGGAAGGCGTGCTCTGTTTGCTCCCGCACAAGCGGTTGTGTCAAGTGCACCGGGCACAGGAGCGCCGCCTTCGCCGTAGCAGCCTCGAGATGAAAGCGGACGGTGTATATATATATATATATATATATATATATATATATATATATATATATATATATATATATATATATATATATATATATATATATATATATATATATATATATATATATATATGAAGGGAGCCAACAGTGACCGAAACCAAGGTGCATAGGGGAACGTTAATTTTTTTTTAATGTGTTATGCTTATCAGTGGGATAATTACTTAGATTAATAAATCGCTTAAAGAAAATTACTTATAAAGCAGCAGAAAAAACAACCATGCCGCCGGTGGGATCCGAACCCACGACCTCCGAATATCGCGTCCGGTGCTCTTACCAACTGAGCTACGGCGACGGCTGTCCAATCTGCTGCTCTCGTGGGTATTTATGTTTACTGGGTGTAAGCGAGCCTTGAGAGTGTTCACCAGGTCGTGGGTTCGGATCCCACCGGCGGCATCGTTGTTTTTCTGCTGCTTTATAGGTAATTTTCTTTAAGCGATTTATTAATCTAAGTAATTATCCCACTGATAAGACTAACACATTAAAAAAAAATTAACGTTCCCATATGCACCTTGGTTTCGGTCACTGTTGGCTCCCTTCATAAATTTGTCAAACGGGCCCCTCATTTCCTTTAACTTGTCTGCTAATAGCTTAAAGAGGGTCTCGGTTCTGGCAGTCTTGATGCCATAGGTAGCATAAGAGGGCTCTCGCACAGTTTCCGCCCTCGACGTTAGATGACGTTCTACGTCACGCTCGCGGTATCACAGGACGTGCTACGTCCGCCGCTATGGTCGAGGGTGGCGCTGGTGAACACTCTCAAGGCTCGCTTACACCCAGTAAACATAAATACCCACGAGAGCAGCAGATTGGACAGCCGTCGCCGTAGCTCAGTTGGTAAGAGCACCGGACGCGATATTCGGAGGTCGTGGGTTCGGATCCCACCGGCGGCATGGTTGTTTTTTCTGCTGCTTTATAAGTAATTTTCTTTAAGCGATTTATTAATCTAAGTAATTATCCCACTGATAAGCATAACACATTAAAAAAAAATTAACGTTCCCCTATGCACCTTGGTTTCGGTCACTGTTGGCTCCCTTCATAAATTTGTCAAACGGGCCCCTCATTTCCTTTAACTTGTCTGCTAATATATATATATATATATATATATATATATATATATATATATATATATATATATATATATATATATATATATATATATATATATATATATATTGTGGCTCCGGTGGGGCAAGCCTTGGGCTTTCAAAGCACACGTTGACGTAAATGACTCGCTTGCTTCTTCTATAGGGCCCTCTCGAGACTGGTTGCGAAGTTGGCTCTTTCTGTCATTTAAAGCGGTGTATGACCGTACGCAGAGGTAATAAATATAAAAAGAGTAATAGCGCTCCTTTCACCCTGTGTGTGCTCCGCGGGGTTTTCGCCTGCTTTTAAAAAGCAAGGCGTGCGCCTGATGAATACTCTGTTTTAAGCTATACTGCTCACGGGGATTGCGAGTTGTCAGGCACATCGCCGGAAATCTGCTTTGCCGGAATCTTTGCCTCCCTTGAATGCGCCTTGAGTGAGCAGCGTCTCGCGAATGCAAACACGTGTCATTACTCACAGAAATGTTCTCAAGTTTTGAGGTTCTACTTCGGGGGATCTTTTTAACCTCAGAACTTATTCATCAGACGATTGGGAAACGGCGAAGAATAAGAAAAATGAAATTACTCGGGATTTTTTTAAGGCCTTCTAGAAGAACATGATAAAGACGCTACACATTGAGGCATCGAGGCACATTCAGGATTTTGGTTGCTCTCATTGTTCGTGCTATGGTGGGCCTTTCACCGTAGCTTGCAGTTCACCAGGCGTAATTAAAGGATTCAATTGAGTTGGCCATTCAGAAAATCTGAAATAAAGGATTATCTGCAGATACGAAAAGAGGGGTAATGAAATGTTTGGGGGGCAAAGTTGCACCGGCAACGAGAGCCGCTTGAAAAACCTTACGTAGGCATATAAAGGTTCTAAATGCGACGCTGCTGGAAGAGGCAGGGCAAGGGATTTAAAATACATTTTATTGCAGAAATTCCGGCTAATGTAGTGTACAATTCAGACTTAGCCATAGTTGTTGGAGTGCAAACCGTTGGTTTATCCCAAGTGGTACAGATAGCTGCTGCAGAATGCGGTATTCGAACGCAGTCAGTAGTAGAGATTTCACATGGCGATGATGTAGGAGCGGTAGCCTCGATTACAGGTGCGGGCCCAATCGAGGGTAGACAGATTATTACGGGATGGCACGTTCTTTTACATTTCCTTCAACGTCACAAAGTCAACAAGGGAGGGTAAAGCCTCAGGGTGCTTGCAAGCACCCTGACACTTTACCCTTATTTGTTCACTTTGTGATTATCAAGAACCATCTGCTCACCCTCTGCCTACCATGATTTCCTTGAACTGTTATTCCAAATGGCGGGCCGAATGACCGACCGCTTTTGCCCAGACACCGAGCGTCCTGTCACTAAGCGGCACCTTTACGCGACCCCGAAGGCTCGCGGCCCAGAATATTAGTGTTCTCAGTGCGCATACGAGAGGAGCGAATCTGAGCGTTATAACTATTTCACGCTCAGCGCTGTTGCCGTTACTAAGTCGTACACACTCCGCAACGCGTTCACTAGGTGCCCACTAACATGCCCGAACTAACAATTTGAAATAGCCCCCTCTGTACGTGACTGCCTATATAACAATCGAAGCCTTGAGAGCGCATGTTCGTCACCTCGCTCGGATTCCTGCGTATTATCTTGCCAGTCTTCCTGATAACCAGCCGAGTACATCGTTTGCGAAAATCATTGATGCCCATCGCGTCTTTCTACCAGCCCAATTTACGCCAGCCTCTAGACCGTCTTCTCCACTATGGAGTCTGCACCAACCTCGTGTGCTTCTTTCCAGACCGGGCATCAAAAAGAAGGCTGATTTATCGTCTACAGCATTAAAACAGACAACTCTAGAATATTTGCATGATAAACACGGACACCGACTGCACGTATACACCGATGGCTCAGTGACCCCTTCCAGTTCCTCGGCCTCAGTGGTCATCCCCGTAAAGCCCATAGTTAACAAAGTGAAGACATCACACCGGACTTCATCGACTGGGGCAGAACTTCCTGCTATTCGTGTCGCCATTGAACATATACGTGAAGAAACTCCCCAGCAATGGTCAGTTTTCACAGATTCAAAGGCAGCCCTCCAAGCTTTACAATGTGTTCTTCATCATGAGTCCCATGAGCAACTGGTCGCGGAAATTCGAGAGCTCCACCACACCGCCGTCAATAAAGCGCACGATATTGTTTACCAATGACTGCCAGGACACAGCGGCATCGCAGGCAATCACCGCGCGGACGAGGCCGCGCGAACTGCTCACCATGAGGGCGATTGTGTGTCTATCCCCATCTCGAGAGCAGACGCAGCGGGTGGGCTTCGACCACTGGCGCGGGACATCAGGTTTGCCGCGTGGAATTCAATAATAATAATAATAATAATAATTGGTTTTGGGGAAAGGAAATGGCGCAGTATCTATCTCATATATAGTTGGACACCTTAACTGCGCCATAAGGGAATGGATAAAGGAGGGAGTGAAAGAAGAAAGGAAGAAAGAGGTGCATAGTCGATGGCTCCGGAATAATTTCGGCCACCTGGGGATCTTTAACGTGCACTGACGTCGCACAGCACAAGGGCACCTTAGCATTTTGCCTCCATAAAAACGCCGCTGCCGCGGTCAGGTTCGAACCCAGGAACTCCGGATCAGTAGCCGTGGAATTCAGGCCAATTTTCGAATTCGTGTTTGAAAAACCTTGGACTCAGATCTGAAGCTCCGGCTTCCATCCGGCCTACCACGACGTGAAGCAACTTTGCTGTGTCACCTGTGGCTTGGTGTAGCTTTAACCAAGCATTACTCTTTCTTAATCGGTATGGCTGATAGCCCTGCATGTGCCATCTGCGGGTGTGATAAGAGTATAGACCACATTCTTTGTGAATGCCCTGCCTACTGCGCCAAAAGGCAGTCTCTCTGTCGTGCACTGGAGCGTCTAGATCCATGCCCACTGACGGAAATGAAGATTCTCGGCCACAGGCCGCGGCGATCGTCTGCGGTGAAGGCGTCCAAGGCACTGCTCCGCTTCTTGAAGACTTCTGGCCTGCACGATAGGCTGTGAGTGTACCGAACGCTGTGCCGAACTTCAATTTCCTACTACTTTCTTTTCTCCATCTTTATATCCCCTCACCCCATTCCCCCCGTGCAGGGTAGCAAAACGGTTATTCTTCCGGTTAACCTCCCTGCCTTTCCTCCTCCTCTTCCTCCCTCCTCCTCGTATAGTAAGTACCATGTTCGAAAAAGAGGAACCCTTCGTGGCCAATGGATGCATGCCCGCCTGGTGTGTAGAGGGCCGGGGTTTCATACCCCGATGCCGGATATTTTATTGTATTGAATTCTTTCGATGTTGTAATTTTTCTATATTCTGGGATTTCTTCTGACTGACACTGGGTCTTCAGCAGAACGAGCTCCTTACATTATCGCACAAAATTTCTAACGATAGGAATCCCCATATTATTTATTTTTTTTATTTATTGGTACTATCAGCCCAAATAGGGACTGAATAGGAGTGGTTATATACTACATGATATAAGAATGAAAGGAAAAAAAACTGCAAAACAGTGCAAACAACACAGTGCGAAAATACAACAATAGGAGCGGTTTCGTACAGCATAGTATCAAAACGGAATGGGAAAAAGCGGTGGAAAACTGTAGACCAGAACAGTGCAAAACACTTCAGCAGAATTATAGTAATACATTTTAATGTGACAACTGAAAGGAACAGAAAGTGGAAAACAGTGCAAAATACGCCAATACCCAGTACATCAAAATTCAATTTTGAATAGGTTCAGTAACAGTGATGAAAACACTTAACGACTCTCAGCCCTTACTGCTTGTTCGGGCAGCTTGTTTCAAGGTTACTCTTGGTGACTATGAACTATTTTATTGAATCTAATTGGCTCACATTCAGGATACATTCTAAACATTTGTGCATCAGTTAACGTAGCTAAGCTTTAAGAGAAATGCAGTGGTGTCGTGTGGAAGAATTTTGTTGAAATGCACTCTCGACTTGCAATGAAACGAACTAAATAACTGAGAAGCGAACGAAAAAATTATGGGGTGTACTTATCTCTCCTTACGTGCGGAAATGCTAAAGCTGTGTGCGGTCAACCCCCTGCGCCATCTGCTGGGCCAGCGCCATACATTGCGAGGGATGTTCCAGTGGGTGCCGCATGAAGGCGCTACGACTGCACGCCAAACAAGAAGGAAATTTACCGGAAACGGAGGAAATTTTGTACTCGCTTGATTGCGACATCTGTAAGTAACAAGCTCATAATTACTCATGTGGACCTCGGTACATGTCTCGAATATACGTTTTTGAAAGCAGTGCATTCACTACACGCGCCTTTATTCAGCTTCAAACATCGAATGGTTTATGGTTCATGGGGGCTCAACGTCCCAAAGCGACTCAGGCTATGAGGGACGCCGTAGTGAAGGGCCCGGAAATTTCGACCACCCGGGGTTCTTTAACGTGCACTGACATTGCACTGTACACTGGCCTCTAGCATTTCGCCGGCATCGAAATGCGACCGCCACGGCCGTAATCGAACCCGCATCTTTCGGTTCAGCAGCCGAGCGCCATAACCACTGCGCCACTGCGGCGGATAAACAGCTAAGTGTCGTGGCGGAGTGACAGCGTCCTGTCTCGCACGCCGGCGGCTCGGGTTCGGTTCCCACCTCGACTTCAATTTTCTTTTCTTTTGTTGTGATTGACAGTCCGTGCGGACACTTTTGCAGACAGCCTCAGTCTAAAGCGTCCGTCCACGCCACTCATGAGCCAAGAAAGACTTTTGCCGTAGAGCAACACGAAATCAATAATTAAAGGGATGGAATAGAACTGTAGTTCGTTATCGCTTTCGAAGTCCAGTCATCGCAATTCAGGAGTAGTAATAGGTTCACAAAAAAGTAATCCGCCCTGAAGTAAAACCTCGTTATCTTAACTTTCATGTTGCGATTGTAACGTTTATTCTCAATTTCACGCCGAAAGAGCAACCCCGCGAGAAGTTAAACAGCCACATTTCTCGCAATGAAATTATTTGCCCGACCCGGTTTTATTGAAACACGCTCTAGGAGGTTGGAAGAGAAGAATAATTAACGATATCATCTCAAATTGTGTCCCCTGTTTCCAAGTGATATGTTGCACTTTCTTCTGAATCGATCATTAATACATTTTTAGAAAACAATTATCATTTTTTATTTGCGGCACAATGATGTGATGCGCTCAATATCTGCTTACAGCTAATAAGCAACTGTCTGCGTGGATATATGATGGTATAAGGCGCAGTCGTCAGTGTACAACCTTATATCTGAGGACGTAGTACACATGCCATTTATGTAAACTAAAAACAGTAGTAGTCATAAATCTGAGGCCTTAGATAGAACAAATGTTTGAGCATTGCATAAAGCTATGAGCAATCGATACGTAGGTATGAAAGTGTAAAAGGTAGAAGAGTGAGGTATGGAATCGATAAGTTTTTTTTTTAAATTTAGCAGAACATGTAAACTTGCATGAATGACTCAAGTGAATAAAATACGCTGTGAGATAATCTTAAAATGAATGACAAGCCAGCTCCGAAGCCGTGTTGGGCATTAAAAAAAATTGCAAGCCTGGAAGGAGTAAATTACATTCCGGTAGACTATTTGTTCTTATTGTTTGCAGCTCATACATTTAACTGAAATCGGTGTGTAATGTGAGTCAACGCTCCCCACACCCGCTTTTAATACAGGCACAACTTTCTTCCTTTTCCATTCTGAAGAAATTCACTCCTTTCGTGGGACTTACTCAGTAAACAAGGAGCATGGCTACGCTTGTGGCACCGGCCTTTAAAACGGAACGTGGAATGAAAACCAGGCCAGAGGCCGAGTATGAGTCTGATTGAGTTAGCAATTCAAATACTCCTTCGTAGGTTACGGAGATTAGAGTTCGGCGGATCCGAGTTGTCTAAAGGTTTTAGAGCTGAAGAATCGATTGAAAATAATCATTGAACCAATCAACTTTGTCAACACCGTCGGTGATGTAGTCTAATTAAGATAACTCTGTTATTTAGGGAGGTATAGAAAATTTATTTTTGCCGTTGAACTTCACAATTCTCCTCAACTCCTTTGGAATGCCTTTGATTTTAATTATGCCCCACGAAAAGCAAAACTCTCATCTTTTATTTTAATTCTTATTTGTTGCCCTCAATTTTTCCTGTAACAACCCTTACAGCTCATCTGCGTTTGGCCTGAGGTACCTTGAATTGAGGTTTATGGTTTGTGGTTTATGGGCGTTTAACGTCCCAAAGCGACTCAGGCTATGAGGGACGCCGTAGTGAAGGGCTCCGGAAATTTCGACACCTGGGGTTCATTACGTGCACTGACATCGCACAGTACACGGGCCTCTAGAATTTCGCCTTCATCGAAATTCAACTGCCGCGGCCGGGATCGAACCGGCGTCTTTTGGGTCAGCAGCCGAGCGCCATAACCACTGAGCGTACCTTGAATTGAGTCGAGACCTTCTAATAATTGAATGTTGAAGTCCTCTGTTAAACCACTGCATCGATCACCAATGATTATCTTAGATTATTTTAGATAGAAGGTGATGTCACGCCCCGTTGTTCAAGTCCACATCTTGAACAACAATAACCGTCTTGTGTAGCGCTTCCCTGTGGAACTCAAATAAAGCTCAGAATATGAGTGTGGAAGCGGGGTTGGGGGGTATCGTGTATTTTCAAACGGGTGTAGCTGCACTTTCCTGTGGAAGCCTTCACCGGTATTTAAGTCCCACGCTGCTAGTGTGGCTGCGAGCTTTTCAAAACACATTCAGCCTGTATTCCCGCTTAGTGCAGTGAAGCGCAAGATAGGAAAAAACAGTGCTACATAGGCAGTCGCAGTTGAGGCGAAAGCCAAGTGAGGAGCTGGTAGCCGCGGAGCGTCTCGGCTGGCGAATCGAGCACGCTTCGGCGGTTCCCCAAAGGGACGAGTATACCCTGCACACACGCTCGTGGGATGCCCGAAGAAACTCCAGCTGCATCGGCGCGGCTCGAGCCGTCTACCTATAGCTGCGAGCTACTGCCCACGCTTCAAAACACACGCGAGCACGCGCACACACTCAAAGACAAGCGAAGTGCAGGGCGGTGTAAGAGGGAGAGCGCGCGCCACACACCGCTTCCGTGTTTCAGCCCGGGTCGATGAGGTGCCGCGACCAACTGTTGCTTCTCAGGAGACCCCTCAGCCTCGGCTCCTGAGTGCGCCGTCTGATCCGGCGGGAACCCGTGGAGGACGATCGCCATCGCGCGCAGGCTTCCCTTGCCCTCTGACCTTTCCCCTTTCCCACCATCCCCAATTTCCCTGCGCTTGGAGTTACTGGGGGCGAATCACAGCAGACGCAGAGATAGAGAGGTGAATGGAAAGAGGCAAAGGAGAGGGACGGAGAGGGCAACCTGGAGCATCAAAGAAGGGGGCGGAGGGTGGGGGGAGGTAACCAGAAGAGGAAGCATCACAGACGTGGCGGCCGCAGAGACAGAGGAAAGATCACCGGTTTTCTCGTTTCTGTAGCGCGGGCTGCAAGCGGATGGCGCCTGTCTGAACGTTCACAGTGCCAATGATTAGCGACGGGTTTCCGCTATTGAAGTGAGATATGTATGTGACTGACAGCTGTCATGGTCACCTGCTAGGCGCCGGGAGAATGTGCTCTGCGTGGTCATGACTTTCATGTAGGCGCAATAATTGCTATCAAGGGCAGAAGTTCAGTCGAGGCTAGACATAAATCGGAGAGCTCTTGGAAGATTAGCACTATAGGTGCCCAAGGCAAAACAACAAACGAGGCAAGGGGGATATGGGTCAGGCACCGTTAGAAACGCGGGAAGCTCTCAGTAAAATGCATGAAGAACGCCTGAGGAAATTGGAGGTAGAGTCCAGTGAATGTAGACCCGGAGGCGGCTGGGGGTATCGTCTGCGCCGTCGTCTACTGCAATGCGCGGTTCGCTTTCTTTTTCGTTTTCCATAACGTTTGACAATTATTTTTTTATGTAGAGCTGTCTAGGCTATTTAGTTTGAACGATTGTATTAGGGAGCGTGTGCAGCGCACTCGGCAGTATGTCAGACCCCACGAGAAGCTTGTGCAATTCGGAGAAACAGCCAGTTGATAGAATGTCTGTCGGAGTATGTCCTGCCTAATAAATAACACGCATTTATCGTGACGTTTTAAAATATATCAGCTCAGAAATGGTGTTGCAAGCTTAGACACAGTCTTTTGCAAAGTACTCGCCAACGGTTTAACGACAGCCTCCACGGGTACTCGGTGAAATGAGAAAAGTATTTGCGAAAGTTTTGTTTACATGTGTGTTTTGTTTAGATGGGTGACTCCTACAGCACGTACAGCATGTAAAAAATATTTATCGCCATTGAAATTTCATATCATAGTTTCACATTCTACCCTACAATGTACTCGGCTTTTCTTCACGAAGGGATGGCATCATAGATGCAATGTGAAATCAGAAGGCAGTTTTGAAAACTTTTGCTTGCATGTACGCTTATGGGGCATAACCGTAGCTGCACCGCCAGCCATGCCCAGCCGACGACAGCAGCGCCACCGCATTTTGCTTACGTCATAGATCAGTGTGTCATAGATATGAACGGACGGACGGGGGCAGTGCCGAAAAGCGATGGGCTCGTGTGGAAGAGGCAAATGAGTTTTTTTTTAGTGCACTAGCACTTATAGTGGGCATTCTTCGAGCTTAGCCGTTGTTTGTTTATTTGTCTGTCTGTCTGTTTGTAGCGTGCTTAGTCGCAGGTTGTCCACCTGCCAACCTGGTTGTGGGCAACCTGCCCTGTTGTGTGTGCATAAATATAACGGGAGTTTCAGCGAACATTTTCAATTTTTTTTCTAAAATAGGCTTTTTGGGGTACAAATATGGATTTTGCGGCATAATATTACCAGTGTTGGCCGACAACAGAAATCCGGTGAATCTTCTTATGTAGTAGGCTGGTTAACTAATATTTAGTAATTAACTTTTTAACTAGAAGAGTTGGGCGCCTAGTAGCAATCAGAGATTTGTAGCCGGTCGTTAGCAATAGCCATATCAGTTTGTAGAATTTCGAAAACGCTATTACCCTTGGCGCTGTGGCTCGACAAAATTTGGCTTTTTGGACTAGTTACGTGCACTGGAGGGGTTGCTTTGCCTGCACGCTTTAGAAACCGCATGGATCTTCGCACGATGCAGCCAAATTTTATCGAGCCACAGCGGCGAGGGTAATCGCGTTTTCGAAAATCTAAAACTTATATGGCTATTACTAACGACCGGCTACAAATCACTGATTGCAACCAGTTGCCTTTCTGTGATAGTTAAAAAGTTAGTTACCAGGAATTAGTTAACCAGCTTACTACTTAAGACGGTTCACCGGATTTCTGGTGTCCGCCAACACTCGTAAAAGTATGCCGAAAAAGCCATGTTTTTACCCCAAAAAGCCTATTTTTGAAAGCTTTTGAAAGTGTTTGCTTAAACAACCGGTATACTCCTGGGAGGTTGCTCAGTTTCCACTGCCAATCGGGTTGTGGGCAAACTGCCCACCCTTGCAGGTGGCAGTTCAATTAATGACTGGTCGCGAGTGCTGGCTCGGGTAGGGCATCCTGGGTCTCCAGAGCCCCACCGGTGGCACCCTTTGCCATTTCAGGGGAGTGGCGCATCGCTTAACCGCCGCACCACTGCGCCAGGAGTGGTATGGGGACTTCCAGGGATCTATGATTGGAACCGAGGTGAAACCGAAATACTAGCGCACCTAATTCGCCTTTGGCTGAACTACGTAAATCGACCGTCATTTCTTTTTCTAATGCTACGCCTTGGAGTTTCATCACTTATGAAACAAGTTACGCACTCATACCTTTAGTTTGAGGTCTTTGATCGTTTTTGCACCCCTGTCTTTCTCCTCTTTCCCTTTTACATCACCTCAACCCTTTGCCTCATTGCAGGATAGGCAACCGAAATCCTCTTATCGTTAACCTCCTCTCTTTTCTTGTTCATCTTCTCTTCTCCCTGTGCATCCCAAAGGGGCGAGGGGGGGGGGGAGGGGGGGGTGGGGGGGGGCAAAGCTTACTGAACACTCCTTGAGCTAAGCTACCCAAGCGTCCTCGCAAACCAACGCGGAAAAGCGCATGCGAACTTGCGAAGTGAAATTTTAACATCCGACTACCACCTCATTACGCTCATTTCACGTGCAGATAATAATATATTCTGCTGGTGATAGCGCGACCACTTGCTACGGTGTACTTTAAGTTTTTTTACCGTGCACATCAAGAAATTTTTGCAACTCAACTTCTCCATGAGGGAACGCATTTTACACGAACTGACTACTTGCAGTGTCGTTGAACTCGTCCTTACATTCTCGAATGTTGTCGGACGAAGGTCGCCAGTGCCCTTTTCGACCAAATTTGCGTGTGCATAAAGTTTCAACACTGTTCACCAACGTTGTTATTCTCCCTCTTCAGTAACGCGAAGTCTTCATTACAACATGTTATTCTGGACAGGCAAGCCACGTTTCACAACTAATAGGAGCTGCCGCCTCTCTTTCTTCATGTCTATATATATATATATATATATATATATATATATATATATATATATATATATATATATATATATATATATATATATATATATATATATATATATATATATATATATATATATATATATATATATATATATATATATATATATATATATATATATATATATATATATATATATATATATATATTTTCCTGCAATGGAGATTTAGAGTTTTTATTCTCTTGTTCGTTCTTTCAACTCTGGGGCTGTTGTACGCAGTTGCGGACGTTGGCACCTTCAATTTTTCGATGGTGACTGCAGTATGCTTCGCGCTTTCTGGCATTTGCAAACTCCTTGCTACAGACTCTGCTATGCTGTTGGTGAAGTTAAACGCAACCTGTTTTGATTAGTGAGGAACACCCGGCCTGAACTGTCATTTAGGTTCTGCGCTTATTTTGTATCATATTATTACTGAGAGAGCTCCCATACTGTACACTGACTGTTGGTTTTATTTTTGTGCATATTTTTCTTTTGCTGGGTTGAGTGTTCTCCCATCGACTGTGCATATCCTCTTTAAAAGTGGCTTCTGGTCGGTTACTACAGCTGTTTCAAGTACCGTGTTTTCCATTGGACATTCTGCAGGCACCATATTTCTGCAGGCCTGTATTTTGTAATAGACTACGCATTTCCCGGTAGTTGTGCCTCGCTAATATGGGTACTTCGGTTCCCGAGCAAAAATCTCCGTAAACTGAGTCGTCCGTAATATCGAATCATGAAGTAAAAACAAAAGATATTCAGAAAAAAATAAGTCCATGAATAGTGTCTGCTTCTGTGCATTTGGTGTGCAGTGAAGGGTTAAATAGAAATATTTTTGTAAGTTTCATGTGCGTTCTCCACGTAGCAATTTTTTAAAATAATATGACGCAGTTTGAAGCGTCTAGTTGTCTATCAGACGGAGTGGCGCATCATTACTTGATTATGTCTCCTATTAAGACTGCTCGCATACCGCGAACTGCTAATAGATATCTGCACTAAGTAGGCGAATAGCGGGTGAAAGTGGCTCTCATGTAACGCAAGCTCCAAAAAAAGCATCCTTAGTGACCATTCATGCAAAAAATAAGAGTTCTAACGTAGTTAAACCGAGTCGACGTGCGAAAGCATGTTTTTAGCCTCATTGGCTCATGGTTTTGCTTTCCTGGGTCGTCAGCACGTCTGGCGATGATATTAGACTCAGGTTAAGCTCTCATCGAGATTAAGCTGCTGGGATCTGTTCGCGCCGCAGAGGAAGTTGATAGAGACGACGATGTGCAATGCACAGCGCGAGTGTGTGTTGCAGTTTAACACGGGGCGTGATCGGCTGCGGCGACAGTATATACTGCTCTCGTGCAGTGGCCAGTGAAGCTGATCTGTTCGCGCCGCCCGGGGTTCGAAACCAAGTCACGGCAATATTTATTTTATTTCTACATGGGCTGTTACTACGCTAGCTTTTGCCAAGGTCACCTTCAACGTCAAGCTTCACACAAACTCGGTGACCTGATTGAACTTCGTTAATTAGTGGTTTCGCACTAAAAACCAAGCATTACCTCTGTACGCGTGCAAACGGTTTCTGGTCTCAGATCGTCGATACGAACGTACCGAAAGAAGTGCCCGCTTTGTGCCGTTGGGGAGGATTCCGAATTGAATCCGACCGCCCAGCTTTCCACTTACGTGTAGGCTTAGACGACGTTAGACGTAGACGTAGAACGTAGACGTTAGAACGTCGCGACGTAACAGTGTTATGCCGTTTATGGATCGGTGTTGCATTTACCAATTACTATGCTTTCCGGATGGGGATGGCCGACAGCCCTGCCTGTGAGAGCTGTGGTTGTGAGGAGACCATCGCTCATCTTCTCTGTGAGTGCCCTGCATTTGCGAGTGCAAGACATACACTGTGTTGTGCCCTGGACCGCCTCGATCCTCGCCCATTAACAGAGCAAAAGATCCTCGGTCCGTGGCCACAGCAGTCGACTGCCCTCTAGGCATACAAGGCACTCTTTGCCTACTTGAGAGCGACTGGATTGAGTGACAAATTGTGACAGCGTTGTGCGTGTGTGTGTTATGCCTTTTTCCCCTTCTCTCTTCCTCCTTTTCGTCCCCTAATCCCTCTTCCCCAGTGCAGGGTAGCCAACCGGAACCCCTTTCTGGTTAACATCCCTGCATTTCCCTCCTCCTCTTTATCTATCTATCTATCTACGTGTAGGCTCGTCTAAGTATGCGGGCGTTCGTTCATCTCGCCTCCATCTGAATGTGGCCTCCACGGCCTGGACCCAGACCAGCATTATTGTGTTCATTAGACCCTCTACAGGCATTGAACACCGGCGTGGCTGCCGACGGCTGCTTGCCGTTGAACCCACAACCACGGCGTTCCTGGACGTCATTTCGCAACCTCTGAATGTGGGAGGTGAACTGGCTGCCGCGCGTGTCAGTATCGCCTTCGGCCGTCAGGGATGACTTCCACATACGTTGGCGAGGTCGCTGCCGTGGGCTTATTTTTAAGCATGCGGTGTTATTATGTGGAGGACACCGCTGGGGGGGGGGGGGGGGGGGGTGGTATAGTGATTACGCACTTGCGGTTGCGCTTGAGCGCTCTCAAATACCATCTATTGACGACTCGAGGTTAACGCCCGAGATGTGGCCCATTCGTAAGCGACCGAGACAAGTGATTGGGCTGCCTCGCTGACATGGGCCTGTTTGGAAAGCTTTAAAGAGTGAGAAAGCGCGGTAAATTGCAAGAAATGAATCTCGCGAAAGTTGAGGGTCGGTTGACTTTGTATACGATGCACTTTTGTTGGCGGGAAAGTCCATGTGCCGCCGTTACGAAGAAAAGTATGCGTTCTCAGAACGATTACAAAAGGGCTAAAGTGAATAGAAAGAAAGAAATATCTGAGTTTGACGTTTCCCTCTCTTGACGAAATTTTATCTTCAGGACATTCTGGTTTTACTGTTTAGATGAAAGCTATAGGTTAGACCACGTTTTTTTTTTTGCATTACCCTCTCAAGTATGATGCGTATTGTAGTTATTCTACGAGACGATTGTGGGGAAGGTAATGATCATAATTGCGATGGGAATAATTATGATTGCAGTGGTAGTAGAAATCAGTGCGGTCGTTGTTGATGTTCACGATGATTATCATGAAAAATTCGGCATTGCTTAACGGCAATGTGCAATTTAGGTTCACAAGAGGTGCTTAAAATTTTCCTTCTCGAAATGCGCTCTACCGGCATCATCGTTTTTGACATGTTAGTGATGCTCAATACCCCAGTACTTAGTGATGCAGTGATGCTCAATACCCCAGTGCAGCGTGGCTGTCATGCTTATACCAGAACATGCGTCCAGAATACTTTTAGATAGAGCACTGCTCCTGGCCATTAAAAAATCATCCGGCTGAATCCCAGGCGCGCTGTGGAATGCTTTCCTGCGTTTCTCAGGAGCTGCGATGCGATGTTTAATTGATCGGATCTTCCAGGACAAAACACTGACTCCCAACTGAGTTTCGGCTCGAAAAGCAACATAAATTATGCGCCTTAGAAGACAAAAAACAAACAAAAAACGCCTAAGTCTTATCCGTGCGTGCATAACATGGAGAACCTTACTGCATAAAATGCAGTACGGTATTCCTTTATGCAGCAGGGCACGTATCCGCACAGGGCCTCTATTGGCTCCCTTAGAGGCCCATGTGCTCCCCGCAAAGCTTGTAAATACACGGGCACTAGTCTGATATAAAGGTTTGCTTAGACCTGCACTGCTCAGGTAGGCTTCCACTAAAGGAAGGCTTCCATGTGTTGCAGTACAATCTTTATAACGGGTCACTCTCGGTGTTCGGCGTCCGCATAGGTGCACACCTGGCACCTGTGGTTTTTGCGCTGGTGTATCTGCGCGGCCGGACGGACGAAATGAGCGAACTCGTGAGAGTGGAAACCGGAAGACTGGACAGCCAGAGTGCACAGACGTCATATAAAATTAAAAGGCTAACGGTCGAATCCATTTCGTGTATTAAAAACCGTGTTAGCAAGAAGTCACTGGACATGCTCCTGGCTGCCTAACAAAGACCTGACACGCCGATTGAGGCTGATAGTTTAAAAGTGCAATTCTTTTTTTAGAAGGGCGATAAAACGTTGGCTCACATACGATCCACACATCTTGTACCATCGCGTCAAAAGAAAAAAGAATCGGTTGGTTAACTCTGTGACAGCAAATTGTCGTCACGGTACGCCTCATGAGCGAAGTTGGCAACAAAATTATTGTTTTCTTGTTTTATTTGTTGTTTCACTGATCTTTAGCTCACCACTCATGCTTTTCCGAGCATCATATCATTCGCGACAGTGTCGCAGAAACAAGGGCTATAATACGCAACGCTGCGTCTCGTCCCGTAGACGAAAGGTTTCATTCATCACATGCGCATGCACCAAGGCCTCATGAAAAATAAATTTCTTCAAACTCACTCTCGACTCCACATGCAAAGCCATAAAACTTGCAGGTTTACTCTTGGCATTATGGAGAAAAAACGCGTTCGTTCCCTTAAACCGTGCCCCCTGGCAACAGCGGTGAACAACCATGCCGCACTCCTTATGGCAGCGGCTGGGACGTCCTTGTATCATCCAAACTTTCCGCCCGCATATACCTGAGCGTCCACACGCGCTGCGGGTGGCTTGTTTCCTGCTCCCTGCGGCCTGGTTTTCTGAAGCCTGGTGTGTGCAATACCATAAATGCTTAATGGGGCGCCCGCAAGCTTGTGGGGGCCAAGGTGGTGGTTTAGAGCATACCGCTTTGTGTCTTTTATCTTCCTCTACTGCCAACATCCTGTCTCTCTGGCACCGGCATAAAACGCGCTGTTCACTTTGCCCGCACAACCCTGAGAACCCGCGAACGGGAGTACGCTCGCCACGCAATGGCGGGGAGGCTTGGTTTTTGCATATTTAACGAGCCACTCCATGTACGGGATGGCTGTAGTCATTGTTTATTAAATAAAGCGGCGGAGAAATGAGCCTACTTGTAAACAGCATGCTGCCTGCGGATGAAAGCGAGCCTTCAAAGCTTCTGCAAGGCTTTGTCCCACCGCTTGGCGCGTACCCTATTCTTTTATAAGGTTCGCTTCAAGGTGCCGCAGCGGTACTATCAGATTTTCTCCAGTCGAAATCTAGTAAGCGCGAGGACTCAACAGCAGAATTAGGTAGTTTTGAAAAGCGCGGAAAGTATTATTTTCTAAGAGTATGCACAAAATTTGTGCGAATTTTCTACACGCCTACGTAGTTTTTAAAAGCGCGACATTTATTGCTTTCTAAGAGTATGCAAGAAATTTGTGCGAATTTTCTACACGCCTTTATAGAAACTTCTGTTTTCGAATAGTCGTAATGGTCGAAAATCTAAGTCTGAAACCTCAAAATTTTTCAAATAATCAATTTCGAGATCACGAGACCACGTTTACTTTTTTAATTTCACTTGTGTGCAGGACGCTCGAAACATCGGGAAAAGAATTATATATTACCTCAGAAAACGTAACCTGCTTTCATGAGTATGTCGAAGAAGATGCTGCCAAGCTGACGTTTTCGAGAAATGTTAGTTTGTGTTTTCCAGCTAACACCCCATCTGCAATATGGGCAGCGCTAAATTCGTCTAACACAGACGAATTACCGCTGGCTGCGGCAAACTACCAAAAGGAGGCACGAGTGTGCGATGTGCAGAGTTATGTGCAGTCTTTGTCGAAAGTTTATAGCCCACCACGACCGTGGCCTCAGCGGGAGCGTTGGCGAACGGCGACGCGGTTGTCGGTGGCGCCCGCAGTATCGTGACCGTGCCGGGAAAGGACTCTGCTCTCTCACCCTGCGCTGTCTCTGTACTGGCAAGCGCCACCGACAACAGCGCCGAAACTTGTGAAGTGCTTTCGCTCGGTCACAAAGGACTTAACGACAAATATTTCGTGAGGTTTCACACTCTGGCCGATCAAAACGCACGACAGAATTTTCTGTCGTGTTTCTGTCGCGCAACACAACTGTGTGTCGTACGACAACCGTTCTTGTCGTGCGACAGAGGCTCGTGTCGCGAGTATTAAAAAGAAACACGAAAAAAGATTTTCCTTCCTTGTCGTAGCAATATGCAATGCAGAAAGACCACGTGTGCTGTTGCCACCTGGTGTTGAGAACCAAACTACAACTGAATGTCTCCTAGGGGAGCCAAAAGCAGCCTGCATTAGAAGAAAAAAACTACGGGGACACTTTGTGGGCCTAAAGTGTGCATGGCGAAAGCCTTCCTGAATACTGTGCCACCTCGACGGCCTGTTGCTATACTGTTGCTATACACAAGTGTGCGTGCGCCACAGCTGCCACTGGGGCGAGCGGTGCGACTGACGTCACTGTTGCTATGCGCACATGCGCATGCGCCGCCAACTGGGGGGGGGGGGGGGGGGTTAGAGGAGGATGCGCGCCGGTGAGAGGGAGGGTAGCAGCTGGCACTGCGCCAAGATGAGCCGGACGTACACCTTCACTGAGAGTATGAGCGCTTAAAGGCTTTCGCCTTAAAAAGTTGTAAGTTGTAAGTAAAGTTGTTACAAAGTTTTTACTGTGAGTCTTTTTGCTATCACAGTGCTAGATTCCGTGGTGACCCATTTCCACTTCGTGAGTTTTTCGGAGTAGCCTTAATCAGTAGTGCCTTAATCATAGAGCTTCATCTCAAAAATAATTCCTAGCTCGTTTGATGACAGGCCAACCCGTCTCGTGCAGATTTAGTTGGCTATTAGCACTTCTATCGCTCACAGTCCTACCTTCTCAAGGTAATGGAAACTATAACCTACGCTAGGGTACCCTGCTTTATTGCCCTACTTTATGAGACTTTGTTCCTGAGATATACCCTGCAGCTGTCCAGGACTGCACATTCAACTTTTTATAAAGTATTTATTCAACCTTTGGCTCGACCTTCTGAGGAAGTGATGATCATCGACTTCGAAAGGCTTTACGGCGTCTTGTGGGTCCAGCAGGCAGTAGAATTCACACTGAAGATTTCATCCTTTATGTGGCTGACTCGTAAGCCGTAGTTCAATAAAAGATCCGGGGCACTTGAGAAACTTCCGTGCGGGTAACGCGAAAGCATTGCAATTCCATTGAAATTCTTTTCCGGCTGAATTCTAAATGTGTTCCAATTCTTTTCTTATTCTATTCCAATTACAGTATGACTCTATTGAAATTTTATTGCCGTTTTATTTATATTGTGGTTGGTGCAGTTGAAAGTGCAGCTACTGGCTTTTACTGGTTAACATTTCGTATTTCCCGCCTTAGATCACGTCACACCATTTTGAGCAACTGCAAGTTTTGTAACATCGCCACATTTTGGGCGGCGCCGCGTTTTCGTGTTGGCGAGCCATCCAATACTTTCGCATTAAAAAAATGAAAGGGAACATAGGGTGCTATGCAATGCGGATGTATGGCAGGTAATTAATGAGGAGAATACAATAGATGGCCGGCTTGAACCGCTTGGCGAACGGTAATGCGCTACTACATCAGTGAATTTCCGCCCGCCGCAAAACTTGAAGGTAAAATTTGTACTTACGAGTGTCGATGTACTCCAGACGGTGAAAGAGAATTTTAGAAGCAGGGACTGTCAGGGAAGGCGCTGATTTCAAGCAGTCCACTTGGATGTCGCTATAATTACCTCTTTTTCCGCAAAACCACATTTTTTTTTAAATATGAGGATGGCTCGCCAGTTCTAGAGCAGCCTAGCCCAGTGGCGTCACCAGGGCTTATGTGAAAGTGCAATGCTTCACAGAATTGAAAAAAAAAAGTTATCATAGGAGGATTATGAGTGTGTAACGCGAATGTTTGATCGCTAGTTGTGGTATTGTAGCAAATAATTTTTCACAGACAAGTTCTATTTTCGTTTCTCGCAAAGTCATACCACCGGAGGTTAACCCGGACTTGCCCGTGACTGCAGTGACACTCTGAAGTGAACTTCTTTCCAAAGATCGCATACCGTAGTGACAGTTAACTAGCGCTCCTATTTAGATCCCCATGTGAACACGCTAACACGAACCATGCTTGAAGGCAGCTGTTCGAAAGGGAGCAGCAGAGTTTGCGGAGCTTCTTCGAAGTGCCCACCCCTAAAGAACTATGGGAGCACTTTGCCAATCTAAAGTGTGGCAAGGCGAAAGCCTTTGGCCTTGCCGACTGCGATTCTAGCTTCGCAGGTTCCCATACCAGTGGCACTCCCAAAGGCTTCTACCTTGCCACACTTTCGATCTAGACGACGTTATTGGCGCTTGCTTGCGGTCTGCTTCTCTGGCCTTCTTCTTCTTGTCTTCTTCTCTGGCTTCTGGCTTCTCTGGTGGTGGCGCGCAGGTGGCGCCACCAGCGAGCGCGCCGTTACCATGACGACCTCGGGTGTGACGTCACCCTCTGCCGTCGCTGTATCGACGTCCGCGCTATACTGACGCATTTGGTTGTTTTCTTTGTTTTTTCGTTATAATTGGCTATAGTTAATTAAATAATTACTATGCAGTCATCAAACTTGGCGTGGAGGTTACATTTTGTCCCCTCTATCTGAAGCTACCATTCGTTTTCTGCTATCCTGATTAGTTGCCGCGTTATTCGTGGAAGACAGCGTTACACCGGACGCGCGAGTATGAGCCATTAAAGTCTTTCGCCTTAAAAGCCAGGCGCCGTGCCGGGGGACATTTGTACCAATCCTTGTCAGGGGGTGGGTCTCGAACCAACCACCTTCCGCAGCCTAAGCTGACGCCCAACCTTTTAGGTCTCCAGTCACCACCCACCCTCTATTCCTCTTCCCTCTGCCAATTTCCCTAAATGTGGAGAGGGGTCATCCCTCTTTCCACAGTGCCACCCGCCAACTGAGGTAGGTGACGCGTGGCGCTGCGGACGCCGACGCCCGCGACGACGGCGCGAAACTCAGGAACGAGCCAATAACGGCCAACGCTCTAAGAAAGGCTTCCGCTTACAGCAGGACAGGCGCGAATGAATGGGCCGAGAAACATATCGCCGCAAACTATCTCGCGGAGAATACTTAGCGCTTCGTCTTCCACCGGCATCTATAACGCTTGTTACCCAGCTAGCCTCGTCGCGTGGTATTACTTCGACAGATATCAGTGAGGGGCGGGGACCTAACCTCGGCGGTGGTAGCAGCTAGCATTAAGATTACAGTGGCGTCGCTGAACGACAAATAATATTTCACTGTGTGCCAAATACCGCTTGCAAGTATATATAGGTGTCAAAAGGGATGACACCAAAAACGCGTGTCAGTAGAGCATAATTTACCACTTTTCAAGTCACCTACGACGCCCGTCAGCAGCAAAAGGCATCGAAGGCCTTCTTATTTTGTTTTTCCTAGTTCGGCCTTCTTTCCACGGATTAGCTCAGACTCGGAGGTTACTTAACTACACCCTCAGTAAGCCGAGCTCTATTGCGCCACGTGCTTTTACCCTGCATAGTGCGGCCTTCTCTGCATACAACTTTGCCCGGAAAGACAGCAATGCAGCATCGGAAAGCCATTTCGGCCTGCCTATGCGCTACAGACACCTCGTAGTCTCAGTTAATGGAAGTGCCTTCTAACTGTCATTCTTGGAAGTTCTCATGGCCACGAACACGTTGTCCTGCAATATTTGTTTTTTTTTCACGTGCCCTTTTTTTCTTTTGCTTTTGAATCATGCCTCGAAGGTGGTCAGTAAACCCATGACTCAGAACATAACAAAAACTTCTACAAATGCAGCTTTACAATGATCACACAAATTCTTGAATTTGTGAATAGCTTGAAGCTTACTACACAGGAAAGCTGCCACGTGCACATCTCAATATACTTTTTGGCCGTCTCGAGATGCTTGCAATAAGCGCCATTGGTATAGACAATCTTTGTTTTTTGTTGCTTAACAGTTACTGTCTGAGTAATTATATCTTTCCCTTGGCTTTCTTCAAACGTGTTTTGCTGTCCCGCGTTTTTTGTACTGTTGTATGGACTGTACTGACACTTTTTTTTGGTGCAAACTTCGTCCTCTTTCCTGCAACGGCCTCCATTTCGAGGCCTACCACCATGACGTAAATAAATAATATATGCAGATTCTCTGTCCTCCTCTGCAACCGCACGACTATGTCCTTCGGAATCTAATAACGATGCCCTAATGCGATGATACCACCAGATATCATTTTGATGCCTCATCCATCAATGTTAGGAAGGCCGAGCCGTGTCGTCGACAATTCGTGCCACCGAAGGCAAGCTCCCATTTTGTAACTATTTTTCTGCTCGAAGGCAGCGCTGCAACAGGATATCCTCGTGCGCATTTCGCGCTCTCACTTCATCCGCACCCAATCCATTTTTCTTTCTTGGTCGCGTGCGAAGCTATAGCTAAGGAAAATGAGCTAGCTGGTATACTTGCAATAATCTAAAGTGCTTCGGCCCATACATTATTAAAAATGGACGAAACATCGTCGTTGGGGAACTCATCATCGTCGGATTCAGGAAGATATGGCTCGGATCTTGAAGTGAAAGTCAAAACGTTTTTCATCGCCATTTTTTGTTAGCTCCAGATTATGCAAGATAGATCGCCCCTTTCTGGTGTGGGATAGGCATAGCACGCAGTGAGCCCTGTGGTTCGCAGTGTGTACGCAAACTGCATAGAAAATAGCACGCCAGGCGAATTGTGGTATACTGTCCCATCCGCTTGATCTTTCTTGGAACGCTTGGAAATATTAGTACCATATTTAGTAGCAAAGATCTCTACGGATCGGTGTCGTTCATGTCCATCATTTTCGAACAAAAATTTTGAAAATTGGAAAATGGTGCCAGACTCTTATGGAAATATTAAAGGCGACGGTCCATTCTTTTGATGTGTCGCAAAATATTTCTTTTAGAGTGTTTGCACCGATCGCATCGAACAGTAGACTGCCATAAAAAAACCAATGGGGAATGCTTTTGACGGTAGCATAAACGTTAATAGAAAAAAAAATGCAAGACTGTGGTCCGGTGATCTGTCGATATATTGATTGTTATACTGAAATTCCACATTATGTGAAGAAAATTGCGTTAATAATCTTTTCTCCTCTCAAAAGTGCTCTTGTGCAGAATTGTTGGGTATGAAAGAAAGCTAGAAAGTTGATTGCACCTAACCTATACATTTGATACGAACATTTGAACGCAGTAAAAAACGAAGAAAGATGAGGAAACCAAGGATGAAGGAAATGCATTATGTACACTTTCTTCATTTCGATTTTTTTTTACAAAAAACACACACACTGAGAAACAAAACGAACGAAAAATGAAAAAAAACAACAACTTTCTCGCGACGAGATTCTCTTCGTGATGTTGTTCTGCGGTGTGACTGCGTACATCGTTAAGTGTTCTCGTGCGACGTCTGGACAACAACATGAAGTCGAGTGAAAGCGCACGCGCCTATGTACAAGAGTTATGACCTTCGAGTTGTGGTATGAGCTGCGCGGGTCACATGAAGAGGTTGTTTGGAGAGCCGGCGGCCACGTTTACTTGTTCGTTTTCTCCTTTTTTTATGTTTGTTTGTGGCCCCCGGACTCTCCGTACAACTGCGTTCGAGATATGCGGTCCGTCAGTGGCTCGTGAAGGGGTTCTCGTGGAGTGGCTCCGGCGTGGACTCCCTGGTTAAGCGATGGTTGTCGGTTGGCCGCTGGTCTAGGCCTCGTTCACCACAGGATGCACTTGTGAGTGAGGTTCAAGGGCGTCCCTTCGGGGCATCCGAAGGCGTGCGAGAACTCGACCAGGTTGCCCATGGGGATGTTAACCCTGCAGGCGGATAGGAAAAAGAACGTGAGCAACGACGAACATGACAAGACCGCCTTAAGAGAGCCAGTATAAAGTTTTTTTTATCATCTTTATCACAATATGTTCAATCTGGATTCAAGCTTGTACTTGCGGCCACCAGGAAGATTGTCATCGCGTACTAACCATCTTTTTGCAGTAATGCCGTACATGCCCAGAGTTGATGTGTATAAGTTTTCGTTTCTACCTAAAACATGTATAGATTGGAATAACCTTGACCGACGCGTATTCGACAAAACATATTGCCTTGAAACCTTTGTAAAACAGCTGGAACTGTGTTGCATTGACTGATTATCCCATTTCCACCTTGTAACAACCCGCAAGGGCTAACAATATTTGTAAATAAATAAATAAATAAATAAATAAATAAATAAATAAATAAATAAATAAATAAATAAATAAATAAATAAATAAATAAATAAATAAATAAATAAATATCTGGGACTTGTCAGCTGGGGCACAAACTGTAAAATTCTCTCCCTGGTTTGAGGGAGCAGTTACTTTAAAAGGGAAGGCAGTCGCCAGAGCAGCCATTAGGCAGTGCATAGCAATCGGGTGCGACTGCAACTTTGAAGTCTCATTAGAAAGCGTGAAATACCTCAACCTTCGCATGAAGGCCCTGCGCTTTGAGACACGCGTGCAACACGCAAATGATGGTTTGGTTTATTGGGGTTTAACGTCCCGAAGCGACTCGGGCTATGAGGGACCGTACAAATAAGGCTATATCTTATATTTTGGCATCAAAACGAAAGGGAGGAAATAAGGGGGCGAAAGGTTTTCTTTTTGTTGTTTCCGGTCAGTTGAAAGCTTAACATTCACATGGCTCTAACGTCATTTGTTTGGTCTGAATACAGACATTGAGCAACGGATGCTGCCTCGCAGTGTGATAGAACCGGTGCAAAAGCTAGCCCGTCGGGTTATGAGAATTGCCGCAATAATAGGCGCAATCGAATGCCCGTTCTCACTAGCGGAGTGATTTTATAACCAGGGATCACGCAAATTTTAATAGAAGAGGAGGAGGTCCTTAAGTTATGACCTCCAAGGGGAAACTGCTACATATTATTACACGGTGTCCATTCAATGAATTAGGCCACGAGTGAACATAAACAGGTGAAAACACATCTGCTAAACAATTCCGTAGTATGTTACTGGCGAAAAAAGCACGAACAAAGGAACAAGGAACGGAAACAGGAAACAGATGACAATGTTGAAAACATATACATCACATTCTATAAATACGACAGAGTATCCGTGCAGTAGGATATCAGTCGATGATAGCACAGTAACGAAATGAGTTTTGGTATTTTCGGTGAAGTAGCAACTTTGCTGCTTCCGCTTCAGTGCTACCAAAATGTAATCGGCAGGCTAGGTGAACCGTTGGTGGTAGTCAGATTCAAGGACACATCGTTCATTAAAATGAGTGTTGCTCGGAATCCTTAACGGATTATCGTCGCCTTCACAGGGCACCCACCGGTACCGCCGAATATTACTCGGAGTTGGACAACACGGCCCGCTGTTTAGCACCCCCGCTCTTACGAAGCGGTACCAATAACGCTTTCCAACGACAGATATTGCATGCGCCCAGGCAGTGGGCGACTAAATCCGCCCACTTTAAAACTTTCCTGTCCGAAATAATGCAGGCACCCTCTCCCTTATCCACGTGGATTTACGGCCGCCCCCCGGGCATTGCTGGGCTTCGATTCGCGCCAACTTCGAGCGCTCTACCGCCCACGGGGGAATTTTAAAGCCGCTCAGAAGCCGAGGTCAGAAATTTCCCATTGCGAAGCGCAGAACAAAACGGAAACGAAAGGGTTTCTCGGGAGAGATGGGGGAAGGGGGGCACAGAGGGGATAGTCGGCGGACATCTCATTAACGAAGGATTGGTTGCGGATTGCGCTGCTGCGTATTGCGTTGCAGCGGTAGCTTGCAGTCCAAGCGCCCTCCCAGATCACAGAGCGAGAGCGCGGATGTTGAAAAAAATCGACGCACGGATTTGCGGCCCGGGCCTCACCTTTGCGCGTGTAGTACGCTTATAAATAAATACGCACATGAGCACGCAGTGAAAGGGCGATGGTGAGGCAGGTTGGCATTTGTGTGCCAAGGGGCTGTGCGAGCTTCTGTATTCGCCTCCGTCGCAGCCACCGCGACGGTAAGCCTCCCGAAAATAAATCTGCTTAACTGCGCTCAAGTAGCGTGCGCCAAGATTCCGATATTACTACGCAAGCGGGGTAACGGGCTCCGTAATCCCTATTGGAGGATCAACCACTTAGTTTGTGTGTGTGTGCGTGTGTGTGTGCGTGCGTGTGTGTGTTTGCGTGTTTATGTGTGTGCGCGTGTGTGCGTGCGTGTGTGTGTGCTCGTGTGTGTGTGTGTGTGTGTGTGTGTGTGTGTGTGTGTGTGTGTGTGTGTGTGTGTGTGTGTGTGTGTGTGTGTGTGTGTGTGTGTGTGTGTGTGTGTGTGTGTGTGTGTGTGTGTGTGTGTGTGTGTGTGTGTGTGTGTGTGTGTGTGTGTGTGTGTGTGTGTGTGTGTGTGTGTGTGTGTGTGTGTGTGTGTGTGTGTGTGTGTGTGTGTGTGTGTGTGTGTGTGTGTGTGTGTGTGTGTGTGTGTGTGTGTGTGTGTGTGTGTGTGTGTGTGTGTGTGTGTGTGTGTGTGTGTGTGTGTGTGTGTGTGTGTGTGTGTGTGTGTGTGTGTGTGTGTGTGTGTGTGTGTGTGTGTGTGTGTGTGTGTGTGTGTGTGTGTGTGTGTGTGTGTGTGTGTGTGTGTGTGTGTGTGTGTGTGTGTGTGTGTGTGTGTGTGTGTGTGTGTGTGTGTGTGTGTGTGTGTGTGTGTGTGTGTGTGTGTGTGTGTGTGTGTGTGTGTGTGTGTGTGTGTGTGTGTGTGTGTGTGTGTGTGTGTGTGTGTGTGTGTGTGTGTGTGTGTGTGTGTGTGTGTGTGTGTGTGTGTGTGTGTGTGTGTGTGTGTGTGTGTGTGTGTGTGTGTGTGTGTGTGTGTGTGTGTGTGTGTGTGTGTGTGTGTGTGTGTGTGTGTGTGTGTGTGTGTGTGTGTGTGTGTGTGTGTGTGTGTGTGTGTGTGTGTGTGTGTGTGTGTGTGTGTGTGTGTGTGTGTGTGTGTGTGTGTGTGTGTGTGTGTGTGTGTGTGTGTGTGTGTGTGTGCGCGCGTGCGTGCGTGCGTGCGTGAGCGTGAGCGCGAGCGCGCGTTTGAAGAGGGAGCCCCAAAAGTCTTGATTTTTACGAACACTTTCTGTGCAGGAGCTGAATTTTAACACTTAGTCGTAAGCACACATCTGCAACAGGAGCGCTGTTCTTTTGGCAAGGGCTGATGAAGCATGTGGAAAAGTTGTGGAGATGCTTAACGCTGTACACGTCCGTAGGTTCCAATAGACTCAAGCAGTTTCATTTACGTCGTATTTAGAGAACGATAACTGCCCCCGTTTTCTTTTATGCTACAATTAAAATACGCATAATTATTCATCTCTGAATTCTGCACCAGAAAAAGAAATGGTGGTAGAGATGCCAGTAGAGATGTGGGGACTCGCTGCGCACTTAACCATTGCACCACTGCGCCAGTAGGAGTCTGAGGACTTCCCGCGATCTATGACTGCGATTGAGAGGGTCGTGGCGTCATCAACGGCGTGTGACCACCAGCAGAACAACCATAGCACACCGCCAATGTGAGGACCCCCAAAAGCTGGAAGTTTGCATTTAAATGTTATCGCATTTTCTTTTTTAGAATGTGGTTAAGAAGACCTCCAAGTTTTTGAAGCGAAAGCTTCACTACGCTTGGTTTTCAAGAGGGCAACGTCAGTGCAGTCACGTGACAGGTGTCACGTGGTGCCACGTGGCAGGTCATATGACCTACTGACGTCATCACAATCTGCCCACCGTGGCAGGTGGCAACTGCCCCATCGGGCATTTCATCGACGCTTTACAGACAATCCGTTCGGCAGTGTGTGTGTGGCGTTTGTGAACGTAGCCATGCAAAGGAAGCTTTCGCATCTCACGAGGCTTAACCAAAGTTTAAACCACGGCTAATTTTTTCTGGAGAGGCTCAGCGCAATGGTGGTGGAAGAACTTCACGACCCGTAGGCCAATAGGAAATTGTGTAGTGGCGTCATCACTGTTGTTCTGTGTAATCGGTGTGGGGTGTTTGAATTACCCGTGCTAGGAGGTTTGGTTGTGACGTCATCACCTTTCTTACAAATCCTGATGTTCTCGACACACCAACGCCAACGGCTATCGCCAACGCCACCTCCGACGCCATGTTCTGCGCTGAACGAGACCCTTAACGCTCTGGAGTAAAAACTTTGATCAGGCTGATTCCTTTCTACTATCAACGGCTCGCAGTTTGAAGTACAGGCCTGATTCGCACCCCCTAAATAACAGACACTGCGAATGCACGAACATTTACTTGGACAGGAGATGTTGGACTGATGGCTGATGAATATGTTAAAGACAGGATGCATGTGCGTAAATTTAACTCATGTCGGTGCACATCGCACTGGAACGAAACTCCAGTTTAACGTGCGGTGCAAGTGAAGAAAAATGAAAAACAGTACACCATACTGTAGGCCAGAAGCGTACCTTTGCCTTACTAAAAGCAGATATCACCATAGAACGCGTAGCTGGTGTAATCTATGCATGGGCTGAAATCACAGAGCAGCTAGCACGCGAAAATATTGTTGTTGGCCGGCACATTGCATATTGGCAACGCAAGGTGCGCGGAACCGATCAGACACGCAATATTAGCAGAAGCACAGTGTTGTGTGCGTGCTGATTAGTTTTGACAGCGGCTGTCCCGTGTGGCAAGGGCTGCTGCGAGCAATAAATGAAAGCTGTGTTACGTTTATTAGTCCCCCAAAAAAAAACGAAATTAAAATTTCCTGGTTAGATTCAATATCAGACAGAAGACAGAGCATAGAAAGTAAAGGTAAGGTCATTAGTGCCTGGTTACCTGTATTTTGATGGACTGTGCGTGTCGTACTGGATGTCGTTCTTCAGCTCTTGCGTCCTCATGTTGGTACACCACGCCTGCGAACAAGAGCAGGCACGTTGATTCAGCATCAGCTCAAGCGCATCAACGATTGGGGTATCTTTAGCGTACCGCGTATGCCGCTGCAGTACTGTACCTTCAAATCAGCGATCCTTAAATTAGCTTGATCATTTCGCACCCTGTATGGCTCAATCTTTTGTAATCCTTGCGTGAAAATTTACATGCAGACTTGTGAAATCGCAACATATAGTTGAAAAAGAATGTTATAATAATAATAATAACAACAACAATAATAATAATAACAACAACAACAACAATAATAATAATAATAATAATAATAATAATAATAATAATAATAATAATAATAATAATAATAATAATAATAATAATATTAATATAATAATAATATTATTAATAATCGGTTTTGGGGGAAAGGAAATGACGCACTATCTGTCTCATATATCGTTGGACACCTGAACCCCGCCGTAAAGGAAGAGATAAAGGAGGGAGTGAAAGAAGACAGGAAGAAAGAGGTGCCGTAGTGGAGAGCTCCGAAATAATTTCGACCACCCGGGGATCTTTAACGTGCACTGACATCGCACAGCACACGGGCGCCTTAGCGTTTTGCCTCCATAAAAACGCCGCCGCCGCGGTCGGGTTCGATCCCGGGAACTCCGGATCAGTAGTCGAGCGCCCTAACCACTGAGCCACCGCGGCGGGTAAAGAATTTTTTACAAAGAACGTTGTAAAAAATTCAAACTGATTGTGAACAAAGCAAAGGCGCAGTAGTTGTCTGATTGGTTATGGCCACTAACTACACCGTGATCACTCTGTGAAGAAACGGATGAAAGGAGGAGTAAGAGGGAAGGTAGAAATAGTCGGTAGAAACGGTCTGTAGCGTGCACGGGTGGGTTCAGTCATTTCTTTTTGCGACCGTGCCGTCGCAACACGTGATGTGCTTGCACACAGCTGCTGCCTGTACGATGCAGGCACGTACACACGTACTTTCTCCGCCAACGTCGAGTGTGACTCTCTTGAGCTGATGGGATGGGCCATCATGTGCTCATTGCTATGTCCTGGCTCCCCTCGTAATGGCAGACTCCCCAGCGTGTGAGCAGTGCGGTTGCGATGAAACGATCGGGCACCTACTCTGTGACTGCCCTCGTTTTGAGCGAGAGCGTGCCTTCCTGGCTGCTACACTCCGCCTCTTGGACTCTCGTCCTCTTGCAGCAACCAAGGTTCTGGGCCGTTGGTGTAAACCTTCATCACAAAAGAAAGCTGTGAAGGCGCTCCTGAAGTTCTTAAAGGACTCGGAGTTGAGCTCCCGACTATAAACTTCGAGCTTTAAGCGTGCGCCCTCTGCCCACGCGTAATAGAGGTCGATGCAAACGTGAAGCTGCAGTTCTTTCTTCCCTTTTTTCTCCTCCCCCCCCCCCCCCTACGTGTAGGGTAGCCTACTGGGCATCGGCTGGTTAACCTCTCTTCCTTTCCATCTTTATGTTTCTCTCTCTTTTCTCTACGCTTGACTGTGCAATTATGGCGCAACAATTGACTCTGTCTGCGGCAGAGTGGTTGAATTTGTCTATTAATCGCATTTGGCGGTGAAGTAACGCATTTGCAATTATTTTGTTTTCAAACTGGTTAACTAGTTAATCAAAAGAAACATTCTTCTCTTTTGATGCAGTTCGTTGTCACTCATGTCGTATCTGTTTTTCTACTAAACAAAGAACCCGAACCAGCTCAGAGTAAGAGAAACTGTCCGTGCCGGGTGGGATACGGCGTAGGTAGCACAACGGAATTGTTTCGCTTTCGTTAACCATTTATAGGCCTTTTATTCCCCTTTTATTCACGAGCTGGGAAACAATCTTGCAGGCGGAACGCGAGGTGTCGTTCCGCTTCAGCTAACCGCAGAGAGCAAAAAGATGTAAAAGCGAAGTGCGCTTGAAATGGACTCATTGTGGTATACCTGCCCGGCTTGCATTTTAGCACAAAAGCGCGTGCGTACGCACTCTTAGAGCGCCTTTGAAGATTGGCCGCATCGTTATACTAGCGAAATATGAGAGGAGGTTTTGTTTCTGTATTAACAGATGCACAAGCGGGCTTGATGGTTCTTCAGATATTGTCGAAAGGTCAAATGGCGTTCCGTCTATATTAATGCTTTTATTCTAGATGCGAATGTACCATTGCGATAACCAAAATTTTCGTTTTTCTAGAGATGGAAGACGCGAAGGCAATGCGAAGCTCGATGACGATAAGAACCACAAGTATGACTCTAGGAGCAAGCTCCAGTGCAAAATCCTGTTTATAACCGCGTTTCCGTGATCTCCTCTCGTTCGAATGCTGACAACCTCTTTCGGAAACAAAACAAGCAGAATTTAAAATGTTTTTTTTCTCTTCCTGAGCAATATGCTTAATATCTGAAACATTTTGTACATAATTCTTTTTTTTTTGCTGTAGAAATTTTGTTTCATTCATTTTTTCTCCTGTATGGCAGCGGGTTCAGGCTGTATTAGAGAGTTATAGCATATCGTTACCGTGTTTACGTTACCGTTTACCGGGCCCGGCAAGCGACGTCTGCGCATGCGCCGCCACTTACCGGTACGAAAACACTTTACGGAATCCCTTTTAGCGTTGCGGAGAGTTAGCGTTCGCTTGTAAACAAACATGGCGGCGCCCTGCACGGCCGCTTCGGACCAAATACAGCACCACCGCCGCGTTCTTCGGCGCCATTTCTCGCTATACAGGAAGGCATTCGCTTTTAATTTGCAAACTCTCACTCATACGTTGGGGTTTGAGTAACAACTAGGCCATGTTTTTGAGATTATTTGCTGATTTTTCTGCAGTTAAGCATGACTATAGGTCGTGTACATAGACAAATAGCAACGACTACACTGCAGCTCTTCAGTTTCGTGCCCGATTTAACATTTTTCTATATTTTCATGATTTTTTTCCTCGAAAAAAAAAAGACTGGTAATTCCATTGCTATATTCATCAGTAATTGCAGAAAATAAAAAAGTTTCTCCGGCCCGGTATTGGCGCGCTTTAACTTACTGCCACTAGATGGCGCCACAGTGTTCACATCCCGACATATCCCGACGTTGCGGCACGGCGAAAAGGTGTCGTAGTTGTGCTTTTTTTTTACAGCGCTCGCAACGCAACGTGCGCTGTGTATGCAAGCTTACTGAGGTATACGTAGTGATATTGTCTACTAGCCAGGTTAGGCAAAAGTGTCTAGCTTCACGAGCACATTTGAAAAGCCGCTGAGTCGGCTGTTAGCTGAAGTGTAGTCGGTACGTCTTTATATGCAGAGAAAAAGATTATTAAAGTGTAGCATTTCACTTCATAGAAATGATTGCAATGCATCCGTTTTTTTATCATTAAAAGCTGGGCATCTGCCATCATCATCATCACTCGTTTTAGCCTTACGGTAACTTGTTACGGGAGAGACGGTACGCTAAAACGTCTTCTGCCGTGCGCCACGCTAACCGGAAAATCCAGCGTCCGGTAACACGGTAAACGGTAACGTAAACACGGTAACGATATGCTATAACTCTCTATTGTCTTATAGGCTGGCATGCTCTTGATACTCAGAAACGTATAGCCATTACCGTTGCTGTGGAGATGAAGAACATCTGGTCACTGGTGAACCGTTCCAGGCCTGGCAGAGCGATGCCATTTGGTTTTCCCAGCTTAGCCAGGCTTATGCGATATGCCTGCAGAAAATAATTGAGAAGTATATTGCGTGAAACGCCAAGCAACAATGCATTCTCATCACATGTGTAACGCTCGAATGCTCCAAGCTCTGAGCAGCTTCTTTACCTGCCTCCCTGACAGGGCTGTTTGTGCGTTTGATAGAAAAGCAAACAGTTAAAGAGCGAGGCATAAAATGAAACCACAAGCGTTCGCAATGGGGAGATGGAAACTGGTGCTTGAAGAATACACACCACAGGGTAAAAAACAAATGTAGTGAAAACAAACTATATATGGTGATTGATCGATTTTTACTTCCTGAAGAAGCACAGTGGGTGGTGAGGCATGTCATTGTCGGAGGATCCGGAATAATATCGACCAACCCGGGCTTTTCAACGCGCTCCGTTTGATGTTAAATTGGAAGTCGTTCGTAGATTCTACCTCGCTGCGTTGGCTATGGTAATTTATATCTCGTTTTTTGTGTGTGCGCAGTGCTTTAGGAGTACTGCACCTGCCAAACAGTCACATTTTATTATTTTCATCCCAGCATTTTCTTATCGGCCGGAATTTCAAGCTTTTGTCGCATCGTTCTGGTAGTATAAATGAATATATTGTTCAATTTTTAGTGGTCCGTTCCATGTAGGTACAAAAATAAATGAAAAATAGAAAAAAGTGGTAAGCATGACAAAGCTTATGCAGCTAACTGTGCTTTCAAGAAAGAATGCATAGAATAAGGCAGGAGGCGGCTGCAAGGGGCACGCACTGTTTTCTGCCGCACGTGACCAGAAACTTTCGCTGTTGTGAATCATGGAATTTTAACTGTGAACTCACAGTACCGTCTCGAGAGTCGCGAATCCGCAAGAGAAGATGCACTGATTAAAATTAAACAGCCAAACCAGCACTAGGAAGCAGAAATTCTGCAAAGGTTTATATCGACTCAAGTATCTAGAGAAACCCTGGTTTGAATTTCTGCGAAGCAACTTTTGTTCCCTTTGTAGTTGAGCGCCAGCTGATCTCCAAGAAAAAATTAATTGTGTGCAGTAAGCACAATTTAAAATGTCGCTTAGCTAGCTCAGAGCTCCCCGACAGCACATTCCGCACACCCACAAAAAATATCTGCGCATGTCCTTCGTGTTCAATTGTATTCCGAACGCTTTGCTTGAAATATGTCACAGCTTGCCACTTCTGTTAATTCTTCGGGTTGGTCCATGTTATATATAAAGTTTGACATCGTAGCAATTGCTAGAATTTCAACTGCTCTTGAGTCCAACAAACCTCCACCCAACTAGTGTGCTGGCTACTCTTTGCGTGCATTCGCGCATTCCCCATAAGTTCAAATAAGTAAACATAATAAAAAGTTGCAACAGTCTTTTCGCTACTACATTCGAATGAGAGGCAAAATTTCTTACTGCCATTACTTACCCGGAAAGCTTCTCGTATGCCGCCATTGTCCGCGATGTTCTCGCCTTGCGTGTTGATTCCATTAAGCTACAAATGAAGGGAGAAAAAAGAAAAACTAATGAACGGTGCATTCGTAAACGAAATAAGTAAAAATACAGGAAGAGTAACTCGCTCCGTGTGCACCGTGATGTGTTAATTATTATGTACTAGTATAAGCAGCAGGTGACTTAAAATATTGCACAGGCGCCAACGCGTGGCTCGACGTCACTTCCGGCAAGGGGTGAAGTGTGCTCTTCGCTCAGTATGCCCTTCACTAGAGTTGTTCAATAGGCATGAGCAGTGAACCAGTTTAATTAGCACCTCCTAACTATGAAAGATCACACTGCAGTTAAATGCAATGCAACCTCGCAATATTTCTGACAATCTGAGCTTCTTAGGAAGGCGTCTTCTATACCTGCAACATTTAATTTCCAACGGCAACTGTACCTAGCTCGTAGTTTCTGATACTGAAGTGAAAGGTTTGATAACAGTGAACACCCAAAGTGTATCCAAGCATGTTGCACATTAAGTCACTCATGAGTAGATCGCAGAACAAAGAATGGCATCAACGCTAGAATACATAATAATTCCATTTTGGTTCTTTTCAGTGCTCTATTTTCTCTTCCTTCTGATAGGTTAAACTGACGTCACGCCCCGTTTTTCGTATTCTTGATTGGCTGAAGTTCATCGATACCGAGTATATAGCACCGCTAAAGCCAAAAAGGAAAACCAAGAGCGAAAAAAAAAAGACATGGCACAGAACTGAAAGGACCAGTAAAATTTTGCTGGCTCTGAAAACACTACCCGGGTCAGGTGAAAAGCGGTGCCCTGTTCTAATCCAATTTTAATTTCATTTTTTTTATTGTATCAACATTCCGGAACCGGAAGTTGACCCCTGCGGGACACCCTCCGGTCGGTGTACTTGAGGAAGGTAGCCCACCTTCGAGACTCCGCTCACCTGCCTATCCCACCCTTGAGAAGGTCTCCCCCAACCTGTCTCCACCCTCCAAAAGGACAAGGAGCAATCAAATTCTAAGACGCATCGTAAAGGCGATCAACGTAAGATCGAAGGGTACACCCCAAAACTGCTAAGGCAGATCGTCGCATAACATCGTGTGATCACCTGTGCCTTTTCTTTTCTTGTTTCGATTCGCAATAAAGCGGTTTCGCCGGCGCGCCGGCGAGACCGAGGGAGGGGGGGAGTGGAGAGGGGGAGAGAGTAAATCTACGTCCAGGGACGAAGATGAAGGTGGAACGCCCATAGAAACGAAGCGGCGAAAGACTGACTTTGCAATTCGACTGATCGAGTTCCACTGGGCGAGCTGCAGCTATCGCGTCACTCCAGGTTTAACCAGAGCTAAACCACCGCCATATTTTTTTCTTGTCAATGACAGGCCGCCTAACCCTTCATTAGGATATTTTGTAATTGTAGTGTAATATACGCGCTTTTTCTGTGAGCTCATTATTAGTGGCGGCTTCTTACGGTGATCGCTTGCGGTACGTGCTCACTTCAGCACTTGCGCCTACGTCATGAGTGACCCTATAAACCTGTATGCAGCAGAGACGGGTTCTCTGAGGCAGTTTACTTGAGAAAAGATTGTAAGCGTCATTGTGAGAAAAAAATCTCTTTCTTTTCCCTTCTCGTTTTCTTCTTTAAGGTGCGGGTTTCTGAGTTGTCAGTCTAGTGACTAGAGCCTTTCCGCAATCCGTTCCTTTTCACAAAACACGTGAATGTGAGGTAATGGTACACCCTTAGAATTAACAACTTGGGACAAAAGTCAAGCCAGACTGCAGAAGGCACCGATGAGAAAGGGAAGCTTTTATGGCACTGGCTCCAATACATCAATTAGGCCTGGTGCCTCAGTGAAGCCCGAGAGTAATTTTTAAACGTAGACGTTTTGAGGAATTTAGATAAGATCAACATCATTCACCTTTTTCCTCATGTACGTCCTCACGAGTATTACTCTTTAATCCTAAGAAAGCCTAAGCCTGTTTTTTTCAAAAATTAGTCACGAGTTTAGCTGGAACACCCGCTACCCTAAGATACTGCGAAGGTTCCGGCGAAATTTACTCCGCTTACTTTTGTGTTCTTCCAAATGTTATTCTTGTTATTCCAGCAATTAAATTGATTCCCGGGCAATAAGAGCTCCAGCCGGCGGTCAGAGCTACATATATACTGTCTTCCTCGTCTGTTTTGCTATATGTCGGGGACGTTTTGCTTCCGACTATTCATCACGTCATACTGACGTAATAGCACTTTAACCTAATAAAAAACCGGGATTTAAAAATATGGTAAAGTTAACGTTAGGAAATGAGGTGAATGAGTGAAAACATCAAATGTTTGTCATTCAGAGTGCAAGACCTACGTTCATTCCAGCTTGAGGGTCCATGATGCTGCCGTACTGTTCTATGAAGCACTTGGCGCGGTCGAGGAACTTCTGCCTCGTGCCGTGGGTCCACCAGTTGCGAAGATTGCCTTCATGGTCGAATTGGCTTCCTGTGACAACGCACGCGAAGAGAACAGTTTGCAGCTATTGCAAACAAGTATAAGAAGGCAATACATATTATAGCACTCGCTGAATAAAACTTTTGTTTTTGTCAGAATTTAACCTATTCCTTACGTATATCAATCGGCAATTGTTTTCTTGCTCAGTGAAACAGGAGTGCTTCATTGAGCGATTTGATCCAGACTTTGAGTTCTAATTGGATCATAATGGATATCTTCCTCTTTCGAAGATTCGGAGACATGCTACGGATCGCCGTTTGCAGTACATCAATATGTATCTGCTTCCGTGATATGGCTTTTGTTTTAGGCGCTATGAAAACGAACGTGGAATCCCGCCTTAGTTTTTAATGGTATATGCACATTGATAAACAGCAAATGACGGTGCCTTCAAAAGCTTTCTAAAATGCAAACCTGAATCGTTGTTTAACCTGGAACGTGAGGTCACCTCGAAGGCATCAGTGTTGTGCCGAACTAAAAGCTGTCAACAATGAACTAAACGGTCTTAAAGGCTGCAACTCGAGTCATTTTATGCTCGCCGCCGTCCTGTATTTATCGGATGGGGAAAACGTATGGGGAACACCGTGGTCGAGTGTTTCTCTTTTCAAACAGTTCAGGCGTCACGTATGTTAGTGATAACTTATGCACAGAAGAGCATTGACTCTTCTTGAATAAACTGCGAGCCCAGAAAGAATATTTCAGTCGTTGCAGTTCTCTTGGTTAGACTTAAATACTTAGAAGGCAGGAAAAGGGGGCAGGTGCAACAGGTCGGGCCGTCATAGGTGAAGGACTATGATGCAGATCCAGTCCGGTTTCAGAGAGAGGGCCACAGTAAAAGAAAGTGGTCGACGCGGTCGGTTTTTCACGTCCGCACTGGTTGTGCAGCCCTTACAAAAATTATTTAGACAGTCTATAGACTGTCCATAGACTCCTGTCTATAAAGTCTGCAGACTCTCGATAGGCAAACCCTAGAGAATAGTCTATAGGCAATACAAATCCTTTAGACAGTCTACAGGCCATCTATAGATTTATGGCCGTACGTTTTTAGTTGAATTTTGTCTATAGACCGTCTATAGACTATAAATAGAGAAAACATATCTATGGAAAGAAAATAGAGTCTATAAGAAATCTATAGACTGTCTACGGAGCGTTTTTTAAGTGAGGTGCTCCATACTATCACCAGTTTCACGGACACACACAATTTCTTATTATCTAACTCTAGTGTATGCTTCTAGGTATGCAAGCGAGAAGTGTAAAAGTCATCCTTGGCTTGTTTTGAATGCCCCACAACGCTCTACTTCCGAGCTGTGAAGCAATTCATGACGCCTTTCATTGAAAAAAAGTCCGCGCTTCTGCAAGCCTCTTCGAAAGCACGTGAGCGCCCTGTGTTCTCGCAGCATCTATGGCGCATGCGCGGAACTTGGGCGCTATACTCGTGTTAATGTGAAACGACAGCAGTGAAGTCAGCTGTTAATGTCACCTCACCTGCGTCGTCAAAGCCGTGTGTGATCTCGTGACCGATGATGGAGCCGATGGCGCCCATGTTGACAGAGCTGAAAGTCGATCAGAGGGAAACGACTAAGCAATACGTCTGCAAAACTTCTTGCATGAAGTGTATGAATGGAATCATCATCATCAGCAGCATAAATACCTCGGCTCCAATAATAAGGCGACTTCGATATCCCTCCAATCAACCCTGTCCTGTGCCTGCTGTGGCAAATTTAACCGTACAAACTGTCTGGCCTCATTCATACATCTTCCTCTCTAGCGCTGCCCGATACATTTCGCCTTCCGTTGGAATCCACTACATCACCTTGACCATCGTCTGTCCGCTCTCCGCATTGCATCCACTGCCTTTGCCCATCCCATCTTCATAATCACAGCAAAGAAATCAATAACTCGCTTTAACACACTATCCCGTTCTGCATTCTTCCTGTAGTTCGTTCTAACGTCCGTAATTCGTTGTTAAGCCTTTAGTCAGCCTGCAATTTACTGCCCCGTCATAGGTTAGTACTGGCACGACGCAGCTATTAGGTACTTCCCTATTAAATGGGTGTGTACTTTGGCAAGCTAATATTTTCTATTCAGCTCCATAGAGGTTTCTAAAGTAAGAAAGGATATAGAACAAGTCCACACAAAAAGGCAGATTGATTTTGTTATTTCTCTAGTAGAGTTGAAAAAAACTTCTGGATAATACACGCAAAGAAGAAAAATAGTTATAAAAGAGAAACCAGTATGGTTGCCTCACATATGTGAAGTAATCATTATTTTAATGCTAAAGCTTTGCTCCCTTTTATATTGGAGGGAGTTGTACAAACAAAATACACTCCAGGGCATTTTTGTTATCCTCGCCAACTCGCTCTCATGGTCTGGATATAGGGTAACTATATACGTGTCTTAGAAAAATATATTAGGTTATCACTTCTAGTACTTTGCCGCCTATCGTAAACTGTCGACCTTCCGCATACTGGTCAACGAAAGTTTTCTTCATAGTTGTTTATTATATATAATATAAGTAGCATTAATTATTATGAATATCATAGTGTTGTAACTATAGAGCATGGCTAATGAACTTCTGCCATGCAATTTTGAATTACTAATAAAGCCTTCGTGCGAAAGTAATGTAGCTAATTTTTTTACTGGGACGCATGCTTCGTAAAATAATGAATGACATTAAAAACACTTACGGGGGTAGACCATAGCCATAGAAAGGACTCTGAAGGATGCCAGCCGGAAATGCTGAAAGGAAAAGCGTGAATTCGTGATATATCTGTCGCAACGTACGGCGCTGTTCTGAATTTATTCCAGTTCAACGATGAGATACGATTGCCTTGGATGCCAAATGAATTACTACACATGTTTATGTTTTGCGCATATGAACGTTCAGTAGCCTGGCATGATCTATGCTCGGAGAGGCAGGGATAAAATTTGGACACAGGTAGCCAGGTGAATGGGCAGCGTCGGAGGTAGTGGTTGTAATATGGTACAGCATTTCTTTCTAAATACGACCATACGCGCATACCAAACACGACATTATGCCATTATTAAATGCGATACTTTGTGCATTAATTACTGCTTTATCAACTTTATTTTCAACCAAATGGCCAGGACAAACGCTGCGTGACTATTCATCGCTCAACGACGCCACATATTTAACAGAAAAGAAGAGATATTTCAATCGTAGAATATTCGCAAAAAAAAAATGAAATTGCAATTTTGAAGTAAACACACATATTTTCACAAGACAACATCAGAATGACTGGCCCGTAGATATTAGGGACCCTTTAAAATCGCCTCGTGAGGTGTATGTTGGTGTGTTTATAGGGTGACACTCCATTAAGAGGAACATCAGTACTGCTATATGTGGGGCGAGTTACGCTATGTTTCCAACTGACGGACATGGATTTGCACTTAGGAAGGCTCTGGGGCATCGAGCATTTTTCTCGCCATAATGCAAAAATATTATGATTGTGTTGCAGAATAAGTACGTCACCGAAGCTGTTAAGGTTTTATTTCTTTGCTACGTCAATTTTTTTTTAAACATCCGTTGCCATGCCTGTGCAACCAGAATCGTGATCAATGCAACAACCCGCTGCTCGTTTTGAAGCAACTAAGCGTTATAACTGCCGCTGCGAAGATTCTCTTGCATGCGACATAAGCACTCCAGGCGACACAGTTATCGTCGCTATTATTATTTCTTTCTTATACACGAAGTGACTTTCTCTCCGCGTTCTCTTACAAGAACGGGCACATCGCCATTCTTTCATCTTCGTGTCATTTTCGCAGTCATTTTCTTTCCAACAATAGCCTTGCTTCATTTTCATCTCCAACACATCACAAAAATTTCCTTTTCGTTTTGAAGGCGGCGAGGAAATTAACTATCGAGCGTACTCTACGTTGTCTTGTTCAGAAATTTGGAGCCATCAGGCTTATTTTGAAGTTATGGCTGAACTACTTTTTTCCCGTCTTATTAACGTAACGGGAATTGAGAATTCAAAGGTTAATTTGTTATCAGAGAAACGTGATGGCAGGTAATCGCAAGGACGTGAAGCTAAGCAGCATGCCGGAATGATAGATAGTGCATGCTAACGAAAATTATGCAAACCATCAAATTTCGGAAGGTGTATTCTACATAATTTATCGAACCGGATGTTTTAGGTATTTCCCTTTTTGGACGAGTTTACATTTTCTGATGGAGGCGTTTCGGTTGATAGGGTCACACCTCACCTTTTCTTATAGACAGTTCTCTCCCGCTCTTGTTTACGTAAGTAACGTCACAGTGCGTGTAAATGTTTTTATTATTCCACATTCAGCATTCGAAAGTATTTCTGATATTTGCTGAACCTCCAGTTCCAAGGTCTACACCTACCTTAAAAAAAAATCAGAAACGCATCATGCTTTAGCACATGACGTAGCTATCTATAATTGTGTGTAATATCCTGCAGAACTGGATCTCATATTTACACTGCTACCTTCTGCCACAGAAGCCTCAGTAAACAATTCGATACCAATAAATAAGCGGGCTAGTACATACGTACTTACCTATGGAGTTAGCGACACGATTGTAGAAGGCGTTCACGACTGCTGACCCAACGTACCTGCAGAGGAAAGAAAGAAATGAGACGTAATTCCACACGATTTGCAGGTAAAGAAGCCAGAACCCCAAACATTCTCCCCAGAAAGTATTCAGCTTCATCGCGGGCAGCTGAGTGGCGATCACGGGCCCTTGTTTTAGTGACAACGGTATGTTACAACCACGTCATGGCTGATAATGAAGACTGCGCCAGGAATTCCCGAACAGCCCTACTTCAGAAAAGACGTGAGGTGCTGGCCTCCCGGTAGAAGAGGATTGCTCAGCATGTCACGTGTTTCTGATTCGCCAGCTTGATAGAGCGCCGTTGGAGTTGGGACAAAAACAGAAATGTTGCTCTGGCCGCTACTCAAGCAAGCCAGATACATGCGATCAGTAGCCTACGCCGAGTGTCACTGACGTTTGTGTTTCTGTGACAAGATAAAATTGTTGATATTGTGACAGAGTCTATGCCGCACATTTAGAGGAAAGTAAAACGTTCAGGAGAGAGAACGAAAGAAAGTATGAAGTGAATGCGCAGTACTGAAGTACAAATACCGCGGGGAAAGTATAGCTGAAGGAAATACTAGTGGCCCATAAACGAGCATATTCGTACGATGCGCAGCTACACGCGGTTAATGAAAACGAGCAGCTTTCTTAGCCCATGGAATGCGTGCAGTTAGTTTAAGAACCTTTTCTTTCTTTTCGCGCGTCGAGTGAAATATACGTGACCTAACAGACCTTGGATGGTTGAGAAAGAGCCCGGTTCATCTCAGAAAAAATAACACGCGAAGAAAAAAAGAATACTGGATGGGTTCCACAATCACACGCAGAATACTCGTCCGTTTTATTTAACGAAGAACAAGGAACTCAGGGAGGTAGGTTTAGTAAAAGAAGCTCCAAGATCTCAGGGAGGTAACAGAGCATAGCGCCTGCCGGTAAGTCTCTGCGTCAGCAGCCTTTTTGCCCAGGAATTCACAGCTTCTACTTATAGTAGAAGCGGGGCCATTCCCACGAAGGCCAAAGAAAAAAACAAACACTCCTGTTCGGAGATTTACTGGCGAGTCAAAGCTGCCCAGATTTCATTAAACTTATCCGCAGCTCTTTCTTAAAGTGTGCAACGTAGCACTGTGCGTGTATCTTTGGCAAGAAAATAAACGATCATAGTTAACCAGCTGCCGCGGTGGCTGAGTGGTTACGGCGCTCGGCTGCTGGCCCGAAAGACGCGGGTTCGATCCCAGCCGCGGCGGTCGAATTTCGAAGGAGGCGAAATTCTAGAGGCCCGTGTACTGTGCGGTTTCAGTGCACGTTAAAAACGCCAGGTGGTCGAAATTTCCGGAGACCTTCACTACGGCATCTTTCATAGCTGTGGAACGTTAGACCTCCATAAACCATAAACGATCATAGTTAACCGTACCGCAGTGAGCAAAGGTTTCGTTTTTGTGAGGCCCAGCGCTTGCCTACGGTCACGGCACTGCGCTTGCTTGGGTTGTCTTAGTAAATGCAAGAACATTCGCAAGCTCTAACTGAACGATGACAGACGCCTGCCAAATAAAGTGCTTTCTCTCTCGTTTTCCTGCTAAAGGCAAGTTGCACCGGTGCACAAGGCTCTCCAACTGTTGGCACTTCTTCGGATGAAATAAAAGTACTCGCTCACACCAAAGCACACCTTGGCCACGCGACCCGCCTAGATAACATTCTTATTGGTCAACATGTTATGTGGAAACTGAAGTTTTGACATCCCACAGCGATTTTTGATAACGATATATATTTAAAGTCTACGTACAATATTGTCGCTGTAAATATTTATTACTGTAAGTGCCTTGAGACATTCGAAGTAAGGTCAAAGTAATCTCGCTGGAAGCTGCTTTGTGTAAGCTGTACTCACCTCTGCTACACTTCAGACGTAGTCTACTATGTTCCAGCATAACGGCAGTGCGCTGTCTCCTTTGCTGAAAATTTCTTTCAGATAGGTCCATTTTACTTAGGCCGATATCCATAATTTTTACACCATCACCAAGGCCCGACCCCATGGATATTTTGGTTTGATTCTCCAAATGAGGACAATTGTAGGAGCGCCAACCAAGATAAATGCAGAGCTTAATTTGGTTCAGTAAGAGACAGAATTCTGATCTGACCCTTCAGGACTTGCATTGCATGAACAACTTGATTTCTCAATGTTGAAACAGACCTTTGTCACGCTTTGTTGACTAGAGAAGAGGTAAACAAAAAAGGCTTACTCCTCACTTCTGTTGAAGGTCTTTCGCAGCTTCTCAAGCCTCTTGAGCATGCCGTTGTAACGGACGTTTAGATACACGTTTAGGAACGGAGTTCCCGGAATTATTTTCTTAATCTGTGGAAAGAAAATAAAGCGAGCGAAAGTTAGTCGCGTTATCTCAGTGTGATATCAAGAGCGATAAGCGATGGTGTTGATAAAAGCCACTGGAAGCGGGCCTTGTAAGGGATCTTGTATTTTCGAGCATGTTGTTTAACAAAGCGAACTTAAGTTGTGAGGCGTGTAAAAAATGATCAAAATGAACAAAGAAAGCCTAAATAAAGGCTAAAATCAAAATGCCCTGAGGAACTTTCATCTGGGTTTGTGCGAAAAAAAAAAAAGAGCTGAATTGTGGCTCTTGTACGTCGTCGTAGTAAGTTAGGGTAAGAATTCGATTGACTAATTTGGTAGACTTAATATGCCCTAGTAGAAGTTTAGTAACACTAAATACTGAAAGTTCTTTCGGTAATTATTAGCTTCACCCGATATTTGACAGAAGCTGCGCATGTTTTCGCGGCAAATCTTTTGAACTCAGAGCATACTTTGGAAAAAAATGTACTCACGAGGTCGTAGCGACTGTTGAGGTAAGTGTTGTTCTTGAGCCAACTCGGGTAAGCGATGTTGTCGACAATGGCATTCAGCTGAAAAAAAAGTAACGCTTTTGTTAAGTGTTTGTTAAAAGGTATTTGTTTGTTAACCGTCTTCGTAAACCTAACAATTTTTTCTTTTACATTTCTGTCTTGCGCTTGAGACACATTTCTGTGCTTTAAACTCCGGCAATGAAATTCACGAAAGGAGAAAGTGAAATGAACATCAGAACAGTGTTTCTTAGAATGCCCAACTATTTGTGCCGAAAAAAATATGCAACCCACTAGAGGTAGTAGTGATTCTTGGGTGCTAAATGCTGAAAAATTGCTTGAGGTCAAGCTCGAGATGTACTTACAAGCGCTTTTAAAATATTTGCGGCTTGAAAGCGTTTAAAAATGGTGCAGCAACCGCCTTGCACAACTCTAATCATACCTTAAACAGCCGTTCGTGCACACATGCATGTACATGAATATAACTTGGGAGGCCAATGAAACAGAAAGCAACCATCACATTTCATACATGTCAATGTCTGCCTTATGCGCTTTTGTCATCGTGACGCCTTATCTCGCCTCATTAACTGCAGTTGAATAGTAAGCGTAGCTGTGAGGTGAACGGTACATTTTATGGCGAAGCGATCTCAGCATGACGAAAAGTAGTTCATATGATGAAATAACATAGAAAATCGTCGCATGAAGGTACATAAATTAAACCCTTAAAACTTTCTTCTCCTTACAATACAAAAATAAGTATAAAATGTGCGCACCTTATTCGCAGCTTGATCTTTTGTGTAGCCATCCATCCAATCGTTTTGTTGGAGCAAGGCGCTAAAAGCCACTTTCAAGTCACTCACAAGTGAATCCATCTGAAAGAAGGGGTGGTAAAGGAGGTTTATTTAAAAATCGTTACTAAAACCATAGTAACTGAGCTCTATTGAAGCATTTTTGAAAGTAATGAAAATAACAGGTGACCATGAAAGCCACGAAGTTAAGCAGCTGATGTGGAGCTGCAGCATGCACACAATGCAAATGCAATTGTGAAACCCATTCACGTGGACGAAAGTTCCGTCAGATCTGATAAGCTACTCTTCCTTGCCTTCCTGAATCTTTCAGATGAAGTTGGCCGTTTGGCTTGCCCCCTATATTTCCAACCAGTAAAAGAACAAGAGTAGAAGGCTCTGCAAATAGACGTTAACCATTTAACGTCACCTTCCTTAAATGCTAGATAGAGCAAGAAGGCACAGCAAGCTGTAGAGTGATCGTTGCTTCGGTAAGAGTTGGCGTGCTCCTGTCTGGCACTAATGATACGACGAAATGATGTGCACCAGCTTTTTTGAAACCCACCTCACACGTTTACAGAATCCCGAGTACATCTTTCCCGGAGACATTTGCATTGCTTATCGGACTTATGGCAAGGCTCGATACATAAGGATCCCGCATTGGTATGGCACCTCAGCTGGTTTCCTACTGGAACCGGTTGGAGAAAAAACGTTGGTGCATCGAGAAGCCTTTCCATGCTGAGTGTTGCCAGGGGTGTCATAGAGTCGGGCTCCTTACGCTCTTTTACGGTTGAAAAAGGACGAGCCAGCCGCTTTAATTGCATGCTTCGGGATAAAAGTTTGCATGGATGCGATACGGTACTTAGCTGCCAAGAATGCCTTTTGCATGAGTTCTCGATTTCCCGCCCGTAAGTGCGCGGCTGTTGTCAGCCAACGATGAGGTAAGTTGACCTTGTACTGAGCCGAGCAGCTCAGCTTTCCGGCCGCCATAACCGACAGGAGAGCAGAGCGCTAAAAAGGCGGTACAATTAACAGAGAACCTGGCCTGTGAACGTATGCCGTTCAATAAGTTTGTTTTACCCAGTATCATGTGGCTAGCTTCGCTGCGCATTCACTGATTTCAACGCTCCATTGATTCTCCTCCTTCGTTCTTCATGTTCCTTTCCCTAAACCTTCCGGCATCTAAAACTTTCCCAATGTCAGTTTTCGAATTTACTGTGAAAGATACAAGGCGGGCAGTGCTCGGTCCGCAGCGCAATAAAAAAAATCACGAACGATTTTGCGTGGTCGGGCCAAATGCGAATTAGGTCCGTTAGCACTTGGTTTGCACTTCAGTTTCGGTTAAATGGTCGGTTTTCGCTGTCAAGCAGGCTCCAGACAAAGATCGGCGGAATCGGTGGGAGGGTCAAGCGCACTGGACTAAAACTGGAGGAGGCACTTAAACCTCGCCTTAAGGGTATGACGCTGTAGCGTTATTGGGTTAGTGCCCATATATGAGGAACTGGTCATTTTCTGCTTCACATTCACGGACCGCTGGGGTCCTCATACCACTCCTGGCGCAATGGTGCAGCGGTTAAGCGATGAGCCACAGCACTGCGATGGCAGGTGCTGCCACCTGTGGGGACTGTGGGACACAGGTCGCTCTTTCAGAGCAACTGGTTGAAACAGATCATTACATTGAACTGGCACCTGCCATGGTGGGCAGTTTGCTCCCAATCCGGTGGGAGGATGTAATGACGTCATTAAGTCACGTGGCCTATGTGGCCAACCTGCCGCTAGGGGGCTACCTAGACAGAGAGACGGACGGAGAGACTGGCACACACACACACACGCACGCACGCACGCACACACAGGCACACACTCACACGTACATACATACATACATACATACATACATACATACATACATACATACATACATACATACATACATACATACATACATACATACATACATACATACATACATACATACATACATACATACATACATACATACATACATACATACATACATACATACATACATACATACATACATACATACATACATACGGACGGACGGATGGACGGACAGACATTGCATTAAGTTCCGCTTTCACGTTGTGGTCTGCCGTATAAAAAACTGGCCTTGTATACGCAGAACACCGGGCTTGTGTTTTTTAAACTTACGTCTTCCTTCGCCTGAGGGCTGAACTCCTTGTCTATGTACAGCCTCCCCATGGGATGGTCGAGCAGGGCGCTGATGCTGCCGATGCAGCGCTGCCAGATGGGCAGGATTTTCTCCACGCCTTGCACTACGCGCACAAACTCGAACTCCATCTTGCGCAGAAGTTTGGACGACGTCGGTCCAAAGTTCTGCATGAGTCGCCATCCCACGTAGTTGTAGATGGTCGACCTGCGGGATGAGGAGTATTATTATAACTCTTAAATTGATTGACTGACAGTCGCGAAACGCAGTGATGCCGACGACGAAGTTTGGCCAATTTTCCAGTTCAAGAGGGCTGTGAATTCTAAACGTCACACTTCACAAGTTCGCAGTTCAAAAACTCACCCGAAGACAGGCTATTCTCATTCAGAGGAGCCTAGGCAGGAACGATTAAGAAACTGTACGGCACTAAAGGTGCTTTCGACTACCCAGATTTCTTGTGAATTCCTGTCAGTAGTCATGCGCCTAGCCATACCCAACAATTCTGGACAACAGCATTTTTGAACCAGAAAGAGTTTATGAACGTGATTTTTTCGTATATTTTAAGACTTCACTACAAAAATTTATGTATCCGCAGATCGGGGTTGCTCAAATGGCAAGTGAAAGTTTGCACAGTGAAAAGGTCACAACTGGTTCGATTATCTAGGTTTATTCACCAACGGTTTCAGACGGTGGACCGTCCTTCATCAGGGTTAAGTGGAATGAATACACAGATGTGCGCATTTACGGTCCTAAATGCAGAGGAAGAGGAGGCACTTTCTCTCTCTCTGTGTCGGCGTCCACTGAGGGGAAAGTAGAATGGTTGTGAAACAAGTTAAAAAAGCTAGTTAAAATACAGAGGTGATAGACATGCAGCAGAGCTGAGAGGGTTGGATTTTCGCCGAGAAGACTAAAGCAAGAAAGGTTTCCTTCTGCGGAAGCGAGAAGTTCGAGCACAAGGCTAAAATAACGAAAACACGAAAAACAAGAAAAGAACAAAAAGGAAAACACCAGAATACACTGAAACAAAGCACAAAGGCGCACATAGCATGACCCGCTCCCCAGCGGTGCAGATGTTAAGAACTCTTGTAATGTAATTTACTGTCAGCTGTCAAGACCGCTGGGGAGCGTGTGATATATATATATATATATATATATATATATATATATATATATATATATATATATATATATATATATATATATATATATATATATAAATTTGTTCAGTCAGAACAAATTTCTCATGCTTCTTAGACATATATTTTATAGGACAGGTATTTAGTTCCGCTTTACAATAGTGTATATGCTCCATTTGCAATGAAAACTACTAAAAACATATTTCATTTTAGATTGTTAATGTGCAGTAAATATGGCATCATCCCATCGTATTTACGCTCACCCTTCAACTGTCTTGAGGAAGTCGAGAGTAGAGTTGTAGTATTCCGGTTCCCTCATGACAACGTCTTCCTCTTCAGTCAAGGTGACATTGATGGGCTCGAAAATTCTGTTCAGTATATTCAGCCAGTCCACCTAAGAAAAAAAAAAACCGTCACAGTCACGAGCGGTTCCTGTTGGACAGCTTGAAGCTTTGACACCTTCCCATTAATTCCCATTTGGTGTTCTATCGTTGGCTGATATTACTTGCACCACGGTCTGAATCAAGATAATTTCCTAACTTCAGTGCAGCTATTTACCTGGCACAGGTGGCTGGAAATGACTATTATTTTCTAGTGAATGAATTCCACCTTAAAAATTTTCGCTAAAGCATATCGAAACAAGAATCTAATGAACACATGTTTGTAAGTTAAAAATTCAATATTGTGACCAGCAGGACGACGTGATCTCAGTACCATCTTGAGAGACGTTAGGCTCATATTATTCTAATGCATGCCACCGAGATAATTGGGGAAAATTCAAATTCACCTTCACTCACGCAGTAATAATAAGATCCCGATTAACAGAGGTATCTCTCTGGTAACACTTGGAAGGCACAGCCAAGAAACCTGGCAACCAGCTACATTCGCCCAGCAATAACTGAACGTTATCGTGATCAAGACGAGCTTCTGGCGAAAAGCTGGCACTAGGAAATTACGCTTTCCTCCCGGGATCTCTGATTATAAAAACAAAACAAAGACGAGAAGACGATGGACTCTCATTTTCACTGAAAAAGATGCGATAACAGCCCGAAGCTCTTTTGTACTTTCCTTGGTGCTTAGTCGCTGACAAAAAAAAAATAAAAAATAAACCACCTTTACGCCCTTTCAGCGAGCGATCATAGAAAACTTTGGCGTCATATTCGCCGATTTAAATTCCTTTAGACGGGCTTAACGCTTTCGAAACATTCAGTAATGTGGAGCGGCGCGGCAAAAGAATCGGAGATAACTTCCGTCTTTCTTTTCTTCTCTTACAAGTCTTTTAAGCAACACATTTCAAGAAATAAAGAAAACAAAAATCCCGCTTGCCTGTGGGAACTCGGCACTCAAGTTGGCAATCGTCCGGCGGTTGTACATGGTGTCGAAGACTCGTCGATCTTCTGGGGATCTCGTGCGCTGTAAAAGAATTGGCAAATGCTTCTTAGCGCTCTTCGTAAGGAGCCCCTCTGCTTCGTTTCTTCTTTCATTTCGTTACGTTTGTCATTTTGTGAGTTATTCCTTTGCACTCAGCTACAAGACCCCGGAACGGGGCTCAAGCGGTATAATGACATCCTTGAGCAGTTCCAACAAACCTTTCCTTCCTCTCGGCTTCAGCGCCGTTGATTAACTTGCCGTGCTTCCTTCTCGTAGCGAGCAAGCTGGTGCACTCGGGAGAAAAATACACGCTCGACCGCCGACGGGGGTCAAGGCCTGTGAGGCGCATCGGCCACTTCATAACTTATTGAAGTAAACATTGCACCCCGTCGCACCTGTCAGCCACGCGCATCCGTGATGAAGCGCAAAAAAATTATATTTTTAGCGGGTTACGAAAGCCGAAATGGCAGTGAGCGGGAGTTTATGCTCAAACCCGTTATTGTTATTCCATAAAAACGCTAAGAAACGCAGCCGCCGGGGTTCGAACCCGACCTCGGCGGCTGCGTTTTTATGGAGGCAAAACGCTAAGGCGCACGTGTGCTGTGCGATGTCAGTGCACGGTTAAAGATCCCCGGGTAGTCGAAATTATTCCGGAGCCCTCCACTACGGCAGCTTTTTTTTTCTTTCACTCCCTCCCTTATCCCTTCCCTTACGGCGCGGCTCAGGTGTCCAACGATATATGAGACAGATACTGCGCCATTTCCTCCCCCCCCCCCCCAAAAAAAAAAACAATTATTACGAAACGCCCATTTTGGATGCGTATAAGGGCAAGGAGTCTCGCTCATCACGCAACATGCGCTTCAGTGTGGTGCGGTATGTGTTTGTCGGGATAAATATTGCGGAGCATTATATGGAGGCAGGAAAAAAAAAAAGGGGGGGGGGGCTTGTTCGATGTCAAGGAACGAAGTGTCCAGAGATGAATGGCGGAGACTGCACTCGGTTGTTCGGTGAGCACGTCCTTTAACTTTCAGGCTGCGTTCCGGCAGAGGAAGCGGCAACATTTAATTCATCGGGGTCGCCGTCAAGGCTACCAGTGGCCGCATTTATTCGACGGAAGCACCGGCGCAGCCGCCCGAGGTATGGTTGTCGTATTCACTCCACAGATGCGAACTTTGTACTCCGTGCTCGCGTGGCCTCTTTTTCTTTTTTTTTCAGAGCGGTGCTGGTGACTGCAGTGAAAATTTATTCTTTTTTTTTCACTTTTCGTGAAAGTTTGCACATTCTGTGTGGTTTTCAGATGGCAGCTATACGTGGCTGGACACATAATGAGGCGGCGATGCATTTGAAAACCAGTTTATTAAACCTGACTTTACGGATCGTTATTCCCAGGCAGTCACCCATTAGGTTTACATACTAACCGCAGCCAAAGTTTGAGGGATGTGCGGGAGAAAAATCTATGACGCAGTCACGCAAGTCAACGGCCTGAAATGTTGGAAAATATATGGGAACGTGCAAGCTCAGTCAGGCGGGAACATTACCTGGCGATTGGGTCGCGAGGCAGCGCTACAATGATTTTCCTCTTTTTTTCCCAGAATACGCATCACGTAATCTTGATGCCGATAGTACATGTGTCTTAACTACCGAGACCCACCCATGGAGTCAGTTTTATGGAACACTGCCAGAGAAAATAGTCGTAAAAATAGATAGAATGACGTACAGCTGGTCAATATGTCATCCGCACTAACCAACGACCGGGAATGCCTGACCCGGTGAACCACCCACTTACCCTCGCAAGTTGTGACTCGAAGTTGATAATATCCTCGACAATGGCATCGATGGAGCTTGCGCTCATGCTCGGATGCATGAAATGAATCGTTCCCGCCATGTACTTCTTGTAGGCCCTGACGATGGGTTCGTTGTTGGGCGTGGACATGTTGATGAGCTGGTTCCGACCGATGCCGAAGCCGGGTTGATCGAACTGCAAGCAGTGAAGACGACTTAGCAGGGAGGTCGTTGACAGCAACTAGCAGCGGGTGTAGTTATCCACGTTACTCGCTTTTATACACATAATCATCTGTGAAGTTGAAATTTTGTGCATCCCGTGAAGTGAGCGGAATACCAGCACCAAATGAACACACGGCTGTATGGACACGGTGAGCCTGTTTGCAATTATCGTTTCATCGGTGCGTTCAACACAGTGTATTTAGAAAAAAATCCAAGGTTTGAGTAGATTTCTATTTGGGAGCAGTAATTACTCATTAGCATCCTCCTGAACGCCGCCATACGGATATAAAGAAAAACTACAAATCTTTCTCGGAAACTTCGATGTTGCAGAAAAATCTGTCCCCGTACCAGGACTAATTTTTCTTGAATTGGCGAACATTACCAGGAATTCGGGAAGGCTCCCAGCCAGTGTCGCTAAGCCTAGCGGCCTATCACGTAGCCTACTGTTCTGCAGCCACTCAGCCATTTTCTTTCCTTCTTAGGTCACGGATGATGTCAACGAGCTTTTTTAAATGTTCAAAGCCATAGGCCACGTAGTGGCAGCCAAGGGAACTAGAAGCGTTTGTCCCTAATTCGTGGAAATTGCTTCTGAGAAAGCTGCTTAGCTTTCCTTTAAAGACATGTGGCTGCGTTCAGGTTATTGATCACAAGTAGTTAGAAGTCCCTAAATGAAATCTATGCAATTGTGCGCCCAAAATGTGCGCGTTTACTACGTCCAAGTTCTTTTGTATTGTTTCCCAAGGATTCGCTTCTAGTGCCATGGAACGTGCCATTCGCCGGTGCCTTCACGAGATACGGGGGCACTAACTACACAGATGATAAGACGCCGATATCACCAGACTGGACCCATAAGCACTAAATGCGCGTCCTGTGGTTCGTAAATGTGAACACCCGGCAAACAAACTCCTTTAGGCTTCTGCCGCCGCTCCTGACGTTAAGGATGTCATGAGTGATTCAAGTGATCCGGGCCAAACGACCAGCTTACTTTGATATTCTGCATTTAGCTGTGACAAGCAACAGATGAACTGGTCAAGGAGGAAAAGTCGGCGCAAAAGGAGACAAGAAAATGATAGCGAGAGCACACAACAGCACGCATTAACGTGGTGTTGCCACCACCTAGCCCTTTTTTTACTCTATTAAGTTAAGCTCTAGGCTATGCGACGCTTTCAACCAATTGGTGCAAAGCAAGCTTTCTCGCTGCTAAACTACGAGACACTTGCAGAGTAATTCGAATTGGACGCCCACATGCAGCAAGCGAGATGTGCAAGATGCACTGCAGGCACTCACGCTGATGACGTAGACGGAAGTGTTCTTGAGGTCGACGCCCACTCCGGTGGCCATGATGAAACTGAGCCCCGTCTTGGTGTAGGCCTGCACGAACAGCTCCTCCCAGGAAGGGGCATCGAGCCAGCCCAGGGGCCGAGGCCAGTCGTGGACACCGACGCTACTGAGCATCGTACGCAGTGCCGCGTACTTGGTCTCCTCGCTGATGGCTGATGGGCGAACACGACAACGGGCACGCGTCAGTTACGTCATAAGACGTCACACGACACATGGGACTGCACTTGCGAGCGATCTCCTTTCTGTAACGAGCAGCCGTGGTGCTTTGGCGTTCGACTGCAGAGTCCGAGGTCGTGGCATCGAATCTCGGCCAGTTACTAAGGGTCATTTTAATGACTCTGCGATGCCAGCTGTTCGAACCCGACCGCGGCGGCTGCGTTTTTATGGAGGCAAAACGCTAAGGCGCCCGTGTGCTGTGCGATGTCAGTGCACGTTAAAGATCCCCAGGTGGTCGAAATTATTCCGGAGCCCTCCACTACGGCACCTCTTCTTCCTTTCTTCTTTCACTCCCTCCTTTATCCCTTCCCTTACGGCGCGGTTCAGGTGTCCAACGATATATGAGACAGATACTGCGCCATTGCCTTTCCCCCAAAAACCAATTATTATTATTATTATGCCAGCTATTAGGAACGAGGCAGTGACTGGTTTGTTTCGCTAGATTTGTACACTAATTCCTTCCTGGGCTATGGAAGTTTGCGGGTGTGAGGTGGCCGCAGCTGGCACATGACAGGATTAATTGGAGAGATATGAGAGAGGCATATGTCCTGCACTGAGCGTAGTCAAGCTGATGATGACGATGTTGATGATTTTCTGGAGCTAGTCACCTGCGCTCTCGGCTCTCGTGTCTTAATTATGTTACTCCTCTACAGTCGTGCCCTTGCATTAAACTGCCCAGATATGACAGTGATTGCAACATTTCTCGGTATTTACCAGAAAACTAGAATTTCGGGCCAGCTCCGTTCTCTGTGCACGCAAGCACGAAAGCCGAATTGACCGCAAGATGACAAACTTCGACAGAAGAGCTACTCTGTAGATGAACTCACATTCGTTGGTACAGCAGTGATAAGCAAGCACCACTTGGTCCGTCACGTTTTGGTCTTCAACCTTGTACGGCGCCTTCTCTAAGATGTCTGCGATGAAAAAAAAAATAAAACACTCGTCAAAAGAGGCGGCAGGTTAGTTTCTTCTATGTACACAAAAGAAGATAACAACAGAAGTTTAGTCACCATGAAATATATAATCTGCACGACTGCTTGTTTGTTCGCAGCTTATGACTCAACTGAAGCCCTTTTCCGTTTCTTTTTAGTTATAATAGTCTTTCTGCTGTAAAGCAGGCTTATCACATCGTTAATTTGCTCCCAGAAGCCACAATTCAGACTTAGACTGCTTTCAGTGCGTTTTATGCGGGCTGCGAACCTATTTTTGCGAGCAAATTGCGTTCGATAAGGCCATCGGTGTTTTCCCTGCTCGCCACCCAGTTGACCACTCATCCATGACGTCATTAGCCCAACTGACCATTCATCCATGACGTCATTATAAAAATATCGTTGGGAAGTTTCGGGTAGAATTTACTGATATAAAGGATGTCGGATCGTTTAATCTAGAGTCATGGTGGATTAATTAATGGCTTGCACCACTAGTTTAGAAAATATGCTTGGCCCCAATATAACGAAACCATGTACTTTATTATTGTTCTTTTCATAAGGCCAAGGGCATTTGACCACGTTTATCGTTAGGCCTCACGGAATAACGGACGTAAACCGTGATGGAGCAGCAAGATCATTTTTTTTTATGTGGCGCTTTGTAATGTGATGAGGCCGTGGCCGGCAGGTTTAATGGCGCTTTATAACGGACGGCGCCACAAATCCTGAAATCACTTCAGCGTTACTTTTATTCTAAAAGAAGATTACAACATACAACAGTGGCTCTAACTTTTGCTTAGCTGGAGCCCTGCTTTGTAGACAAGCCTGCTAAGAGTGGAGATTTGATCTCACCTCTCAGTTGATGAAGAACCTTCAACCGCAGTCGATCGAACTTGCTGAACCTGCAACGAACGATGCAGTGTTGAAAGTAAGAACAATAATTTCCCAAGGCAGTGCAAACTCTTAAGGTCAGTGAACATCGTCTGCATTTCTCGCTTGCTTTGTTCTGGTCAGCGAGTGCTCTCGAACATAGCAACCAGTTGCGGAGCGAGTCAGATCGCAACCTGTTTGAGAAGGCCATGGCAGCCCTCGCTTCGGGCTGACATGACACCGAAGCTTAGCAACCTTGGCCAGCAGATAGTCACTGCTTATTATTCCACAGGGTGGCAAGTCACTGCTTATTATTCCACAGGGTGGCACTTTTTTCCTGGTTCAAGCTAGGCGCAGGAATGAAATTTTTTTTCTTCGTCTTTGCTCGCCTCCACTTTTCAGAGACTATTTTCATCGCCTCATCTCCATTTCCCGTTTGACACCCCTCCCCACCTCCTCTATTTTATTTTGTTTTTCCAACGCCTCATCTACAGAAGACTAGGAAGAGAAATATTTATTTTCATTCTCATCGCTGTGTTTATGCTATTGGTTCAATTTTTACCAGCATTACTGCGCATACTTTGCAATTATTTTTCCCTCGTAACTACGAATCGTCAGTGCAAATTTTTTCTTATGAAAAGAATTAAAAAATAAAGAGAACAAGACGAGAAGAAAAAGGACCAAGGATAGAAGGAGAGAAAGAAAGATCAAAGAGAAAAGAAAGGAAAGAGAAATAAATAGACGAAAGGAAAAAGAAGAAAGAAAGAAAGAGAGAAGGAAAGAAAGAAAGAAAAAAGAAAGAAAGAAAGAAAGAAAGAAAGAAAGAAAGAAAGAAAGAAAGAAAGAAAGAAAGAAAGAAAGAAAGAAAGAAAGAGATACCATTGAAGCGAAAACAGTATAGCAGCCTTCAGCCCCCCCCCCCCCCCCCCCCTGCCCCCCCGCACCGCAACTCACCCGGTCACATTCCGAGGAAACAGCAATGTCACCTGAGTGAAAACAGCTTATAGTTCTTCGGCGAATGCCGTGCACAAAGAAGTAATTTTTATAATCTTTCCCATGAATCCTTTAGTTCGCGAACAAAGCGATGACTCCGAGCGACAATCCTACATAATGAGACCTCCTGCACACAATCAACGAACGATCCGAAGTAACGCTTACGTAAACGGAAAAGACTGCGAGCCCAGCTGCTTTCATTCTAAGCCGCCGCTCGCTCAATCGTAAACGAAAGATGGTTCAAGGAAAGAGATGAAAACACAACGAAGCACAAGCAGCAGCAGCGGTCGCCGTCAGTCCATATACTTGGGATAACCCAGAGTATGTATACTCATCGCGATAGAGGGGAAAGCCACTTACAGGCGAGGAACCCGGCTGGCTCGTTAGACTCGGCCTTGACTCAGGCCGCGATGTCGGCGAGAGAAAGCCAATTAGCGTATCGCTGGAAGCTCAATCGCACACGCCTTTCTGCACACGCCCTGGCGAGCGCAAATTAATTTAATCGTCGCTTCTTGCCTTTATTAGGCGGTGACGCTAAAAGTGCGAGACGTCGGTGCACGCCTGTTTGTAATCGCCCGAGGGGCCGACTATTCACAGGGCCTCTATAGTGCCTGCACTCTACACCCCCCCCCCCCCCCCCCTCCCTACAACTTCGGTCACAAATCGCATCGCGCGCTCTTCAATCTTATCAGGTGTCCATTCAGGCTTCCCTCATGCAGTGACTAATTGTTGTGTGCGTGCGGTTTATTTTTCAGACTTTGACGCCATGAGAAATAATGACGACGCCGAATGAAGCGGCGCCGTACTCTCTTTAGTTACACTGAGAGTTATTACGCTACAAACACGAAAAAGGAGAGTAAGCTGTCCTCTAGAGCACTCCTTTTATACAAGGAAGAACACTAGAGGACAGCTTACTCCCCTTTTTACACCTTACTCTCATTTTACTCTTTTCTGTTTGGAGTGTATGAACTGTACCCTGTCAAGCTTGCGTGAGCATTGCGACTGGTGTAAGAGTTGTGCTCGCAACAGATGATATTCGCATGACGTCACGGGCGCCATCTTGTTGTCCACTACGCAGCTTCAACGGTGCAGGCCGGAGCAGGTGGCGATAAACCTATAAGACAAAGTCAGCAGTCTTTCGCCGTGCTGAGCGCACAAGAAAATGGCGGCACGAAAATGGCGGCTGGCGAAGGCTTCCCGTAGCGTCTATCTTCAGGAATAATCCAGAATAATCGAACGTAGAGCGCAGCTAGCAATGCCTTGAACTGTCGTTAAGAGGTTCATCCATCCATCAAAAGAGGATAGCGCGGAAAATAACTTAACAGGATAGAAGGAAATTAGCCTCAGCATGACTTAATACAGAGAGAAATGACTTAATACAGAGATTACTTAACATGAAACGAAGGATTTAGAATTATCAAATGAGTCTCTCCGCTGTCCTGCACCGCACTGGTATACTACGGCTATCACCTCTGAAAGAGGTTGAAATGTTTTTCTGTACCTAGAGAGCGCACTATTTTGGGCTTTGATGGGTCAACAAGGTTCATCTTGATTATTACTAAAGCATGAGCTATTTCACATGCTTATGATTGAGAAAACGAAGCAAAAACAAGGGCATCAAGGGAAAGTCTACTTTACGAAGCAGAAACTTAAGCAGGGACATGAATAGAATTCGTTTTAATGTTACAATTTATTTCTCACGGTCTTCACCAGGGGCAACAATTTTCTCTGTCGCCCATCACGATGGTGCGGTGATAACCGCCGGACGACGGATCGGAAGAAATTACGAGAAATTTCGCCCGCTTTTAAACCCAAGTTTTATTTAGTTTTGTAATTCCTATTTCATTCCTTCGGTGCTAAAAATCTTAACGTAAATGTTACCTTTGAACTACCGATTTGTCGCACTAACCCTCTGAAACTTGTCTCATTCACACAGATTAGAATAGGCTTCAAGACGATTTCGCTGAGGGCACATACGCCGTAACGGCGTACACTTCGAAGCATACAAAGAAGACTTCCGCAGCGGAAGCCTGCTGTGCATATATGTGCAGACTGTAACTAGCATAATTTATGATAAAAAAGAATAACCTAACTACACTGTCCACTTGGTAGGTTTATTTCGTATTGCCAGAAAAAAGGCGACTTTTCAGCAGTCACTAATGTCTTCGTTCTTTGAAAGCTTTGCAAAGCTACTGGAAGCTGTACCGCAGGGGAAAAGGGGGGGGGGGGGGTAAAAAAAAAGGGGGCATGTGAAACTGTGGCCCACATTGCGTTTTTCTTATTTCTGACCGTGCCTTAGATACAATTTTCTCCTTCTTGGATACCATGATTCCTTTCAGTTGCTTTTATGACATTCCTGAGAACCGCTTCCGGGTATGGAGCGAAGAATATGGGCACGTTAAACCGCTCCAAACTTGCCATGAAGTACAGCTTTAACTCGGAATTCCCGCCGTTCGGTTTCGCTTGCCTCCGAGCCTACTCAAAGCTTCCGAGCACGTTGCAATACTCGTTTCAAGCCCGAATCTTCTTCCGCATTCCCAGTTCCAGTATTAGTGTCGCAATTCGTCTTTAATAATCCCCAGAGGAGACGGGGCTGAGCTGTTCCCGTCGTTTTTATGAATTGAGTTGGAATCGTGGTTTTAATGAACTCATTTATAATGGTGTAGTTGTTACGATCCCGTAGACATGGCGCAGTTTGAAAAAAGAAACAAAAATAAGTGCAGCTGAAGTGGCGTTCACCCGCCTAGATCCTTTTTGGAGGTCATTGCTTATTCCTGAACGGGCTTCGTCGTTCCGCGATGCTTACCATTTCAATGCGGCTCACATTTTTATTGTCTCTAAGATTGCATACGCGTCGACACCAGCGAAGCTGAGAAGTTTGTTTACCTTGTAGTCAAACCGGGCTGGTACCCTCTATAGAATTCTGAAAAATCTCCGCGTATTAAAGCTTCTTTTTTTTTCAGTTTCAGCGCAGCCCCGTCTCCTTCCTCAGAAAAAAAAAAAAACAACTTCAAGGTCCACATGTATCTCCTCCCACTCCTGCCTGTTTGTTTCTATAGCCCATGGCTTTGTATCCGAAAGTGACGACGTGCTTCGGCAGGTATAATCCCACGCAGTGAATAAGGCTTCATTCATCCATATAACCCTAACTCCTCGCCCCAGAGTTAATGTTTTCATTTCATTAAATTAAGACTTCCACATCTTATCGGTGGTACCTATTCTGCGCTTATGAAGATAGTAGGGCGCAGTAGTGACGTCGGAGTTGGTGTTCTCTGCGCGTAATAGAAAAGAACAGCAACGAGAAAGTGGCGTCTCGCGCGACGGCTTCGCTGGCGAGACTGGCGCACGTGATCCCTCTGGGCGCGCGCGCAGTGACGCAACGACTGTGGGGCTGACCGGTCGCTGGCTTAGGGCGCCTTTCAAGGAGTCGGCGCCGAGAGAGTCGCACCAGACGGCGACGCGCGTTCAAGGTTAGCGGAAGTTGGTCACAAAGCGCCGCTCAGGTGCCGAGGAGGAGAGCGGGAAAGAGTTATACACAACACGCGCGGGGGTCGCCTGTTGCCGCTTCTCTGCCGCCTCTTCGTGCAGTTCGTGACGGCCATGCTAATAAGGCGCCGCAGATGAGACAATCGCGAGGGTTGGGAGGGCAATAGGCGGGCACCTTTCCCGATGGAAAAAAAATAGAAGAAAAAGGAGAAAGCAAGGCAGATGCGCGGGTGAGAGAACAGAGATTCGTCACAGCGATCGAGCAAGCGTGCGCTTCGCTTATCCGAGGCTCTGTAAATCCCGGCCATACTTCACCGATAACAGAACTCGTGATCGGGCAAGAAATGAAGTTGGTCAAGCCGAAGAAGGGTCTCTAGGTGAGAGTCGACCGACGGCGCTTCTTAATTAGAGAGGTCTTCTAGTGCGTAGTCGTTAGAATTATGCCGTCATTAACAACAAAGAAGCGACGACCTCAACTCGAGGGTCAGTGTTTAGGTGCGGTAACGCTCTGGTGGCGAGGCTATGTTTTTTTTTTGTGCTTTATTCGGAGTTTCTGGAAAATATAACATGGCTGAAAAGCGTCGCTGCTCCGGCAAGAATTCTGACTTCGAAGCAAAAATCGAGTGTTATCCTTTGTTCATGACGCACTAAAGAAAATTTTCTTTGTGTCCATGAAAACTTCTGTCGTTATCATGATGCTCTATGCTGTAACCGAAAACGCCCTCAATTAGACCCCAAAATTCCTTAGCAGTTTCTTTTTTCCTGCAGCAGCTGTAAAAATTCGAAGCACTTGGAAAATGTGAGACAATTTCGATTCATAATATTGCCTGCAACTCCGTGAAAATTCCCTCTTCGCAAATCTGGCTCCTTAAATTCCCTGAAGAAGAGAAAATGCTCCGAATGGAACATCACTGACCGTTATTATAGGGCCCCACTAATTACGGGCGCCGCGGGTGTTGCACACAAAACAAGATGTCGAGGTTAGCGCCTTCATGGCCCTGATTCCTTCTTGCTTTCGCGCCATTCCCCAATTTCGATTTGTCTTTATTTTTGTTGTTTTCTTACATACAAGAAAAGAACGTTTGCACTACTTCATTAGTGCATGGTGTGCAGTGCAGGTGGCGATACCATTCATGGTGGAAATTAGGAAACTATTAGTGAAATGTCACGGGAGACATTAAAGCATTATGTAATCTGAAACTAATCGGTCGAAGGAAATCATTTTCTGCGCAGCGATTTTGTGTTTGAGCTATGCGATACAGCTGTTCAACAACTATAGGTTATTCCGCTCACCTTAAATTGCGCAGCCTCCCTCCGTGGCAGAATTAAAATGGTTTGCGCCAGAAACCCTCTTAAAAACAAAGTAAATACAGTTTAACCTCGGTATAACGAAGTTGAAGGGGCCCGGCGATTACTTCGTTATACCCGTAGCTTCGTTATAGTCCGTGTTGACCGAGCTTCCAAGGAGAATCCTCATTCCTTCGTTATATCCATTATTTCGTTGTAAGTCATTTATTTATAACGACGTTTTTAACGTACTACCCGTGGTGTATCTCTGGCATAGCGACCACAGCGCGTATACTACGCGACTATCTTTCGCAAATATGCACTTGAACGTGGTCTGCGCATGCGCGGTTTAAAAAACGCGCACTTCCTTGAGCGCGCGCGCAGAACCACCTCACACATGAGAGATAGCAAGGACCCCAGTTGTCACGAGTTGTCACGTGCGTCTAACCAGAGACTTTCCGCGCTCGAGCGCAAAACAACACGGATGAGGAAACGCGAAGGACGCAGCAGGTGCGGCTCGCGATGCTATGCGCGCCTCCGTCGCCTTTCGGCGTCCTTGCTGCAGCAATACATGCGTTCGAGCGTCATATACCTGCGCTGGTTACTGTGTGCGGGTGCGGTAAATCTGTCTCTTTCTTTGCAGTCTCGGACCCTTGTACGTGTTTATTTCCTTTACGTACCTGGCCCGTTCATCCGGTATGGGGTTGCTGCGCATCCAGTTGTTGCACACGTAACCGTAGAAGTCCTGGCACGGGTCGACGCTTTCGTCCATCGACTGCAGAATCAGTTGCGCTGCAGAAAAAAAGAAAAAAAAACAGCGTGACATGAAGTCACGAGGGTGCTACGCAGTGTGACAGTAAATGAGATTGCTGACAATCTCGCAAAGGCTTCCCTCAACGGCCCCGTGTTGCCAATCATCCCGGCTACAGCCTGTATTACAGCATCTAGATTTCGGCGACGTGCGTTTTTAAGCACGCAAGACACATCACTTTTAACATCGGCGGATTATGAGCACCTTAAATATTATTGGAACAGGAATATTTGTTGCTCTCGGCAGCTTGAAGTATCACTGACGAGGCTGCGCTGCCGCATCCCCCTTCTAAATTTCTATTTACACAAGTAGGGTTTGGCGCTCTCTCCCCTTTGTGCATTTTGCCGTGAGCCTGAATCTATAGAACATTTTTGGCTGTATTGTCGCCGATTCAACTCTCTGAGAAAAAGGTTGCTGGAGAAGCCCTTGCAGCATCTTGGCCTTAGTTTGAGCAGCCCGCTCTTGCTATCATTTGGCGCCACCACATTTGGGTTCAGCCACAGATCTGTTTGTACCGCTGTTCTAAATTTCCTGATAGAATCTCACCGACTGCCTTGCTAAGTGTTCCAACCTTTTCTTTTCTATCAATTATTACATTTTGACTAAATCATTAATATTTAATCCCTCTCTTTATTATTATTCTTAAAATTTTAAAATCAAAACTCTCATCCCTTTTCTGTTCATGGCGAAGAATTCACCGGTGTTGCGCTCCCACGTGCTTTTCCTTTTTCTTAACGGCGTTCGGGTGAATAGCCACCCGATTCTTGGCCGATCCCCCAGTGGGGGTATGTGCCATCTTTTGATAGGCTAACAACAACAACAACAACAACAACAACAACAACAACAACAACAACAACAACAACAACAACAACAACAACAACAACAACAACAACAACAACAACAACAACAACAACAACAACAACAACAACAACAACAACAAAACACGCAGTTGTGATAAACCGCTGCGCGTAGTAAACGGAGGGAAGGGGGGGTTTATGTATAGCTATACCACGCACAGCGACGTTGTTGTTGATGCCTGGCAGCGTTGAACCTGTTAAAGCCGAGGAGTTGCTCAGTAGCAGGCATTTTATTTATATTTTTCTCACCTATTGCACCAGTTTTGATCTGTCTGTTGCCAACTGTTGCTAGACAAGGACCATTGAACTTGATAGCACAGACACGCACACATAAAAAAACAGACGGCTGCTGTCAATTCATTGCGATTAGAAGGACGCACTGAATGAGGCGGCCTTATCATCTGTTGCAAATTGACGGCAAAGGTGAACGATGAGTGACTGCTAAGGTGACACACATATCATATTTCAAACATTGGTGCGGAAAAGAAGAAAGAAGCTAAATATTGCCGCTACCTAGCGTAGCAATGGCTTCTAAACGCGCGATTAAGGAGAACCAAGAGGATCTCCTCAGGATACGATCCTGATAATGCACTTGCAAATGTACACTGATGTTTCCTTCCGCGCTGTAAATTACTGCCTAGGTATTTTCAGGTGCTTGAACAGCAGTAAGAGTTTCAGCATAAAAAGGGTTAAATGGAAGGAAAGAACTAGGCCAACTTGCCTAACTCTTCCTTGTGAAAGACACAATGGCTTAAAAGACTTACTGTGAACAATTACCGTGAAGACGCAGTTTTAAGAAAAGCTATTCACATCGGAACTTTTCAATTTATTCACTGCTTCAGACCCCATATACAGCCGTTTTTATTGAAAATAAAAGACGTCTTCTGAGCAGTACACATGATGCACACAGGTTGAAATTACCGTTTTGAAGCGTGTCTTGTTGGGCTTGTAGGTACATGTTTCATGAAAAAAAAAAAACTAAATGTCTCGCAGCAGAAGACCAAAGGCAAAGTAAAAGACTGTTCGTGTCTGTTATTTTGCCTTTCGTCTTTTTGCTACACTACGTTTTTCTCCTTGAAAATTTTTCTTTTAAAGAGCGAACCGTTACATTTTCGCTTGTTTCCCGCTATCTTACTTCCGTGATGCTTTTATTGTACCGTCCCTGCCTTCGTCTCACGTATTTGCGCTTCCTTCCCAAGCAAATACCATTTCGAAACTATACAACAGCAAAGGAGCGACGGTGACCTTTCGCGCTGCTTTTAATGCAATGCTTTAAAAGCTCCGTTCAGCAGTTCCGTTGCTATTGATGTGCAGCAGCGTGGCTGTGACCTTTAAACAATGTGTCTATTGATCCTTTTGGAAGGCTTCCGGTAGCGACTTCTACGCTCGAAATACCAAGCCATGTGCCAGCAACAAATCATCCGCATCCCGCTGTTATTGCTCTATACGCTATTGCTCTGCGTTATTGCTCTCCCCGGTGCAGTTGTTTTTGGCGCACAAAGAGTGTTCAGCTTCCGAACCGATGCTCAGTGGTTTTCCCAGACGTCAGGAACGAACAGTGTGAGGACGCAGACCTACCTCGTTCGTGACACACCGTTGAGTTGCAGACTTCCGAAGAGAATTCCTGCTGACCCCTCCTCCATGCTGCAATGCACACACAAAAATACAAAGTCAGCGACACTTAGTCCAAAATCTAGGAGTAACACGTGGCCTTACATTGTGATAAGAAATTCTGGGCTCCGTGAGCTGTCAGAAACTGGAAAGCGTTGCTTGCACTGCAACTTGATTTACTAATAAGTTTGTATATGCTTGTATATTTGTAACAAAATTTATGCATCTCTTTGTGAACCCCTGCTGTAATACCTTGAGGCGTTGTAAGTATCAGATAAACAAAATTAGTAAACGTTGTAGAAGGCGTTGCGGAGGAGAGTGATTAAAACTGAGGCTTTCTCCTTGAAGTTTAACATTGAGCAGTTCAGAATACGAGCAGAGAATAAAGAAACGCTACATCGCTGAGTCACTGATTAAGGGTGTCAGCGCTCTTTTCATCTTCTCTACAACGCGCACAGCTGCCTATGTTGCTTCGAGGAAACGCTTAAGGTGGCTGGGAGAGGCACAATCGACGCACAAACTTTCTCTTTCTCCGCTTAAGCAGCCTGCAGGCTCACATGTTGTCGCAAACTGCGCAGTTGTATACTGTGTTGCTCCAGCGATACGCTTTCCAGGCTATAAGTGTAGCGTTGCTGCAGAAATCAAAACTAGATGAACCACATCTACCGTCTATGCAGCTCATCTCTCTCGGGCTTCGTTTAGGCGAAGGCGAGCCTCACTCCACTGCCTTCTCCTTGATCATCCTGATAGTAGTCCCCGCAGGCAGCGACGGTTAGTGCTGAGGAAGCGTTTGAGAACGCCGGATCGGCAGAAGATTCTATGCACGGTCGGTACGTGTAGGCTACTCTGCGTGAGTGCATCTGCATGCGGTGGTGTCTTTCGCAAAATTCCGGTTTTTCGCCTCGTCGCTCATTATCTATTCTCTTCAGGAAACGCAGGGCAGAGGTTTGCACGTGTTTCATTGAGAACTTGGCGACAAGAGTGTCAAGGCCTCGGCGGTAAATGCAAAGCATTGTCGGAATGCACCGGAGTCTACAACACCGACCCGCCGAGCTATCAATTTTGTTATGTAACCGAGCACTTGATGCCTCTACTGACCATTTCTTCTTTTTTTTTTACCACAACTAATGTGCTTCGCGGCTTTCTTTTTGTTTATTTTTATAGACAGGGTTAATGCGGAGACACCTCAACTCTAAGCGTAATATCCTGGCGTCTTGCCTGGGCATGCGAAGCCCTCTTAGCGACCATTGCGCAGAGTTCTTAGAAAAAAAAAAAGACCTGTACTGTCTCGGACCACTATTACTGCTCCTTCCGTTGGCGATATTGCGCATGGGTTTCGCAAACCGAAAGAAATAATAATCACACCCTGCACAATGTCTTCTCCAACCCGCCCTCATATTGAAGGCCTTCATTATTGAAGTCGCTTGTCATATTCACATGAACAGGAGTTGCAGCAACACACGGCCGTCATCTAGTACCGTAATTTTTCGCCGCAGATTTCGAGCTCTAACTAGAGGTCTTAATGAAAAGCGGGGCCTCTGCCGGTGGCCGACTTTTTCAAGACACTTAGGCGATGGAGTCTTTTGGCTGTGCTTTGGCTAAATCACTAAGTTTCTGCCACCTAAGCTGCGCGATGGGGAATTGCAGTTAAGCTCCTTGGTTCCGTCATTCTGTATTCGGTGTTTCCTTAATATGCATACGCATTTAACCAAACAAGTGCCATTAGAAAAGGCGTGACAACTAAACTGAAATGGCGGCGATTTAGAGGCTACTATGTAAACGCGCCTTCGGTGCCATCTCTTAAGGATCAGCGGAAGACTGTGAACCTTTGGGCCTGGCCATGGCCACCGAGGTGGTTGCGATGAGTATGATGGCGATGACGATGAGGAAACCAACGCTGACCAGCAGGCACCGCTCCATCTTCGACCGCCGGTTCCACCAGGAACGGCCACTGCAATTGTGCGAAGCAAGGCTCAGATCGCTGCCGTGGTTATGCGGCGCTTTTGACAATAGAGACAACCCTTACAAAAATTTCTTGAGACAGTTTATAGTCTGTCCATATGCTTCTCTCTATAAAGTCTATAGACTCGCTATAGACAAACCCTCGAGAATAGTCTGTAGTCAATACAAATCATATAGACAGTCTATAGACAATCTATAGATTTATGGCATTTCACTTTTAGTGAACTTTTGTCTGTAGACAGTCTAGAGACTATGAATATACAAAAAGAAATATCTATAAGAAGGCAATTGTGTCATAAGAAGTCTGTAGACTGTCTAGAGACCATTTTTATAGGGGAACACATCAGTACGTAAATTAAATCCCGTGCTGCGGCCACAGCGTTTTAACAAGAAACAGCAAATGCGTTAATTATTAACGTGAAAGAGAAGAGCGCTGTATCTATAAAGTTTTTTTTATTAAATTCTTCCCTGTTGCGCCTGTAGCACCTGTCGCACCTACGACAACAGAGCTCGAAGATAGCAAGCAGCATCCGTCATCGGCTCAGTTCTGGAACAAACGGCTTTGTGCAAAGCCAAAACAAAAATGAAAGGGTGGCTTTTATAGTTAAAATCAACGCATTAAACTTAATTGATCTGTAAAAAAGAACACTCCAAAAATTTGTACCCAACGTTGGACAAGCTGGCCCTAAATATGTGAAGGTATAAAATGTGAATTCGAAGTAAAATATGTGGAAACGCTGAAACTCGTCGTGTTTATGGGGAACAAAGCTGGAGAAAGTGTCAAAAACAAGGATGAAGGCACACAAAGAAAGAAGTCAATTAATCCGCAAAATTGTTGAAAGAAAATGTAGTGTACGGAGTTCTGTTCGGTGACGAGCGCCATTGTAAAGTTAAAAGATAACAACAAAGATAACATTTCAGTGTTGTGGAAACTATTTCAATCTCAATTTTGGATAAAAAGACTTACAAAATGCATGCCACGGTGTGCTGTTATTGCGCGCATCAATGAAGCGGTGGTTTTTTCTTAGTTTTTTCTGCCCGTGTTGTTAATTTTAAGAACAAGGCGAGCACTGCACGGACGGTATATCAAGCAGCAATAAAATTAATGGGAATATTATTAGCCTCTCCCAGTAAAGAGTAAAGCAGGCATTGCACTGATTAGCAAAATGGAGAGGAAAACGCGATGGGTCCAATTCTTGGAAAGAGCTACCAGTTTGGCCTCCTGTGCTAAAAAAGGATTAAGTCTGTCTCCCTTAATAGCTTTCCTCACAACCCGATGAACGACGAACTATGTCGGATATACTAAAGAGAAGTTGCCACTGCAAATTTACTTGTTTGTTTTGCGCCGAATGCAGCCAAACTAATAAACGCATGCGAACTGTAAGAAAGCAATGCCTTCCGATCCTACCGCATCTAGGGGTACATCGCAAGTTGCATAATTTATTGTGAATTCGTTCCTGTTGCAGTTGCCAGGTAATCAGTGAGAGGTGATCAGTCAAATACGCAAAAAAAAAACTCAGAGATGGAAAAATAGTTCGATAAGAAAACGCAGGCTCTTGCACATCCTTCTCCAATATGCAAAATTATGTTCGAAATTATTTAATACAAACAAAGAAGAAACTCTTAGGTCTTTCACCGATGAAATTAGGGTGAGGATTTTCTCATTTTGTGGCCCATTCATGCTATGTATGGTTTTACAGTTGTCTGGTTTGTATGATGTGATTAGTTGTTATTCATTATGCACTTATACGGTAGAGTTTGTACGTCAGCGCATTTCTCTTTTAAACACTCACGCGTCCCCATCAGTGCATCAAAGTTTGTGGTCGCAAAATGTGCGAATTACATTCCACACGCCTATGATTTCGCTTTACCTCATTCCGATCTCTACTACTCACCGACGCCTCGGAAAACTCAACAAGCAGGCGAGCAAGCGGAACCAGGCAGCCTGTCAACGAACGCCCAACTAATCCGCTGGACGCGAAAGATGAACGCGCGAAGCTTGCATCAATACCACCGCCTACCAGAAAAAAAAAATAATGCAAACGCGGCAGAAAGATCCCAAAACCTTCCGAGGGATTCCTCGTTCTCCGCTGCTGCAGCACAGACGAGGAGCATCTCGGGATGTTTTCGCAGACGTCTTTTCGCGAACTCCGATGGCATCGAAGCAAAGCAAAAAGCTGGGCACGGAATTCTGTTTAGTGACTGATGAGCCCATCTTCCTCGTTGCATAAACGGGCACCGGAGACTCTCGTTCCGAGCAGGTATGCTCGACGGAAAGCGAAACGGCTCCATCGCATGCTCGGGTTCAGTTTTCTCAGGTACACCGGCTATTACAGAACGAGCCGTCTACGGTGCGCATGTTTCCCCAGGTGTGATGGAGTAGGATATTTTGCGCTGAAAAGTATAGAGCTATCGCCACAGCAGGTGGCTACAGCGTTCTTTAAACGTAGCTAAAGGGCACCTCTGGTCCTGACCCTTGTCGAGTTAGGATCTCGTGAAATCGCTATTCCATGAGCATGCTCTAGTGTTGCAATTTAAAACGTCACTTGGGCGCAGTAACTGAATTAGCTGCAGTGAAAGAAGCGTGGCAACGTATGCTGTCACTACACATCACCAGATAGAGACCGCCTCCACCAAAATTCGCCTTAATTAAATGTGGTGGCGATGCGATCAAGTAATAAATCAGTGCAATAGCTTGCTTCAACGGCTATGCGGTCAGTATGAGTTTTGGTTAGATTTTCAGTGAATGAACAAAAGAAAACTGAAAGGCACAGTTTTCGGGTGATGATGCATGGATCAGTGCGTTTGCAACTATTGCACATGCATGAGCTGGGCCCGCCGGAAAAATAATAAGAAAAGTAACCCTCACACCCAGCACAAATACGCATGGAAATGTAACATCACTAAGTAGCGTCATCTGTCGGCCGTGATTACTGAATACTAAGTAACGTAACACAGGGGAGTCATGTTTTCATTTCAGGAAAGCTAGCCACAACAATAATATACTGCGCGATGTGTTCATAGCGGGGGACTGCAAAATCTGACTTGTAAATGATGATTCCTGCACTCACACCGAGGGCACTGAATATCAACAGGGTGCACCAATCGCTCAAAAATCCCACGGTAACTTTGGTTGTTCCTCGCTATGCTACATATGATGTTAACTACGCAAACTAAAAACGTTTCTTCAGTCTTTCTGTACTTGCGGTACACGTGTGTTTCCGCGCTTCGCTTTCATGAAAATCCGGTCGTCGCAGTCGGAATCTAACCGAATTACGAACACACATATTTTGGTTCAGAAACTGTTTCAAGCGGTAGAAGCTAAAGAGTTCAGAAAGCAAATATAGGATTCACCGCTTCGCAACACGCCGGGATCCTGTCATTTTCGCTTGTCTGAATAAGAGAGCGAGAAACCACTGGTGCCTTTGCTAGGGACGCGTCATTTTTTTACTCTCGTTTTATAATGAGGTAAGTAAGCTGGCATTGTTAACGATGTTACTCAAAGTCAAGATAACCAATGCATGTAGGTCCTTCGTTTGCCAAAATACACTTGTGCGTTTCTCACTAGCCTGTGTGAGAGTACTCAGCAAAAAAGTTTGAAAGGCATTAATCTTGGAAAAAAAAAAAACATTGAAAGTTTGAAAGGCAGCTAACCTTCCGGTTTGCTGTCCTGGATTGAGGAAAGGTAAGAAGGTACGTGAAAGGAGAATAGAGAGATAAAGTAAAGACTGACGATGTTTGCCTGGGCGTTCCCGAAAATGTTCGCTGGTGATGCAGACACGGGCATAACCCTGTTAGCAGCATTTCCATACCCGCTCTCGCACTTTCCACTCAACATGTGTGCCTTGCGTTCCCGGCCCATGTTTGTCCATTTTCCCCCGCGACGCGCATAACGATGTTCCAGTGTTGTCCCTCCGCTGCTGTTCGCGCCCAAGATCTAACCCGCGTCCCGAAACCCGTTCGCCAAAGCTGCTCGTCGCACACCTGCGGGTTGGAAGCGCTTATATTTAGCCGCGATCGATGCCCGGAGCAGGCGGCGTTAGTTTAGGAGCTCCGAACCGCGGGAAATGTTCTTCTTGAGCAGCGTATAATTTGCGGCTGGCCTAATGGAAGCCCGTCCCGAGTGGCAGCGCCTGTAGACCGCGCGTATAAGCGTTTTGTGTACGCTGTGCTCGTGTCTCTCGAGTGTGCACGTATGCACGCGGTCAGGAATGACGTTGGGCGTTGTAGTTGTCTGCTCAATAACTCCGTTCGCGAAACTGCCTCTCCGATTTCTGAAGAAGCAGCTCTTTTCTTGTTCCGCAACCTCGATCCTTATAACCTCTTCTTCCATGCAAGCCTGTGAGTTTGTAGTCTCACTTTCTTTTTTTGACATACCCTAAAGGCCCTTTTCAGGCATTACACCGGGGTGGGGGGTGTACAGTTACATATAAACAATACTTTACACATAGCTCTACAAGCAACATAAATCCAGAACAACAGGCAAAAGGGGAAAAAAGTACAGAAAATTCGAAGTTGAGCACATGCAGGAATCGAGCCTTCCTAATCAGAATTTATTTGTAAAAAACAGTTTAATTTTTGCACAAAGGCGTCATGATTTAAGGTGAAGACCATATCACCCGGTAACTTGTTCCAGTGGTGAACGGCAAGAAACAATGGTGAATGACTAAAGAGATGGGTACGTGCAAACATGAGTTCTATTTTGAGAGCATGATCTTAGCGCGGAAAGATACGGTGGGTGGGTCTAATATAGTATGAAGCGAATGAAGAGTGACGGTGATACAATCTGTGAAAGTGTGATAATAGTGCTAGTATTCTTCTCTTTTCGAGTGATGGTAGCTTTAGCGATGCTTTGATTGCCGTTATGCTGGACTGACGTGAATAGTTCTTAGTTATAAATCTCGCAGGTTTATTTTGTATTGATTTCAGTCTTTGAATTAAGTGCAATTGATACGGGTTCCAAATTAAGGATGCGTATTCTATTTTTGAGCGGACGAGGGTAGTGTAATCTAAATGTTTGGTGGCAGGATCACCTTGGTGCAAGTGACGTCTGATGAAACCAAGTGCTTTAGATGATTTACTGACAAAATCATCGATATGGTTATTCCATGTTAGATCAGACGAAAAATGAACACCTAGGTACTTGGCTGTAGAGACATTCTCAATGGGAATACTATTCATGGAATAACCGTGATTTTGAAGCTGATTATTGGTGGTGAATGTTATAGTCTTTGTTTTAGAGACGTTAATTTGCATTTGCCACTGTTCACACCAAGTGGTGATTCTGGTGAATGTTATAGTCTTTGTTTTAGAGACGTTAATTTGCATTTGCCACTGTTCACACCAAGTGGTGATTCTGTCCAGGTCCGACTGCAAAGAGTTGGTTTCGTCAGGGTTGGTAATCTGTGTATATATAACGCAGTCATCAGCAAATAATCTAGTAGTAGAGGTAATAAATTCACTTATGTCAATAATGTAGATCAGGAATAAAATTGGTCAAAGCACCGAGCCTTGCGGCACGCCAGATTTTACCACGGTTGGGCAAGAACAACACCCGTTTACACAGACATATTGGAACGACTGGTAAGAAAGTTAGTAATCCAGGTGATAATATGCTTGTTAATTTTGAGAAAATTTAGCTTCAGTAATAAACGATAATGGGGTACTTTATCAAACGCTTTCGCGAATTCAATAAATATAGCGTCAATGATTAATTTATCGTGCAAAGCATGATGATGGTCGGTTATTAATTCAAACAACTGCGTCTCACACGAACGACCATGCAGATAACCATGCTGATTAGGGGAAAAGAAGTTCTGCTCGGTTAAGTATTTCATTATGGCTGATGATATGATATGCTCCAGCAGTTTGCAGGGTATACTGGTTAACGAGATAGTCCTGTAATTTGTTAGCATGGATTGGTCACCCGATTTAAATATGGGAGTAACACGAGCAAGTTTCCACGAGTCAGGTACGCACCCGGTGTCAAGAGATTGCTGGAACACGGCAGTAAAAATGTGAGATACAATAGGTTTTGTTAATTTCAGCAGTTTAGGGCTTATACCGTCAGGACCAGGCGACGAGTTAATTTGTAGTCTGTCGATAGCTTTCTCTATCCCTGCACGAGGGATGATAAGATTATTCATGGTGGCACTAATAGAAGTGAAGTTAAGATCAGGGGGCATTAGCATCTCTTCAGTGAATGGTGAACTAAAAAATAAATTAAATTTTGTTGTTGCTTGTGATGGCGAAAGGTGTTCGTCATCCTTTATAATTGATAAATTTCTAGCTGAGGACTTGGGATTTATTACTTTTTAAAATTTCTTGGTATTATTTTTTAATAAAGCCGATATATCGTGATTAAAAAATTGTCTTTAGCTGCCTCAATCTCTTTCTTGCAAGCTGCTGCATGATTCCTGTAACGCTCCCAATCACCATTCGAGGCAGTCTGTTTCGCTCTAGAGTATAAACGCTTCTTCATATTGATGCATCGCTTTACTTGTGAAGTGAACCATGTATTGTGCGTTGATGGTGTAATGATAATTTTTGGAATATATTTATCTTTCAGTTAAATTACCTTGTCATGGACTGTTCTCCAATTTTCCGTGCTTTCACGACAAAGAAATGTGTTTAAGAATTCTTCGGAGAATGACGAAAGCTCGCTCAATATTTGGTCGACATTTGCTCGAGTAAAATCGCGTATATATGACCTTATTTTGCATTTCAGGCTTAAGGATGGAACTACTCTGCGCCGTGTTTGGTGGCTTCTTGTTTTATAGGCCCTTTCCATTCCACGTTCAGCAGCGCTTCTTCGGATTTCAAGCAGGTCTATAACTTTATAGCATTTACAGAGCTGCCAATGTCATTGGCGTATAGGCACGGTAATGACAAGGAGGAATGGAAACATACTGTCTCTTTCTCACCTTTCTGCGGTGTTTTAAGTGCTGAGGGCTTATAGGGCGCCCGAGTGCCTTTTACATTAAAGGCCTCCTAAGTCCGAGGAACGAATTACCGAGATATAGCCCTTGTCAAAAGTAAGGGGGCTCTTTTATAAGCCGATGCTGCTTTACACTCGTGGAAGTCCTGACTTTCACACGGGTGAGCAGGACAATTCCTTTTGTGTTCCAGTGATTTGAAACGCTGGCGATGCATCCGAGCCACACAATGTGGCCCAGGGGGAAACCCCTTGGTCTCATGATTTACGACAAAGGCCGTAAGCGTGGGCCAAGGCTTTGGGGTTCACGAGGGTTTGCCATTTCTGTCTGCGTGATAAAGGTGGAAGTGAAGGAGAAAGAGAGGGTGGAGAAGGAAAAGCTGGGAAGTTGAGAGAAAGCAGCTCCCGGTTTTGCTTCTCTTCCTAAGGGAAAGGGGATGGGGAGTTATGAAGGGAAAAAGAAAAAAGGGGGAGAGGGAACGGGTGGACCCATTTGGACAGGCGGAAGGATGATGTGGTACAGCTCTCGCTGCCATTCCTTGGCCTCGACAGCAGTAAAATATCTTGACTTTCTTTATTTTTCTTCAGTTTTTTTTTACACTTTAGTCGGCGACTTCATGGCAATGTGAAAATTCCATCACTCGCGGCTATAGCGCGACCACAGTTGATCGGCATATCATCAGTACTCTTCACTTGGGCTCCAAAACTCTTAAGTGGATAGGCATGAAACAAGCATACCAACCGAACCTCAAGGGTGATTAGTCAGTCCTGTGACGCAAAAGAATGTGGCAAGGCAAGTGTACAAGCGCCTCTTCTGAATTCTGATTTCTATAACAAAACAGCCTTCTTGTATGCCTTTTTATCAATTTCGCCTTTTGTAAGTGTCCAACTTTTTATTTAATTTGCTTTTATAGGTGATTGTTCTCTATATAGGCCGCCCTTTCTCTAATAAACGCCAGTTACAAGACAGCGCGTGTTCCGTGCCTTTAGCGTGCTTCGTATTCTCGCGCTGTTTGACCGCAAACAATTGTTGTTTTGAGGACCCGAATCCCATAGATGCGCTCTCTCTATGATTAACTTGCATGAACTCTCTGTAAGATATCAAAGTTCGGCACGTTTCAACGTCCTGTCCAGTTCTCGCATTTGTCGGTGAGGACATTATTATATCCCCACTATATCTGCCAGTGGCGGAAGACCCGGCTCTTTACCGTTGTAAAGAGCCATTGTTCTGTCTCTAAATATTGATTTCCCGATACTAACAATAGTGCATCTGTAGCAATAATTTTCATAGAAACACAACTGTACGCGCCCATGCTACGGTACGGGTACGCATCTAGTAAGAAACATGCGTTCCCTGCAGATCGTGCGTTTTTGCAAACGCAAAATCTACATGTCGCACATTAACCAGCCTGCGATCCACGAAGTGTGTAGTTTTTTTTTTTTTTGACAGTGCCTGAAATCTTCAACCTTTCTCATATTTCCACGACGAAAGCAGAGTGTGCGACTAATACCGAAGTCTTCACTGCGAAGGCATTCAAACCACCATACCTTCCTCGCCTGTATGCCATCACTCTTAACGCTCTATGTCCAAAAGCCAGGAAGATGAGGAGGAGGAGGAGGAGGAAAGAAGTTGAGAGAGAGAAGGACCTAGTTTGCCTGGTTATTTGTTAAGTCAACAAGCTCCCCGTCACTCGTCGCTCTGCTCGCGCCGCATAGCAGAGCTTGGCGACGTACGACACCGCTCTATCGATGAACTCGCCGAACTGCGCATGAGTGCCTAGAAGGAGTGCTATAATGGCACCCGCCGCAGGTCCCCGGGGGGCATTTTCTTGTGAGATTGAATTAACGCATCGTCAGGCGCCTTCTAATCATTGCGCCCTCAGGCTTTCACTCACCTTCTTCCTCTCTCTCTCTCTCTCTCTCTCTCTCTCTCTTTCGAGCGAACGTTTTTCCTTGTCACACTCAAACTGAGGAGCTGTTCGCACTTTTAACACCAACGACGTCTCTCCAACCGCTGACTGTGTTTTTATCGGTATTCTGCGCAGCGCTGCACTTTTCCACTCCCTGCTTCGCTTTTTCATTTTGAAAGCCGTATATCTTCTCCCTCTGTCGTGTAGAAGAGTAGTTAACAAAGGCAGCAGTGCATTACAAATCTCTTGATATAAGGGCTGCTCTTAACAGTGTATTGTGTTTCATATCAGGTGTTGTAGTGATGGTTTAGGATAATGTTTATAGGGGTTTGACGTCCCAAAGCGACTTAGGCTATGAGGGACGCCGTAGTGAAGGGCTCCGGAAATTTCGACCACCTGGTGTTCTTTAACGTGCACTGACATCGCACAGTACATGGACCTCTAGAATTTCACCTCCATCGAAATTTGACCGCCGCAGCCGGGATCGAACCCGCGTCTTTCGGGTCAGTAGCCGAGCGCCATAACCACTGAGCCACCATGGCGGCGTTGTTGTAGTGATCTTATTGTGTGTATTTTGTATTCGTCAATACGGAAAGGACTCAAAGTCATTTATAAATCCACTCGCGTAAGCTCAATTTGCTTTTCCTTTGAAGACAGCGAGGAGGAGACAGCTGTCGGCCGCTCCTCCAGAAAAAAAAAAAAATCCTGCACGCCGACGTGTTTTGTTTTCTGTGTGTGACAGAGCCGAGCATTGCCTGAACTGTGCTGTGTCATCACCGTCTTTTTGCTGCCCGTATATTTAAGGCTTCCAGGTGATAGGATATTTTTACGCATTGGACAGAATATCATCGTCGTAGCTTATTGCGGGTTACGCTTAGCACGCTATTCTAGTATACGTGCTGATCCTTTCCACTTACGGCCTTCTGACTCCTTACTGCGTAGAACGGCCTCTAGCTCTTTTGTCTGGATCCTTAGCCGAAGATCGTTAAACTGAGACTAAGTACACTTTTAGTCCTCGAGACTGGTTAGCCCTTGAGAAGACTAACTGCGGCTGATGCGCTTTGCAGTTGGCCATGGTTGGTCTTGGTGGAACTCCGCAGAGTGTAGTTAATGAACTAAAAAGTAAAGCACGCTTTGTCTTTTCCGCCCAAGAATGCATATTGTTCTCAGTGTTTTCAATCGAATGGAAGTTCCACCTAAGTGCCCGCGAAGGCGAGGGTGCCATTTCATGTGGTGCAACAAGGAACTGCGGCCAAATGTGGTTTGACATGATCCTCCAGGGCTGTCCTCGCGCCTCAGGTGACCACTTCCGCAGCAGGCCAAAGCATGCACGCGCACACGCTATCGCCAGCATAGGGAAACATTACTGGGTACTAAAGCGGGAGTGAGAAACAAATAATGAGGTATTTAGTACATTGCCGTATTCTAGTTAACAACAGCGCCTTTCGACAAATGTTCATGTACTGTGCGATGACAGCTCTTGTTCAAGACCCAAAGTGGTCGAAATTGTTCGGAGCCCTTCACTACGGGGTCCCTCATAGCCTGAGTCGCTTTGGGACGTTGAAACCCCATAAACCATCAGCCCATTATAATTAGTCGCGTGGGCTGGAAATCTATCAATCGTGATTTAACTTCAATACTGTGATCTGTGTTTCGTATTTCAAAGGGGTACTAAGGAGAACATCACGAAATTTTTGTTACTGGTAATAATTGATTGCCTGGCTATTTCTGGCTGCATTACAGTTTATTCGGTTTCGCATTACGCCTTTATTGACAAGAAAATTGTATTTAAAAATAAAATACTGTCTGTTCCGTCATTCGATACAAGACTCGTAACTTCGTGTGAAAGGACTCCATGATGACCGGTGAAGTGAATGGCTCTGTAGCCCAACCTTAGAGATTCGCGTTTGTCTTCAAGTCAGCACAGTTTGCTCTTGAAAATTCGTCGTGGTGGTGATGCTTGTATTCAATTTCTTGGTCTTTCCTTACTTATGAGAGCTGCGTTTCCTCCATTAGAATCCAATAATTGATCGATACAGGCCAAGGTCTGTTTGTCCTCAATATTACTTTAAGACTGCACTTAAACACTGAAAACCTTAATTTCTGCGGGAGGCGGAAAGAGCAGCAACGCCCCTATGTCTGAGACCAACTAAGTAAAAATTAGCTATATTTACCGTGAACTAAACGTTAGTGACGAGCACTAAGTGGAGCGGTTAGTCCCATATTTTACTGGTTTTGGTTAGGATTGTAGCGGATGAGAAGCCCGCACTATGTTAGCCAATTACACTCTACAAAGCCTGGCTATGCCGCGGATTATAATGGGCGTAAGTGAACAAAATATTATCATCTGAATAGTGGCAAGGAAAATTTGGCGCAAATACAAAGAGAAAGGAAATAAAGGTAAAGAATATGACGCCATCTTCATCTAAAGAACGAAACATTCAAGCCTAGAGCAAGGCGGCGTGGCAAATTTGGCGAATTACTTTGTTCGCGTTATTTACCTGCCGCGGTGGATGAGTGGCTTTGGCCTTATCGGTGCTGATCAAAAGGTCGCGGGATTCGATCCCGGCCGCGGCGGTCTAATGTCGATGGAGGCGAAATTCTAGAGGCCCGTGTACTGTGCGATGTGCCAGTGCAGGTTAAAGAACCCCAGGTGGTGGTCTGAATTAATCAGGAGCCTTCCATCCATTGGGCCGTCCCTCATAGCCCATGTGTTGCTTCGGCACGCTAAACCGCACAATTTGCAAAATTCTTTCGTTGGCATTGCGTACTGCATCCGTTTACAGACTTTTTCAAAATATTTAGCTCGTTGTAAGACCAACAAACTATACAATTATTCACTTCTCAGGACTTCGCATATTACTTTCAAAGAATTGTTAGCGTCTATGATAACCTTCAATTGCAGAAAAAAAATACACATAGTCGTGTAAACGTGCTCAGTTCTTTCGCGAGATGAATGAGCACAAACCTGACACACTTTCTATACAGAAGAGGCCGGCTGAGCGGGTCATGACGGGAACTATAAAAAACTAACCCTGACCACTCAGCCTTTGGGACAGGGCTAAATAGCCGGACATTCAATCCTTAGGAGCGTCCAAAAGAACGCGCACAAAACACACGAGGACCAAAATAAAACAAACGTTCGTGAGCAAGGTCATGTCAAGGTGACATCCTGGTGGCGACTTTTCTATTGTGGATGCTTATGTTGTGACATATATTTATTTTTGTAGCACTGGCGTAGTATAGATTCCTTTGTCTTACTGCGCATAGATTAACTGGAGGCACTGGCTCCTACCCTACGGGAAATAAAAATAACACAGCAAGAAACGGTCTTTGGTTTACCGAAGACAGCAACAGCAAGCGCCGTACTCCAAGCAGGAAACTTTGCTTCAAGGCCAAATTGCGATAACCAATAACTTTCGATCTCCTTGCGAGGCTTTGGGGATGCCTAATAACCCCTTATTTCAAGAGAGGTCAATTTTAGCATTTATCGTAACCGTAGATCACAGAAAAAAATACACGTAACAGTCCCGTATTGTGCTCAATTCCTTCAGGGAGCAAAAAGTGATCAGCTAACTCCAGGCAAAACGCGACATCTTTAAAAGTTGAGCAGGAGGGTTAACGATCATTGACATGCGTGTAAACATAAATGCCGCCTTCGAGAAACTTGAGCACTATAGGAAGGAGTCAGCGTGACTTAGTTCTCCTGATGCATCGCGCACACACGTCAGCTATAGAAAAAAAAAACTAGTTGAGATACATAAATACTGGACATTGTCCGCAGCTGCAGTATACCAGCCCGCGAAGCGTGAAGCCTGTGAAGGCAGCTGACGGATTGAACGGCATTCCGCAGTCTCGCACCCCACAAGGTGATTCGCATTTCTCGCTTCCTCCGGAAAACCGCTCTACCACGGAACAAAACGCCAGGACACTGCGCTTAATGTGCACCCACCGGTCTCCGCGTAAAATAACACAAAATAAAACTTAACCCACCATTATCGTCACGCGACCGCTAACCTAAGCCGCGCCATGGGAATTCTTCTAGCTATACAAACTATGAAACTCCACTCACCGCCACTTTCAGCCGCACACCGCCTCAGCCGAGAACAAGCCGGCGCATAACTGAACACGGCAAAATAGCCATTGCCTATGGTATAAGCCGAGCCGAACCTTCGTTCGCTCCCCGGGACTCGTGATCGACCATCAAGGAACCAATCACGCCTCCTTTTGTCTTTTGTGTGTTTCTCTATTGCGCGCGTGCGCTTGGGGCCGTCATTAGGTGTCCAGCGTCTGACAATGCGCCGCCTACACCGGCCGTGGCCAGGAAAGAAACTGTCGACGCTGCGCACTGCCCGCTGACGTCGGAAGGTGTTTGCATTTCCTTCGAATAAAATACCACTCCTTCCTTCATCGCTGTCGTTGATGCTGTCGTCGTTGTTGTCTTGGCTCGCTTTGGCTGTCACCACGTCTACGTTGAATACCGCGGTTTGGGAACGTGACTGCGGCAGAGAGAGGGAGTGGGGAGGACGTGCGGTACGAAAAAGAAGCAGGAGTGGAAGGAGGCATCGTTGGCGTTAGACTTGACGCTTCTTCAAACCGAACGTCTCGCTGCAAACGGTGCGGTCATAGACGAGGAGCTTATATAGACAGATATGTGGAGGCCACTGGGCACGAGGCTACTGTGATTGTTCTTTACAGCTCTTGGCTGCATGAAGGAGTTCTTCAGGGATGATAATCATAAAACTTTGTTCCCCCCAAAAAAAGGGAAAGGGAAGAGGAGGGGTAGTCGAGCAGGTCAAGGTGGCATCCCTAGTCTAGGACGCTACTGGCTCGCGCCAACTCGCGTACTAGATGGACTAGCTTGAGCTGTATGCCTGGCTCCCCGTGCTTGTACCCCACTGCTCCTATGACGGACTGGTCACTGCTAAGTTTTTGGCATTGTCGCTAGTCTGCGCCTGCCAGTGCTTATGTGTGCCTTTCGTCCCGTTCACTTTGCGCAATTTTACTCGTTCGCTTCAAATGAACCAACTAGCCCGCCAGAGCGTCCTACTTCTCACAGGCCCAGGATAAATGTAAAAGCGTGGGACAAACCCTACACAAGTGCAAAGCGCGGGGCATTTGGTTAGACTAAACGTATTACAAAAGAACAGGTTGGGAAAGGAGGGACGTCGGCATCGTTGTGTGTTGTATTTTAAAGCGCCAGCTTGCACATTATGCACAAACACAAATTTCCCGCGTGAGAAACGGGGAACACGCGGGTGCAAAATGGGTGCTGTCAATTGGCAGTGAATTCCTGAGGTCTCGCGGCCAATTATGCTGAGCCGTGAGAGCCATCGTGATGGACGGAGTTTCTTCCCTTACAAAAATTTCTTTAGACAGTCTATAGACTGTCCACAGACTTCTGTCTATAAAGTCTATAGTCTGTCTATAGACAACCCTTAGAGAACAGTTTATAGGTAGTGCAAATCCCATAGACAGTCTATAGACAATCTATAGATTTTAGCGGCACACTTTTACTACATTTATTTTCTATAGACAGTCTATAGACTCTGAGTCGACAAAAATAAATATCTAGAGGAAGGTAATAGACTCTATACGAAGTCTATAGACTGTCTATAGACCATTTTTATCAGGGTTACTTTTCCTTTTTTAACTTATAGCTCCGTCAGGGATGTTGTAATCGGTTTGAAATGTCATAGATGTCGCCACTTGTATATAGCACTGATGTCTCAATATCCGTGACTGATTTCTGGCGAATAGCAATCCGTTTGTCGACGAGCAATCACCGCACTCTGTGACGTCGTAGTACCCGGTAGCCACGCAGATACGAGACATGCTACTGTGCGTTGCGTGGCGCAGACACGTGCTGTTCCTTAGGAGTAATGAAAACTTCAAAAACGGAACTTAACCGGCGTATTCGTGCGCGCCAGACATAGGGTTCAGCCAGTAATACGCGGCTGCGGGGCCTGCAGCTCCGCAAAGTGTTCCGTAAATAAAGTACGGGACAAGACTTATACGACTGAGCGAGGGAAGACGGCTGGCTCGAGCCCAGAGTTTCAAGGACGAAAAGGGCTACACACTTGAAAACCAAAACGAAAGAGAATAAACATTATGAAAGCAATTACAATCGACCGCTGCCGAGCGCACAGGGCGCGATGCAGTAGTAGTAGCATACATCGCTTACGCAAGCCAATCGCATTAACACTCAGCGCTCTAATCGAACAAACACTACCTTGTTGTACATATTTTTTTTCGTTCGCGCGCTACATGCAGCGCATTCATTGTGGGACGACGCGCTGAAAAGGGGTGGAATAATATAGCGGGGAGTAAAGGGCAAGGCTTCTTGTTACATCGCGCGTCCTATGACAGCGCGAAACGGGCAAGAAACACACGAGGTTCGCTTAGGCCGTACGGGATGGCGCAAGTCGTCAGTGGGCCGATGACGGGACAGGTCTCAAGCGCTATCTCTGCTTTCAACTCCTTCGGCGAGGAAAAGTTACACAGAAAGGAAAGCACTATGACTCGGCTGACAGGATCAGGCGGAGAGTCAACAAAGAAAAAAGATAAGCGACTGCCTGGAAAAAAAAAGACACAAATATGTGATGACCACGCCGGAACTGTCCTTGAGGACCATGGCCTCTCGGAGGACAAGGGATCACCGAAGAAGGACACGGTCCCGTCGTCGCGGACAAAGTCGTGTCATTCAATGCCCATTTGGCGAGCCCGCCGAAAGGAGGCGCTTTTGTGCGACGTGTGACTAGACGCGGTGACGCGCGCTGTAGGCGACGCTTCTGGAGTTTATCTCAGAGTGTTGTCGCATAGCTCGGCGTCACCCAAGCCTCCCGTTCCTCCTTTGTCCGCTCGCAGCAGTGAGTTTCAGATGACGATCGCCAACGCCTGGAAGTTGGGGCGCTTTTTTCGGTCTGCCTGGGATCTTGAATTTCACCGCTGTTCAGAGTGTGCACGTTCAGTTGCAATTGAAGGTTCGTCATGCAAAGCCCTGGTTATATTGTGCGAAGTCGACTCCTTTTCAACTGAGCGAGTAAGAATGAGTCTCCCTGACAAATGAAATGCTCGCGTTCCCGCGACATGTTATCGGCTAAGCACTCCCTGTGCATGGTATGAATTGCATCCGAGCAGGGGCGTTTCGTTTGAGGTGAACGCGCTGGTTTTGTTTTATTTACTATTTGCAAGACATCAGTACCTTTAAGTGTTAAGCAAACAATTTTATTGTGACGATGAAATGTTCCAGACGGGTGAGTAAACAGACAATCGAAAGAATAGCAGCAGCGAAAACAAAAAAAATTTCGCATTATGAACAGTAACCTCATAGGGGTAAAAACTGTAGAATAGTCTTATTTTTCCGTAGGTATGAGAAGTTTTTAGATCACCTCTGCCAGGACGTTTGAAATCGCTGAAAGAGACCTTCTATTACGAAAGCTTAAAACGTAATAGGTTTTCCTCAAAGGCTGACGTCCTAAGGCCATTTAAAGTTATACGTTCCTATTGGAGAGCCCGATTCGTTTATAAGTAATTACCCTGATAAGCAGCGGGAATGTCCATCGAGCTGGCGAGGATGACTCATGTTTGGATAATTAGTCACGTCGAACTTCGAAGACCTCCTCTAAAAGAAAAGAGCCACCAACGAATGGTTTTTCTAGCGTCATCATTAGGAAGAACTTACGCGTTCTGCAGTCTACGAATATTTAGTCGCTGGGAATTACGTACGAGGCACACCGAGTGAATTTCGACAGACATTGCCAATGCTTTCGCTATCGTCTTGTGAAGGTCTCGTAAGGACTTTTCTATTGCTCAACCACTGCGACCATCTTGCGTTCGGGTCGGTTGTTTGAGGCACTGTGCGCTTAAAAGTTGGCTAAGTATGATTATAAGACGCAGAACTATTTCCAAGTATTTAAATAGGCTACACTTGCACCGCTAGGCCCGGAGCTGTTGCTAAGGATTGAGGCTGGTGCGCCCCCTGTTGAGCTTTTCCTGCCCCTCTGGCATGGAAAGTGAAGAATGGGAACGTACAATTGTCACGAAGGTGCTTCAGAGCACTCCAGAAGCAACACAGCTGGCCATTGTCTATATATACAATTTTGATCTAAGACTACCAACTCTCTGATATATATAGCACGAACACGGCATAAATAATGCGCAAGTTGGTATGCGCAAATCTTCAAGAAACAGTGCCTCTTTTTCCTGCTGCCTTGTGTAAGTGTCCGTGTAGAGCCATTGTCTCTCGAATATAACGCGAGCAGGTTCCTACGGCTCCCACATCGTTCCCTCTGGGAACAAATTCGAGTTCGGGTCCGGCGACAGTGAAGGGCACTTGTTGGTTTTAGGTTTGTTTCCTTCTCCGAAGTCGCCAGTGCACGCATCTAAGACCTCACGTTTCGAAAAATCGCGATAGAAGTTTCTTTTGCGCTTTCTGGGGAACTTAAATTCCCAAGTAAAGAAAGCGTCAAATGAAAGTTATAAACTTAGAGTATTTCGCTACTGGTGACCCCTGCACGGCCGCTTTGTTAAGAAAATTTTTATTACTGTACACTTAAATGTAGCGAATTATCATCATATGTGCATTTGCGTACACATACACATACACATACAAAAAATCAATGTCGAAATTAAGAACTTTCCCATCATCTGGCATTGAAGCAGCACCGCTTTGAAGTGCTAGGCTGTTTTACTGTTAAGGCTACCTTGTGCAGTGGGTGATCTTCTAGCAGGCCTTCTGCGCCTATGGTGGCTGGTACTTAATCTTTGTGTTATCTCCAGTTCAATATACATCAGGCTAATCCTGCAGTATATTGAGGAATCGGCATGTACATACGAAAATACGTGAAAACTGCCGACATTTTTTTACAATGTGTGCCGTATATGATACGCCGGACATTACAGGGTGAACTGTGTGGGCTGCCTAGCGGGCAGAGTGGTGCTCGAGTTTACAGCGCCTATAATGACTGCGGTTGCAAGCCGCTCTTGCCTGGCAGGATTGCAGGGACCGTCCACCGTTCCGCACGAGCGCCACATGGCAAGTGGCGCTGAGACAAGACAAGGGCAAACCGACGCATGGTATACGCACGAATTACTTGTTAGGAACTTTCTGCGTTAACGGTATCGGCGTCTTGGCATCATTTCACTGAAAAAGTTCATCATTCATCATTATCATCTTCTTCTTCACCCACTGCAGGGCGAAGGCCTCTCCCATATCTTTACAATTAACCCTGTCCTGTGCAAGATGCGGCCACCCTCTCCGCGCAAACTTCTTTATCTCATCCGGCCCCCTAACTTTCTGCCACCCCTGCTACGCTTGCTTTCTCTTGTAATCCACTCCGTTACCCTAAACAGACTGTTGTTCAATCGGTCCTGAGCCATAAGCGACATCTGAACCGAATGTAGAGTTTCTTGACAATAATCCATCCGTTGCCATATGACCCATGAGGACATAGAGCGTTTGGTTCACGTCTTCAGCTCGCTGCTTCGAGTACGGAAGAGAGAGAGAGAAACAACTTTATTGTAACGCCAGTCAATGAACGCCAGGAGAGAAGTCCATCTCCCCTGTCGGCCCTAGCCGTCGGCCGGGATCCCTTGGGATACAGCAGCAGCAAGGGCTTGACCGATGATGTCTTGCTGGACGTTGGGGTCTGGGCTGCGGAGCAAAGCCTCCCAGGATTCTATAGTGCGTGAGCTATCATATTTAGCCGGGCACGTCCACACCATGTGGACCAAATTTGCTGGCTGATCGCAAAATTTGCACTTTGACCTAGACTGCAAATATTTTGCTGTTGCGCCCGGGTGAAATCAACTGCGGAGCTCAAAAGGTTTGGTGCCTACTGAACGGCCTGGTTAGATCTTTCGGAAACGTATTTAATACAGCAAACCGATCAGGGCCGTCACAAAGTTTGGCCTCCTAACGTATACGCTGCCACAACGAGCTTGGCCAGAAGCAGAGCACGGCGGCGACGCCGTATCGAGAGCGCCGTCGACTCATGCCGTGTCTCCGTTTCTATACAGGCTCCTTTCGCAAGGAGGTAGCGCGCGTCATGCATCCGCTGCATATTCAACAGGCCGCTGGCGCCGGCGGCGGCACTGAGCCGTGCCTCATTGAAGCGTTACTCGAGCTTGTCGACATCGCCTTTCTATCTTTCTATTCAGTTCTTTCTCTTCTTTCCTTTCGGCAAGTCTTATCCGAGAGGTGTATATATACTCCGGTCTACTGACGCGTAAAACAAGCGCGTTGCCGAAGAAGGAGAGAGAGGGAGAGAGAACGAGGTAGGCGATGGCTGCATCCATGCACGTGCCTTTCTTGCCGCGAACACAGAGGCATTCAACGTTTTTGGGTAGTCATGCAAGGATGTAAGAATGTAAGGATGTAATTGATGAAGGGAAGTTATCGAGAACCTCTGTGCCACTTGCTGCCAACTCTTGCGGCGAACGGGAGCGATGCGGCAAAATGCTTCGGGGATTTCAAGAATGCCGCTATAGTGCAGTGCATACCGCGAGCAATGACTGCAACTGCCGATGCAACCGCAGCTCTGCATTTTGTGTGACATGGACACTAGCGCCTTCTTTCCGAGTCACGTCTACTTGTTTTTCGGCACCAGAAATCTTGCCGCTTTGCTTTGAATGTCTGGTTGTATAAAAATAAATAATAATTAATAGTTTATTTCCATCACAATGCAGTGTTGGAGGGGATGGGGATAAAAGCGGTTAACGCTTGACAAGGTCCCCACCCCCGTACAGCAAGTGGGTGTGTAATCCTCCCCGGCGTACCTTGAGGTCTTGTTTATTAGCGAATCCAGCGTGAAAGGATCAACGGCCATACAACTGGCTACCGGGGAATAGCAGATAAGGAATGGTTTCTAGTGGTGCCGATGGACGTGATTCAACGGGCATCAGAAACAATTTTGTTGCAAAATAGCGTGACAGCTTTGTGACTATTGGTAATGGTAAGTAAGTAACGATACTGATGTGTTCAAAAAAAAAAAAAACCTCGCGTACCTTCACACTCTCTAAACGGGTATCCCGCACTCCACCTGTGACCTACCTCCCGTGTGCGTTCGCACAACTTTACCATGCCTGAAGTCTCACACAGTGTGCTGCGTGAGACTTCAGGCATGAAACTTCAGGCAATAAGCTTCTATTAAATGAACAATTGTCCTAAATACAAGAAGTTCCATAAGGGCATATTTCTACTGGATATTAGCGGAAAGTAGGCAATGAGAAATGCCTTGTTAAGTTAAGGCAACTATCAATATCCGCATGATAGGAACTTATAAACACAATTTATTTATTAAGGCTCTTAATTTGGCGACTAATATCATAAGTCAGTGCGTGACTGAAGGCGTATTAGCGAGGCTATAACAATTATTTAACTAAAATAGATTTAGCGTACATTACCCGGAAGTCTACTAGAAGATTACGCAAAAGTTTTTGGGACAGCGGCAGAGAGAAGCAACAAATGGTCAGTGATTAACAAATATCAAATCATTTAGGAGTGATAGAGAAATATCAGACAATATTCGTTGTGGGGCGTTAGATGGCCAAATAAACTAAAGTACGACTCGGATTGTGCGGCCGGGCCGATATTCGGAGCAGGAAGTGCTGTGCGCTGTATAGACATTCCTACTTTATTTATTTCATTATTTAGAAATACTGCAGAGTAGCTTGACTTCAAGCAGGAGTGATCACAAAGAAAAAAGTACATCATAAGAACGCATCAAGAACGTCAATAACAAACTAATACGGAAAATCAAGGCATTCAACGCTGCAAGAACACAATACATGAATACATGCAAGTGCACCTTCAACCAAACATTTTCAAGTTTTTAATGAACAGTTCAGCACTGGGACTGTCGGCAATATCCTTAGGCAACTCATTCCAATCGCGTGTAGTTGTCGGAAAAAATGAATACTTAAAATTATTGTTTGGAGGGCTATATTCCTGGATCCTTTTCCCGTTATCAAAACGCGAGCTTGTGCGCATATCCAAACAGGTCTCATTGGAGGGTTCCTGTCCCTGGCTGCGAAGAAAATTTCTTCAGTTCGTTGCGAATGCCTAATAGGGGCCGTCGCTTTTGCCATATGTGTCTCCAGTGCTACGTCTAAGCGCGGCCTCACTGCTAGCTTCTCAAATGCAAAAAGCGCGACCTTGTTGAGAATAACTCTTGCTGATGCTTAGGGAGCGAAGGCGATGTGCTTGAAAATTCGTCCGACAGTAAAGAAGCGTTGCAATGAAAATGCTTGACATGCTGGGCTGAGCTTATACTCTACTGCGGCTCGATGACCTTTGGTAGTGCCGTGCATTGCTTGCAAGTTAGCAAGCAGCATCGGGTCGAGGACGGTGCCTTACAGGAAGAAGGATGGTAACTTTGCGACACGCAAGAAAGTGAAAGGCTGCTACGCTCGTGAATCAGTATGCGGGTAAGGAACGCAAATGCCATGCTGTCGTCCAACTCGAAGAAATACGTGGGATGAGTACAGCTTCTAACGGACACGTGAGAGATTTATTGTAGTGCTGAGAATCGTCCACGCTTCACTTAAAGGGTCTTTTGCTTCGGCAGGCAAAAAAATTCGATGAGCAAAGACAAATCTAACCTGATTTCTTACACTGTGAGCTTTCTTATCATAAACGTTGTTATTCTCTCTATATGCAGCGCGTATAAGGGGGCAAGTTCTTGAGAGACCTGCGCAGAATTCATGGTGTGATTGGTGGATTCGGGAGCAAAATCGCGTTTACACTTGACGAACGTGGTCGTCATTAGCATTTTACACCCTATGCTAATTCACGGAGTGGTGCAAGTACTCTGAAGGAAACCAGAGTGGAGGATCAAGCCAAGGCTTAAGACATGTACGGGGGTATGTTACAATGCAGAGCGGACGTGTCAAAACAATGCCACTGTAGCAATGAGAGGAACGCACTTAATCTACGTACAAGTAGCTGCCAAAGGCGCATCTGCCAGCTGAAGTTGTTCTTGGGCCAACACGTTGCGAATAAAGTGCGAGTGTATGACGTCAGCGTTACGACTCGCAAACGTAAGCGCCGTTAACTTCAAGCTCTAGTTCTTCCTCAGACTGTGTGGCCGTCGCGTCGGCAACTTCGCAAAATTACGCACGACGTTACTGCAAAGGCGTTACTGTGTAATGCAGCATCTGGAAGTCGCGTGAAGGCACGTGGCTATTCCAAGGTTAGGAGAGAATAGCACCGCTCTGTCTGAATTTTTCCTGCGCTCTTCCTGAGGGCCGCAGGGTTTGTGCACTGCCAACCGCAAGGTCCTTAACCGACACTGACTGCCAGACATAAGCACGCACAAAACGAATCGTTGACTTTACCCCACGCGATGACTTCCGCAAGGCCCCGCTTCATTGCGAGGCAAACAGCACAGCACGAAGGATCCGAGGACGAGGCGTTCGTTAACGAGGACGACCTCTTCACGCGAGGTCGCGATAGTAGTGTACGCAAGTCGCAGCGACGACTACCACGTGCGTGTCTCCAGTGTCATTGATTCACGACCGTGTAGGAACAGCGAGCCGGCGTTTGTCGGGCGTAGTCGTTGCCTTACACGATGACTGCTAACGCCGGGGAATTATTGACGCTGCCGGCGCATTCCTGGTCTATCCCAAGGCACATGACGCTCGATGCGACGAGAACCTTCGCGTGCGCTTCCTTTGCCGCGTTTTTTGCTAGACGGTAAAAGAGAACGCAGTCCATACATTCCCGGAAACTTTGTGTCCAGCTTTCTCGGGCAAAAATTTTCGAAATCGTGAAATTGTAAGACACTGTTATAGAAATATTGAAGGTAATGTTCCATTCTTCTGATATTTAGCAAAATCGTTCTTTCAAAGCGTTTCCATCGATCGCACCGAACAATTAAGACTAGCGCAGAAAACCAATGGGGAACGTTTTTGACGATACCAGAAACGTGAATAGAAAACAAATACATGACTGCCGTCGGGTGATATGAGGATACATTGATTGTTATAGTGACTAACTTTTTGAAGCTAAATGTGTTTTTTTTTTCAAACTGCTGCCGAATTGTACATGAGGGGGCCGGGCTTCGTCAAGCCACCGCCTCCTCACCGGCGCCACCCCCTCTCCCGCCCCGGCGGCCGCGGCGGCTGAACGCGCGCAGCCTCAACAATTGAACTATAATTTGTAAATAGTGTATATATGCCCTCACCCCTACCTCTTTCCTGCTATTCGCTCACCTCTTTCGTTTCACTTCTTCAAACTGCCTGCTATCCTTTATTTCCGCTGCCCCAGCTCAGGTGCCGCCGATTAGTGATGGCAGATGCCGGGGTGAGCAAACATCTTTTACCTTCCTTTTAGTTATTTTAAATAAATAATCACTATATATATATATATATATATATATATATATATATATATATATATATATATATATATATATATATATATATATATATATATATATCATGCGGCTTTTACCCGCCACCGCCTCTTTCTCCTCGAGAGAGAAAATAAAGATTTGATTTGATTTGAAATCTTACATTATATGAAAAAATTGCGTTCATAAACGATTTCCCGCTCAAAAATGCTTTTGTCCAGAATTGCTAGGTATGATTGCCAAACTAGAAGCGTCAGGTAACGCTAGCGAATCTGATGCCGAATATTACGACGGGTAGGAGCATCAAATTTCTTTTGTCGTTCTTTCTTTAGAATGATGCGGAAGACATGAAAGGGGCGCTGAAGATAACTTCGTAAAATTATTGTTCTAAGTAAAAATTAATTATCTGCAATCTTTCTGAGGTGGTCGACGTTTGTCCGGCAGCAGAAAGCACATTTATGGCCGTGGTAATCGAATTTGGAAATGTCCCCTCCACTTAATCAGAACTCGGGAGTGCGTAAAGGGATGTCTTGACGCCTTGTTTTATCGCAGTGACCATGCGGGCCATTTGGTGTGAATAGAACGTATTGGTATCAACTATCAGACGGGATCACTAGAATGACCACACTGGACAACGCTGGTGTGGTGTTTTCATCACTACATTTTTAAGACATCGACAGGTTAGATAGGATCGAACGAGTAAACTTCCGCGGGTGGCACAACAAAATTTCTTCTTACTTATTTCTTGTGACAGGAATACGTGAAGACCTCTGCCTTTACTGGCTGTTCATAAATATGTGCCCTGTATGAATTTCACAACTTACGCATACACGCCCTCTGCTTCCCTGAAGTCGTTAGTCGTAGACATGGAAAATCTCTCGGACATTCTGAAAGCATTTCAGGGTCGTACGAATGACCAGGATCCACAGAGTCTGGCATTACTACTACCCTGGAAATGTTTCGCTGGGGCCTGCTTAATGCTCTTCGATGCGGAAGCGCTTTGTCTCTTCAGTGTCAACACGACCCTTCGAATGAAGATCTCGTGCCCACCGACAAAAAAAAAATTATAGAGGACAAGCTAAGTAAGACGCGGAAACACGATGCCTAAATATAAGCCGACATTCACCTTGCTTGCACCGACAACGGAGAAGGCTTAAGCAGGTCAATGGGAGAGCAAATAGCGCAGCGACAAATGAGAGGGGAAAGTCAAACTACTTGTCTGGAAGCCAATCGGGAAACGCATGCACCCTCGTACGAGCGGGCATCGTGTCTTGTACACTACGACAGAAAGAAAGAAAGAAAAAAGAAAGAAAGAGAAAGGAAGCCACAGCCCAGAGAGGGGATCAAGACCGCACAAAAAACGAGGTCTTTAGTTCCTGGAACCCAAGCTCGGTGGTATTGAGGAAGGACCATGCAATCCTTAGTCCTTCGGGTTACAGCGAAAAGAAGAACGGAGCCTGGGCGCGGAGAACGATGCTTTGCTGTTTATGCTCTTTTCCTTCTTTCCGGCCCTTGGACTGATCGCCGAAGTCGTTGCCGGCTGCCGAGTTCAGATGCCGTGGCCCCTGGATCCGAGCCAGTGCCTCGCGCCAAGCGCACCCACCGTCTTCACTTGTCCAGCCGCGGGCCGGCGCTGGTGATTTTGTTCGCCATTCTCGTCATTTTTGTATTCTTTATACGTTTTTTCTTATCCCACTACTCATCGAGTTCAGCTGAAGCACTGACGGACATACGCCAGGCAGGCAGCCGGCAAGCAGACAGGCTCACACGGTGAGACTTCGAACGAGTAGGGAAGTAAAGATGTTGGTATGGCTCTGCCAGTGATTGCTCACACCGCGGCACCCAAACACATCACGGACGAACACAGAGTTGAGCAGTTGTGTGCAGGACCACCGAAGAACTTTCTTGAACTACGAGTCACAACGCGTTGTCCCGTTATGAGCCGCCGTTTACTGTTCTATCTTCTTTCGGACGATCTCAGAACAAGTGTGTTTGACGGAGATTCTTGTCTGCAAAGCAAGTCTGTCTCCAACTGCGCTACAAGAAAGGACCTGCTGGATTCCGCTCAACAAGGCACTGTGACGTCCCTTCAAGACGGGCTGTCTCCGTGGCAGACAGCAGCAGAGAAAGTGAAATAAGGAGACCCTCGTACTTACTGAACACGGCTCCAAAGGAGTCCAAGCTAATGCTCCAGAGGCTGCCTTCGGCAGCGCTGCGCGCAACATTCTGGATGGTTCGAAGCGGAGAGCACCCGGCCGAAGGGCAGCTGCTCTTGACGCGTGCCACCGATCCGAAAGAAGAGGGAAGCCGGCAATAAAGGCTCGCTCTTGTATAAGGTCCCCACGTGCCGAAGAACGAAGCTGAACAGGGGCGGAACTTGAAGGGTTCATGAAGGCACTCCTGTTTGTCCACCCCAGCCAGCCAGCTAGCTAGCTACCCGGCAAGCCAGTGCCGACTGGGCCGCTGGAGAGAGTTGGTTGCGGGTGCTTTGTGTCCCGCTTGTCTCCGCTCCGTTTAGCGTGTCCTGTTATAGGCTGGAGGAACAGTGCCGTTTGGTGTGATTTGTTGCACATTTGTTGCCCTTTTGTTGCGATGTTCGGTTTGTCTCTTATTTGTACGCATCGAAGAATGCCTCAGTCGGAGAGTTGTGCGCTGAGGTCTGCTGACTGTTGCTGCGTTGATGCGGAGAATGTGAAACGAGGAAACGGGTCGTTACTCAGCAGACGTGAAAGAAAGAACATCCAATCATGCCGTTCCCCTCCAGAGCAAAAACATTGGCTGCGACAGCGGGGGCCAGCTGCATAAACTGCACTTCCGTTGATAGCTGACCGCCAATTGTCACACCCGTCGCCTTTCCCGGGATTAATGCACTTGACACACTGTGACTACGGCTCGAAACATTGAACACTTATAGTTGCCGAAATTGGCACGAATATTGATTTAAAAAAAAACAACGTCACGCGTGTAAATACAGGAGTTGGTGTACTCAGTACATCTTATTATAGCTTTAGCAGCAAAATGATTGGTTTGGTTTATGGAGGTTTAACGTCCCAAAGCGACTCAGGCTATGAGGGACGCCGTAGTTAAGGGCTCCGGAAATTTCGACCACCTGGGGTTCTTTAACGTGCACTGACATCGCACAGTACACGGGCCTCTAGAATTTCGCCTCCATCGAAATTGGACCGCCGCGGCCGGGATCGAACCCGCGTCTGCAACGAAAAAGGAGCTATAATAAAGAAACATTGCAGAGGACGACCTCTTCCCACTAATTCCCAAGTAAGGGCTGAAAGCAACTGGTCGTATTTATTGAATAGCGAGCTCCCACTTGTGCAAGAACTCTAAAATAAACGACAGTGGTATAGTATTCCTAAAATTAGGCTCTTAACGCTTTCCGCAAGCTCAGCCTATTACTGCATGAAAACTTCTTTTCAGGTCACGCGAGTCAAGTGGTGCGAACCTGAAGCGAGAGAACTGTTGAGGGCTCAGGTGCAGTTGCTGTAACCCGCACCACCTCTTCGTACCACACGTGTTAGGCTAAAAGCACTCGGTCTCCATTTTACTTCTACTTCCGGTCTCTGTTTCCGGTTCCCTAGCTGCTGCGCATGCGCAGGTCGCGTCCGCAGACGAAAAGCTGGCTTCGTTACCTCAGTGCAAGGTTGTAGTAGCTTGCTTCTGATACGTCTTTTCGTTCGCAGCTTTCCGGTGTAAAAATCACTCAAGTAACGCATTTTGGCCGCGACAACCCCTTCACTTTGAGGCGGGAGAGGAGGGGAGAAGAGTGAGACTTTGTAAAAATGTCTGCATGAAATGTAAATTGTATATTCAAAGCAGCAAAAGCTATTCTGGCAATTCGCCCACAGCTGGTTTCAAGACTGCTGTATTATCTGATAATTGGTAGATCTTTTTTTCAGCCTTCAGCACAATTTTTTCGTATAGCTCTAAACACTCCATTCTGTGAAGACATGGAAAGTATGTTAATGAAAATTAATTTATTTGCAAACCCCAAGAAGGCCAGCAAGCTACAGAACGCCACATTAAATGCATTTAAAGGCGGAAACCAACAAACCCGAGCCTTTATAACGAAAACAGTTGCTCCTTTGATCTTTATGTGAAATAAACCATAAATGTGCTTAAAGCCAAGAAGAAGGAGGGCAAGTGTCAAGATACTATATACGGTTTTAGGTCCTTAGAGGTTAATGCTTAATGGTCTGTACCCTACTGACGACAAAAATTGCCGTTCGAATTTATGTTCAATAATAAAACCGCCTAAAACTGGTAAGAAGGTTCGGGAGTCCCACAACGCCGTACATAAGCATTTTTAGGCATTTAGAGGCAAGTTCTTAGAGTTGCGGGTCCTCGTCATAAATAAAATCGTTTGTTCGAAACTAGTTGATGGGACGGCACTTGATGAGCAAAAAAAAAAAACGTCTAAATAACCCTTCTGCACATAAATCTTTCAGCCATCTTTTAAAGTACTCTTATGGAAGCTTCAGTTAATGCATATAGATCTAATCTCTCGTCTTTTGTACAAGTTATTCAGCAGAAGCAGGAACATTTAGTAAGGACTCGGTAAGTGAATGCCTGTTAGCTCGCGAATTCAAGGCAACTCAGTGTTCGCACAGTACAGATCAGCGGCGTTATTCCGCAGCAGTTTTTGACTCGATTGAAATAAATATCGAAATGGGTACGGGTGTATTCATTCCGGAGAAGCTCAATAGAACATTCTTCTTTTCGGACGTTTATGGGCATTCAGTTCACTAAAGCGCCCGGCACTGGACGCGCAAATATGGTCTCGCAGTTCGCCCTTGAAAGCAGATACACGCCTCAGGACTGACTTTTTTTTTTTTGAGCGAAATATACGTTTAAGGAAACACAAATAGGCTCGAGAGAAAGAAAGGGAAACAGAGAGACAGGAAGGGCAGGAGAGAAGGCCGCTGTTTTCTCAGGAAAGCCGCAGATTTGACGTCGAGTCAGCCTGACGCAAACGCGCGCGCGCTTCTTTTCGCGCAATTCGATCACGTCCAGACTGCGCCGAAGCTCTGGGCGTCGTCGGCAGCAGAGGGCGCGGAGGCTTCGGCGGGTCCGGGAAGCCGTCCGTGGGCCGACGACGTCGGGAGGCGGTAGAAGTAAACGCCGCGCCGCGATTTCCTCGGGAGCCTTAATTTGCGACATGGCACAGAAGCCCAACAAGGCCCGACTGCGTGTGTTGCCGGGGCTGGAAGGAAGACTACGGCTGAGCTGGGGTACAAAGAAGGAAAGATAAGAAAGCAGGAAAGAAAGGAAAAAACATAAGGAAGCATAAGAGAAGGAAAGGAAGGAAGGCAGGGAGGGAGGACGGCAGGAAGGATGGAAGGAAGGGAGTGAGGGTGGGAGGGAAAGAGAGGAATGGGGGAGGGAGGTAGGCAGAGAAGGAGGGAAGGAATGAAGGAATGGAGGAAGCAAGGAAGGAATGAAGAAAGGGAGAGACAGAGAGAGGGAGGGAGGAGGAAGGAATGATGAGAGGGAGGGAAGAAAAGGAGGGAGGGAGGGAATGAAGGAGGGAAGGAAGGAAGAAGGAAGGAAGGAAGAAGGAAGGAAGAAGGAAGGAAGGTAGGAAGCAAGGAGGAAGGAAGGAAGGAAGAATTAAGGACGGGGAGGAAAAGTGGAACAAAGAAGGAAAGAATGCTGGGTCAATACATTTTTAACCTGCAAATTAATGTAACGACCCCGATGGAAGCGCTGGCAGTGAGCTCCTGGTTAATTTAGACAACCTAGGGTTCTTGTGCGTGCGTGCGTGCGTGCGTGCGTGCGTGCGTGCAGTCAGTCAGTCAGTCAGTCAGTCAGTCAGTCAGTCAGTCAGTCAGTCAGTCAGTCAGTCAGTCAGTCAGTCAGTCAGTCAGTCAGTCAGTCAGTCAGTCAGTCAGTCAGTCAGTCAGTCAGAAAAGAAATGAGTGCCTGAACACCAGGTAAGCGTCCTTTAGCCGTCGGTGCCCAGTCGTGAAATCGGGAAAACGTGTGACGGTTGATGTGTTCTCGAAATAACGCAGTGCACGCGTTTATTAAGAAACAATTTCATTACGTGATTTTCAGAACACAGAGACAGTCAAGCTCTACATACTTCCCCGATTTCACGATTGGGCACCGACTACTAAATGCGCTTCAATTACTTTCCATTAAAGCGCTTAATTGAACTTAGTTACTTCACACAAATCGCGAGCCGATTTCACTGATCCATTCAAGACAACCCTTTTTATTTATTATGAAGGGAAACATGGCAGTTCAGCACGCCCTTACACGTTACTGAATGATAAACGCTTCAGACTCCAAGAAGAAATTAAAACTCTTTAGCCATTGCTCCATACTACGAACTGAACTGAGCTTTCATTCCTTCTATCTCTTTCGCTCCCCTCTTCAAGTCTAGGTTAGCAACTTGGCATTGCCTGGTTGAAATACCTTTTTTTCTTTCTTCTCTCTTAAGTGGTAGTGCGTGCTGGCGTATGTCATCGTGAGGTTACCCATTATATCCTAGCTTCCAATAATAGCTAGACAAGTTACCACCAAGACATCTCTTCAGCTTGCTTTAAAGCAACTTTTTTAGCGTTTTTTTTCCTTTCACCCAGGAATTAAAGATTTAACCAACGCCCCGATGCCAGCATCCGTAAGATCAGTCATGGGTATCTTCAGCTGTGGAATCGTTCAAGAGAGCGCCTAGTACCTCTCTCATCGCGCACCAGTGCCCTTATACGCTATGTCATAGCGAATGATTAAAAAGCTCTATTATTGTTGTTCTCGTCTGCACCTTACTGCGCGCATGTTTTCCTTAATCTGGCCTGGGGTTCCTCGATTCCGCCGCGCCTCTGCAAAGCAGCGCTGGTCCATCCCGGCACCCTAATCTGGACTTTGCACGAGCAAGCCGTGTGAGCCTTGTACTGTACCAAGCTTTTCCTCTCCCCAAAGAAGAGAGAGAGAGAGAGAGGAAGAGAGAAAAGGAAAGCTACACAATTCCCCCAGCTGTGTCTGTGCCAGGAAAGGGTGCGGCACTAGACAAACATGGCTTGTCGCGCTTCGCACATACACGCTTCCACCGTGTTGTCTAGCCATCGCTTGCCATTCGCTTACAAGCTCGCTTCTCGCCGGATTAGGCGCGAACTTTTCACGGCCGGCGGAAACACGTTGTACACTCTCACCAAGTTTCAGTGCATTGGAACCCCGTTTATTAGAACTCCAGAACATCCGTTTATAAGAGCATCATTGCATGTTTCCTTCGGAGAGCATATGCCGTCTAAAAACGCTCGAGCCGTATTTTGTATCTCGGATGGCGAGGTATGTGCGCCTTCGCAGAAGGTTGTTTCGTCTCTGTATGACATGCCATGAAATGACGGACCGATGAACTTTGTTACCTACGTTATGCATGTGTCGACAAGCTCTTCGAGACATGGCCCTAGCGATTTTAATATTGTCCCATGGGGGGACCTCGTACCAGGAATCGATCCCCTTAGAGTATGAAGATCTCATTTCGTGGCTGAATAGACGAAAACATAGACGAAAATAAAATGTGATCCAAAGAGAAAAAATAGCTTATTTACGTATACCATGCCCATACGCATGGCCCATACGATGCCCATACACATGGACATAGTCTGTGTCGGAGCTCATCCATAATCACTCGACGCCCGTGTATATGCTGTCATTTAGGATGCGCCGTATCGTGGGGACGGAATCGCAGTGGGCGTGCGAAAGGAATTACCTCACACCGTCTGCTCTGCTCAGACGCGCGCCGAATGCTTAGCGAGCTAGCTGTCCTCGCGTGTCGTCACCATCGATACCCAGAGTCATCGTCCGCGGTAATCGAACCGACGACCTTGGAATTAGTGTCATAGGCGTTACCTGCGGCCGCTTTGCTGCGATTAGGCGGCGGGAAACGTCACCTATAGAAACCCTTACTCCGACCGAGCACATCCTGTGACGTGCAAGGGTTTCTTTCGGTTAGGTTTCTGAGGTTAGATTTTATGCGATGGCATGTCTGGGAAAAAGAAAAATTCGCTGAGAAAGCTCTACTTCAATAAGCACAGGCGCGCTGTGGCGACGGAGCTTAGTAAGATGTTTTGAGCATAGTAAATCTCGAGTCTATTCTTTTCTGAATTTAAAACGATGGACTTAAACGAGCGCATTCTAAATTGAAGAATGACTGCAATACTAGGCCAAATACAAAACTGAACATAGAGGTCAAGGTCGTCATCAAATAAGAGATAAGTCAGAGTGATCCTTTTTCTTTATATTTGAGCGCCATCATGCAGGCGGGCAACGGTGGTGGGGGAAATACTGCTGGATTTTTTTTTTTAGCCGCGAGCCGGTGTGGGAAATCATGAATATTCAACGCAACAAGGCACTCGAGCAGGGCATCATTCTTGTCACGAGCGCTCGCACGTGTCCAGCGACCACATTAGGCCATTACACAGGCATTACACGGGGCGGTCCCGCAAACCAGTGGGCGTATTGATGCTTTTCGATACATGCAGCCTTGGTGCATTACCACCACGCCTGGGTTTACTTAAGGACGTGGTGGTGGATACCCGACCATGAGATGGCGGTTTCGCTACGCTTGCGTACCTGTTTAGTATCTAATTTTCTATGAATGTAGGGATTCATAATAACAGCTTTGTGCTCCCTCTTTTGTAATAAAACATGCTGACATACGAGCAATAGAAAAGTATACGATTGATTGATTGATCATTGGATTGGTTGGATTGATTGATTGAGTTGATTGATTGATTGATTGATTGATTCATCGATTGATGATCGATCGATCGATCGAGTGAGTGAGTGAGTGAGTGAGTGAGTGAGTGAGTGAGTGAATGAGTTAGTGAGTCGACGGTCCAGTCGACTGGTGTTGGTTGTTCAGCAAAAATTCAGCTATTTTTTGCAAAGCGCATCTGTTGACACTTAGTTAAAAAGCAGTTAAACAAGTCGACACATAAATCGCTGTGTTTACGAAGCTTATAGACACGAAAAACGAATTGAAATGCGTATGAAGAGGGAGTTTTATAGTTTTCTGCATCGAGATCTTGAAGGACGGGGACCGATGTCCGTGCCAATTACCCTTACAAAAAATGGTCTTTAGACATTCTATAGACCTGTTATGAACTCTATTTCCTTCCTATAAATATTTCTTTTGTCTATTCATTGTCTATAGACTGTCTATAGACAAAGCCTACTAAAAGTGTATTGCCATAAATCTATTGATTGTCTATCGACTATCTATAGGATTTGTATTGTCCAGACTGTCCTCTACGGTTTCTCTAAACAAAGTCTATAGACTTTATAGACAGGTCTATGGACAGTCTACAGACTGTCTAAAGAAATTCTGTGCCACAGGTCCTGGGTATAGAAACGGAAGCGACGCAGTACCGGACTGGCGGTAGCACGTTCAAACTTCGCGATTGTTGTCCCAGAAAAGGCTGAGAGAGATCAATGTGAAGTAGAGCGTCACACCATATCGCGCCCTGGCCGAAACGCGGCGCGGTGCCAAGTGGAAAACCGGTAGCCGATTGTAGTACGTAATGAAGAGCGCGATCGGCGTTTTTCTATGCCCTGGCCACGACGCAAGCCGACAGCTGCTGACGCACGAGAAGTGGTTTACTGAGCGCAGTCTCCGATCAGCCGTAACGAAAGCCGTCCAGCCACATCGGAAACAAAAATAGCAAAAAGCAGTCAGTCTCACTAAATGCATGCAGTACGTGTGAAAGCTTCACAAGGCACGCTAATGCGGCCACTTTATACAGTACTCACGAAAAAGAGTATAATCTGTGAGCACTGAGAACCGTTTGCGCTGCTTGTTTGCCGGTTTAACCAGCTTTACAAAGCACTCCGGGTTTTCTAGAGTGCGTTTTAAGCGCCGTCCGAATCGTTTCTCGGAGACGCCGACGACGCGTACGGTGGTGAACTCTATTGGTTGCTAGATGGACTGAAACCAGTTGTAGCTTCCCGCAGCACTGCACGGTTTTTCTGCGCGACAAAGTATATACACGGGCAAAGTTACGGTCGCGGTAGGCTGCGTAAACGTTGAGGTATGGAATGGCCGTTAAGAACAAAAAAAGAAAAAAAAGAGCAGAACTGCAAAAGAGCCCGACATTACGAGGAGCATAAAAAAGGGCCGTCGCAGGTCGACGGAATCTCAGGGGGATTTTTCGCTTTCCTCAAACGTGCGGTCTGTGCCAAGACTATGGCGTCAGCATTTGCCACGGCTTTTTCTTGCTCTGTTTTTCTTGTTCTTTTTTCGATTCCTGCTGCTCCAACGACTTCCTCGTAGCGCGGCGGAAAGTGAAAAGAGTTGGTTACGTGAAGCGTTTTGTAAGGCTTTATTGCGGAAGACAACTAAGAGGGTGTAAATAGAGCATTAAAGCGCGATCGGGGATTATTTTTGCCCGCGAATTAGGGGGGGGGGGGGGGGGGGGCTCAATTCGCAGTTGTTTATTTGATGAGAACGAGCGGCCTTATACTCTGCTCAAAAACGGAGGGCGTCTAGGTAAAGAAACCAGAATAAGGCTTTCTGGATGTGACTGAGTAAAGTTCGCACCAGCGCGCTGGTGTCTAAAAGAACGTTTTAATTCCAAGCATAAAAAGGAACAAAGGCCTGAACAAAGTTTAATGAGCAAAGCTGTGCTTCGGGACTAGTACTAAGGTGCAAGTATTTCTTTTTATTTTTCGAAGGAAGCATTCAGAGTCCTAGTTACACAATTACCGCTTGTTACTTAACCGCTTTCAGTTTTTCACACGCTCGCTCGCCAAGTTGGTGCGGCAATGAGAAAAATAAAAGCAAGAAAGGAACACCAGGGGGCAGAGATTAAGACCGAGTGAGCTAGGTCACCCGCAAGGAGTGAAATCCACGGCACCGTTCCGTCGTGGAGATGGTATTAGAGCAAAGATGACGCAACGCGACGTCGGTCCCGGAAACAATAGAAGTGACAGCAATTAAGTGGAAGACGAGCTCCCAGGCCACAATTCAGGCTGCCGGAATCACTTCATGAGCCTTTCCCCCCAACACACGCACGCATGAACGCATGAACGCACGCATGAAAAACTGCAGCGCGGTGGCATGACTTCTGACGATGGCACGAAAGTGTAGACATGGACAAATGCTCCACTAAAGCCACGAACGAATAATCGCCATCGGCTGCGCAAACCAGACCGCAAAAAGCCGTCGCGGTGCGCACGCTAAAATCGAGTCGAGGTTGAAACGGCCGGCTGTACAAATCTGTCCGACTCGTAGCACGAGCCTAAAACTCGCGTCTTTGTCAGCGACGCGACTCGCACGAAAAAGGCCACAGGTCCGAGTGAAAACACCCGGCTGAATCTGTGTTTGTGCTCCCATACTCCTGCAGAGGTGTCCGAGCTTAGAAGGAAGTTTTCGTGTTTTGTTAACCGGCACGCTCTCTCTCACTCTCTCAATTCTGTTTTTTTTTTTGTCGCTGTGTTTTGGCCGACCGCTCCAACAAAATGGCCTCGCTGCACAAGAGTTAGCGCACGTGTGTGGCCGCTGAATTAAAGTGGCCCGAAGGTGTTGACAGTTCGAAGGCGAGTGGAAAGGAGGTTACGTCGGTTCAATACAGTCCAGGAAGAAAGACAACCGCGTAAGACGCAGCGTAACGCATTATTTTTTTTTATGTGCCCTCCAGCTCGCAGTGCCAATGCCGGAAAGAATGTCAACACAACTTGAACTTTAGAAATAATACAGCAGTGAGAATTAGGTTATAGTTCAAGTTTCGTTTAAGTACAGGGGGTTTGAAATCTTCTGCTACTACTGGAACGACTACTACTAGTATAATTGCTGCTACTGCTCCTACTACTATCAGTACTACTACTATTGCTACTACTACTACTACTACTACTACTACTAATACAAATACTACTACTACTACTACTACTGATACCACTACAGCTGCTGCTAATTCTGCAGCTGCTACCATTAATGTTACAACTACTACGATTAACAGTATTATTACAACTTCTACTTCTACTAAAACTGCTACTGCAGCTGCTACCACCGCTACTATTACTAGTTACTATATCCGCTGCTGCTGTTAGGTAAGTTTAATCTAGCGCATATTTCAGTCGTGCATACGCCAGCGTCTTTCGAATTGGGACTCTTTAGGACTGCACAACTTCGTCCAGGCCAGATGTTGACCATATTCTGATGTCATTTTATGGACAATATTTGCACTGTTATACAGATTTAACCCTTACCCGGTGCAGCCCAGTTGCGGCGACCCCTGCAATAAAGGAGGCAGTTACCGGGTTGCGCATTCCTCTCTTTCTTCCAACTTCCCCCTCACTAAATCCTCAAGAACCACACAGCTTGTACAGATTTAATATAGCTTTGTTTTTTAACTGTAGAGTGAATGCACCGATGGCTGCAACAACACATCACCATGCGCGTTCGGACTGCGCGTCGCTCCTTCACCGGAGGAAAGAACTCTCCAGCGATTTAAACACGCCATGCACGCCTGACAGCGAAAAACGTGGCTGCCATCACTTGAGTCTGCTTTCAAGTAACAAAAAAAGAAATAAAGTTGAACTTTGAGCCCGGTTTATAAATACTCCGTGGACGGGGCTTGATGACTCACTTATTTCTGTTTCCTTAATGTCCCTTTTTGTTGCAGGCGGGCACTTACAACCCCACCAAGGACACGCGATGCAAGAAAGTTATTGAGAGATCGAGCTGAGGGTATGTTCAGGATCCCAAGCCGTACAAAACTAAGGCCCCCCTTTTGAAGGCGCTGTAACTGAGAAGTTGTTGACACAGCGTCGCTGCGCGAAATCAGTAGCAAAACACGATGACGTTGGGCGCTCTTTTTGAGAGCGTGGCTATACAGCGAAGGGTCACTGAGCCTGTAATTTATATTCCCTGATCTCAAGCGATACAAAACTACATAGCCGTGTCTATGCTCAAAAGCGTGGCTCTTGAAAGCGTCAGACGAGCTACGTCATCTGCTTTTTGTTTCTTTAGTTTTCTGAAAAGTACCCATTGTGCGAGTTTCGTCGTCAATGGCATACAGTGTTCAGAAGACTCCGTCGTGAAGCTCTCGAATATCCGGTGTACAGAAGAGAAGGAAAATCGGTGCTCGAAACTAAGTTCTGTGTACGCTCGTACAGAAAAAGGATTTTAGTTTTCATGCTGAGGAGGCCAAAAATCTCGCTTCTAGAATTTCGTTCCATCGTCTTTTTTTTTTTCGCGCTTAACAGCTTTGTGTGCGAGATAATGTCGCACCACGACAATCTTGTGAAGCATATACTTAATGTACGCCAGCGCTCCTAGCTTTAAACAGACGAAACGAACTGCAAAAAAAAAGAAACAGTATTGTATGAAATGAAATGGAAGCCATTACTATGATGACAACGACTGAGACTTTATTATACGTGGCCAGCCAGTCTAGATTACCAAGAAGGGATTTTAAATAAAGCAACCAAGCGAACGAAGAGAGGATTCGCGATGCTCTGTCCTCGTGATGAACTGATGTTATCTGTCATTGAGCTCCCCCCCCCCCCCCCTTCCCCGCCCTCTCCCGTCCAGGAGTGCTTAAAGCCATTCTCTTGCATGAAAATCCGCAGTTTCAAGAAAGCGTCCGCCTAAGATATATATATATATATATATAATATATATATATATATATATATATATATATATATATACCGTGCTTTTACCAGACTCCCTGGCGCTCGCTTTCGGAGCCGAAACAAAGCGGTCATCAATACAAACTCCCATAGCTTTGGTCGCTCGTAGCCGGAAGGTAAGAAATGACAGCGATGGCTGTATAGTGTCCACACCGTCTAGGAGAGGGCGCTACTTTCTAACACCCCTTAGTGTAGGTTATGGCGGTGACATCATAATCTGCATGATCAGGATCACATGAGCAGAGAGAGACCAATCCCGATAAAATAAACAAAGCGGCAATATATGACTAGTATCTCATAGCTTTGTTCCCCTAAGAGAGGAGTTAGCAGTCACGTGGGGGAGGGGCTCCAGTCATTAAAGAAAAAAGCGAACTAAAAAGAGTAAAGAGAAATATCAGCGCCAGCTGTATCAGCTGTCTCTGAGATAATGTTGACGTTCAATTAACTTGAAACCGTTAACCCCTGTTTACGTGGGTTTTCGCAAGGCTGCAGATGCATAGAGAGAGCCCGCTATTAAAGTTGCTACACGGCGGTTCGTGCTTGGCACCCCCACAACCACAACCACGACCCCCCCCCCCCCCCTCCCCCCTAGCATATAGTAGTAGCCATCTTTGCGCGTCAAGGTGTTGCCTTAATTGCTGAGGAGTTGCGCAAGCTTCATAGGCGAGTTTATCTTTTTCCCCTTCCCGTGCTTTGCTCCTCGTGGTACCAAGCGGTACCCGTTCTTTGGGCCGGAAGCCATTAATGATTTGCTTCGAGGAGGACCGTTCCCCTACTGAGAAAGAGACGCAATTTGGCGGCGTTGGGTCGGCACCGCCGTGAATGGAAGTTGACACTGCCTTTTCGCAGCGTTTACGCGTACGCCTTTGATAAAAAAAGAAATGTAAGCCACACTCTTGTCTCATTTGGTCTTTTGTTGACTGCACGGGTGGAGACTTTTTATTGTATGTTTCTTCTTGGAAGCATCCGTTATGCACGCTAGGTAGTACAGTTTTTCCCAAAAGTAACCAGGCTGCATGGTTTGCTTCTCCCTATATAGTGGAGCCCCTACGGCCTACCTAAGAAACCGGAAGGTGTCGGAAGGTGAGGAAAAGGGTTCTCCTTGCATCACAGTCATTTACAGTTTCGATGGGTGTGATAAGTGTTCCGCTATACAACTGAGAAGCAAACCGGGCAGCCTGGTTACTTTTGGCAAACACGGTACGTCTACAATTTGAGGGGAAAACAAATATTCCATTATCCGACATCACCAGCGCCTTAATGCCCAGGTGTCCCTGTGTCCAAGTGCAGACATCATTTGTGGAAGGTGACCGTGCAGTTTGTCGTTCAAATATAAATAATCAAGAGGTGGGGGTGTCATAGTTCGTTGCATATAAAGAACGTGCTGGCAAACGAACAAGCAAACAAAAACAGATATCTTTAGATTTAACGAGCAATTCATTTGTTTTTTTTTCGCTTAATAAGAAGGAGAGAGAAATCTGGCACGCTTTAACTTAGTTAATTGGGCTTTGAGAGCTTTGTCGGAGCTACAGTTGCACAAGACGTCACCACTCTTGGTTGAAAATTGTTTTCTGTCTTCTGATACTGTGTGTGAAAAAACAAAACAATGTGCGTTCCAATTATGAGAGAATACATATTTACAAGAATAATCGCTGCAGGCACAATACATGAACTCCGCAAATACTTTAGGGTGATTATCTTTATTCTTTCCCAGCAAACTAATAAAGCGACTCGCGATAAAAGTAAGAAATGTGCGATTTTCGTGAAAGAGCGCGATTCTAACAACAGTAAAAAAAAATCGAGGTGTGAAATAAAACACGTAGCTTCAGAAAAGAAGTGCGGATATGTGGGACCCAGTATTTTTTGTCTTCGAGAAAAGGGAAAGGGAAAGCGAAAGAGTGTGTCGTCCGACCATGTTCTAAGCGACCCGGAAACGCACTGTCCGGAAAATCTTGCACTTAATGAGCGGCTGTCGCACCAACGCTCCTGTAATTTCGGGCACCCAGCAAGCAGTTCGCATTCACTGAGCACGAACAGAATTTTTCTTTTTCTTTTAGCTTCATTTTTTTTCTCTTTACTACCCCTCACAGGCAACGAGTGAGAAAGACCTATTGTTCCAAAACGACCGGTTTTGTCATTTCTCCGACGTCGCCGTGAGCACAAAAAGGTGCGAATAATCGTTATTACGCAGAGAAAAAAAAATTATTCAACCCCCGCGGTTGAATGGGAGCTGTAAAATCATGGCTCCGGTGTTGAACCGCTACTGATTATTATCGGAAATAACTCACCGTACAACTAGTGCAGCGCTATGGCAACCAATTTTGACAGCAACTTTCTTCGAATGTGTAAGGGCGTGTGACCGTAGTCCAGTTACGTTAGCTTTGAATCCCAATTACAGCCTTCTGCCCCCCCCCCCCCCCCCCCCCCCCGCTCTTCAGCCATTCTCGTTCGCTCCGGTCTTGTGATGAAAGCAATGAACATTTGAAGCATTTTGAGAGAACTCTTCTGTTTTGTAGTTATCGATGTTGTGTGCTTCTGGCACTCCAGGGGTGCGAGTTTAGCGGTATTGATTTGAAACGTTTCTGCTACAGGGGTGCTCCGAACTCGCCTGACGTGTTTGACGGCACAGTGTTGTTCATTACTGTGACAGCGAGCGTTGCTCATTTACTCCTCCTCCTCACTTCAAGTACTTACAATATTTGGCGACCTGTAATGTTTTATGAGTTCTATTTGATTTTGTCATACCCAACAATTCTGGACAAAAGCATTTGCTAACGGGGAAGAGTTTTTGAGCGCAATTCTTCTTATATTGTAAGAGTTCAAAATAGCAATCAATATATCCGCAGATCTCCCGTCGGCAGGCTTGAATGATTTTGCTATTAACATTTTTGGTATCGTCAAAAGCGTCCCCAATTGGTTTTCTATTATAGTCTTCACTGCTCGGTATGAGCGTTGGAACCACTAAAAAAAAAAAAAATTTGCAAAATGTCGAAACAATTGACTATTGCATTCAATATTTCTATACCAGTACCTTTCAATTTTCCAATATTGAAAATATTTATCCAAGAATGTTGGGCATGTGCATCAAATACAGCTATTCTGCAAGAGGCCATACTGAGGTTGAGTGAACATTCGGTAAATTTTAATCGAATAAAAACTAATTGTGAAAGGAACCGTGAGAATTCTCAAGGCAGATTCGTTGGTCAGAATGCCCAAGCACAGCAACTACAAAAAAGTCAACGGACCAGCGACGATACTGCAGCAAAACTGCCTCTCCTGACCCACCTCGATTATCAGCCACCACAGCTTCGCAGAACGAGCTTATTGAGAGAGCCGCGATTATTTGCTCTTTTGATCACGTGACCGACGCCTTAAAGGCGTGCAGGTGCTTCTCGTGTGACAGGCAAGAAAGATGCTTAAGAGAGTGAATTATGACCAACTTATTTCTTGGAGGCCCACCTCCTATTCTACCTGCTCCGGCGATGCAAACACGTCGAGGAAACATTTCTCTTCGAAGCGGCGCGCAGAAGGAAACGCGCGAATAAACTCGTGCCAAGTGGTTAGGTTGCCGGCCTTAACCGCGATGACCGAGGGCAAAGGATGGAGCCAGCTTGCTTACTTCATTTCTCTCACGAATTAAAAAAAAGAAAAAAACTACTGCTGCCCCTTTCTCCCAGTCGCGTACACTCCACACGGTCGCACTTAAGTAGAGTTCACATAGAGTTCCCATAATAGCCATGCATGCCTTGTCGTGCTATAACAAGCAACAACCACAACCTCAGCCGCAACGCATTCCCTCGTTACAAGCGAGGAATGCCAGTTTCACTTGCGTTTTAGCGTGATAACTAGATAAACCTATGCCATTGGAAGATTGAGTGATTGAAAGTCCTTTATTTCGAGAGGAAGGCTCCAATTCATGAGTAACATCAAATTCATGCTGAGCCGGCTAAACTGTCAGAACCTGAGAAGGCGACAGTAATATGAAAGCAAAAGTGAAGCGCCTGCGTCCTTACGACAAACGATCCGTGAATATTTACTACCAGGCAAGCGATCGCGCGAAATCTCAACGACTCACCCGATCTCCTCTGGCTTCTTGGTGTCCATGGCGAAGTGATGTGGTGACGTTCAGCAAAACACTCCTTGTATTTCGTTTTTATCGTCGTTCCAGCACTGGCGGGAATCAGTCTGTCCGCAGCACCTGGCTCGTTAAGTAAGGGCTTCTCCCTCTTGACGCAGCACCGGCGGTCACCTCGACAAATGCTGACTGTCCGCGCGCCACGGTGCCTCTCTTAACGGAACGACGCCGACGCCTTTCCTCCTCGCTTCTCCTCCACGCGCCCTCACTCTCGCACTCTCACTCTCTCTCACTACGAACCACGCGGGAAGCGGCAGCAACAGCAGCAGCAGCACCGCATATAATACCAGCGTGGTAGTAGCTGCGAAACACAACCGCCCTCCTTCTTTTACTACTATACTTTCGAGACAAGCGCGAATAGAGCCCAAGAGAACTAAGAAAATCAACGGGGAAAGCACGTAGTATCGCAGACAGGAGCTTTTAACGCGTTGCCCCGGTAATTCTCCTCTTCCAGCGCCGATCTGCGTCCCGCTGCTGGAGATGCAGCCAGTGATGACTCGGTAGCGACGCAAGCCCGAAATGACCGTTACTGGATGTCGCTTTACGGAGCTTGAAAGGGAAACGGCAGCGGGCTTAACGACGATAAATAGTTAGAAGCGAAGAAAAGAATGACGAAATGGGGAAGCGCCGGTGAAGATGAGGAGCAACGAGCCGACTAGTGAGGCGGCGGCAGCAGCAGACGAAAAGCGCCTGGGCTGCGGAGCAGACGACGCGATTGAGCAGCAGGCGAAGCGAAACCGAAAGAAGAGCCCGCGGCGGTGGCGCTGCTAGCTACGATAGGGCGACAACAAGCGGCAGCGGCGGCGCGAAAAACGCCTGGAAGTCACGAAAAAAATGTAATAAAATAACGCGCGCCGGTGCGTAAACACTGCAGACGCTAAAACGCGCAATATACTTTGCTACCCTTCTCGATATTAGCGCATGCGCTTCGAACCCCCGTTTTTCGGATTATTCTGCCACCCCCCGGTGAGTATGAAAGCGGTCGCGCGCAGTATAATCGCGCACGCGATAGCGAAGGAGTTTGGCGCGACGCTGCGACTTGGTGAAGGGAAGAGCGAGTGAAGTGTCGTGCCCGTGGTGGTGGAGGGGGGATATTTAGCGCCGACGATTCCCGGTCGCGTGCGGCTGCTGCGGCGTCTCGCTTGCGTTTAGCGAAGTTCCGCTCGAAGCGAGGGAAGGGAAAGAGCTTCGCCAGTGAGTGCGCGTGTGTGCCGGTAGCGTCGCGTCTCCCTTCGCTTTTCTTTCTTCGTCTTCGCCTCCGGCGTCGGCGGCGGTAAGATCCGAAAAAGGGAAAGGGTTGCGCCCAGGACAAGCCTACAGATGCTCTCCGCCACGCGCCAACGCACGCACGCTCCTCTCGCTTTCGGTCTCTCTCTCTTTACTCTTCTCTTTCTCTCTCTTCTTTCTTAGTCATTCTCTCGTTTTATATCTTTCTGTGTCTCTTCATCGTCTCTCTCTCTCTTCCTCTTTCGGTCTCACTTTCTCTAAGGCACTGCCACTCGAGACCTTCGCTCAGACTAACGCCCCCCTCCCTTGCGCCTCGCTTGAATATTCCGTCCGTGCGGGCTTTACTGAACACTGCTTGGATCCTTACTCGCTGCTGTGGGAAAGCGACACTCCGGGGACTTCCTCGGTTTTCCGGATGGGGCGGGGGAGACCTTCCCGATTTGTTTTCCGAGAAGAAAGGGTTTGTTTATTCGCGCCATTGATTTTCGGTCTCAGGAGGGCACTCCGACAGAGTGCGGGGATTTCTTCTCTAAGCTCGATCCTCGGAGGCTCTTTTTGTGCAAGGTCGGAGCAACGCAAGCGTGCTCTCTTTCGCTGACTCAGTCGAGAGCGGTGAAAGTGTTAAGGGGGCGGTTTTCGCTTAAACGTCGAAAATCGTGAACAGAGACGGGAAAATGTAAGAAAAACAAAATGACTAAATTGAAAACAGCAGAGTGTCTGGGGGCGGTGCTCGCCTCGAGGAAATCGCTAGATCTAACTTGCTAACTTTGGAAGCAATTATGCATAGGAGTGATAATCATGACTCATATGGTAATTTGTGGCTGGCAGGGAAATCACTAACTTAAAACTGCAATAATCAACGCGGTCAATGAATTCTAGGTTATCGCATACAAATAATATTATTGCAGTGCACCGTTCTTAGGATTCTAAAACTCAGTTAGGTGGAAATAAAAGGGCTGTTTTGAGTGCATAAATTTATTTCGTTTCAGTGAACGATGGCTCATCCCAGCACATGAATGACTTATGTCTTCATCTTTCTGTGATCCCCTTCAGCCATCATAGTTTAGTCGGCAACCATGTACTTACTATGGGAGTCTACTAAACATGAAGCCAGGCTTCGTGCCCCTGACACAAACTGAGACGTGCTGCTGGATAGGAGGAGTCCTAACGACACATCGTAAATCTGCTCGCGTGTAATCGCACATTTTGCGTGTGTAATGACGTTATTTTATTACTGACTAATTGTTTGCTCACACAGGTGAGTACATCTCAGGAAACGTGCTTCCATATTTCTCTCTCACACAATGACAGAGACCACGAAGGAAAGCCGTAAATCGTTCATAGACACTTCGCAGTTAAATTCTTACTGGTCTGCTGTTCGAACCCGAAACCACCGCCAGCTCGGGGCAGTGACCATGCCAGTTTAGGCATCCAGGACGGTAACAGTGATAGCTTCCTTATTAGAAATCTACTCCATCTTATGGGATTGCCACACACATTAGTCTACAGACAAATGGCCATGATCGCGTTCCATAGCTCGATGGAATAAATACTTTGGATGGAACATTTTCAACACGCAACCAAATTCAGGCCGAATGTGACCGCTGTTGACGGCATTTAAGAAGGAAGAAGTTGCTTTCGTGCACTGTAATTACCTTCCTTATAACACGTGTTATCTAAGGTGCGTAAGGAGTGCAGCTTATCTGCATTACTATTCTTGAGTTATGTTATCGAAATTTGCAGACAATGGAAGCTCGAGAGAATGGTTAATCTTTATAAAGCCCGTTGAGATGGCGACTACCTCTTTTTAGTTCTTGCTAAGCGATGAGCAGCGAAGCTGAATTATTTTAGCATCGTTGTTGAGTCGTCAAGCTATTTTATTTTCGGTCGCTGTTTACATGGGCCCTGTTGAATTATCCCCCTCTTTACTATATTGTGGTCTAATAAGAGAATAGGGATCCCACTCCCAAGGGCCTCGTCGGAAAATTAACGCGTAAAGACGTAGCTCTGTATAGCAGGGAAAGTTCCCCGCGCAGCCTCGCATGGCCTGAATGGATTTGTGCGGCGCGAATAAAAACACGCAAAAAAGAGGGGAACGCATTTGCGAATTCCGTGCCGACATCATCGACGGACACACGTGCTCTTGGCGCGGCAATGCCCAGACGTCGACGGGGAACGGTGGACTCGTGCCAACCAGAGGCTGTCATCGCCTCGGAGGAAACGTAAACTTGACCTGGCAAAAGGCAGCAGCCGGAGACTGAAGGATCGTTGTTTAGATGGTTGCTGCGGCGCGTTGTGTGGAGCTGTACGTCTTCCGGCATGCAGGCATGTAGCCCCCCCCCCCCCCCCCAGCTTCCCCCCCCCCCCCAACCTTCTTTAATTAGACAAAGGCTAGCTGGTTAGAAAAAAGATGGCCATTTCCTTCAGCGCTTCAGATTCGTGGGCACCCTGACCGCTGGCTGGGAGGGCACGGACATTCCGGGGTAAACAGCTAGCATCGGTGGAAAAAAAAATATTGTTTGTAGTATCTGCAGCATGTCTTAAGATCGTATGTCACCCCGCTTCCAGTTTCTATGGTGCGCATCAATCAGTAAGTACGTAAGTACGGCCGGCGTCCGTTTTAATGTGTTTGTTTTTACGCCGACCGACGAAAACCAATAATTCTCCTTCCGGTAAAGCGACGCCTCATTTTCCCCAAAACTGTTGTGGGGATGGATGCAAGCACGAAGAGTAAACTAATGACATGCATTTGTTCAGTTTTCTTGTAGATATAAACTGCGCTAGAGCTTTTTATCGGAACAAGTTTGTCGTAGATCACCTTCATATCGGTTCCTTTATGTATGTATGTATGTATGTATGTATGTATGTATGTATGTATGTGTGTGTGTGTGTGTGTGTGTGTGTGTGTGTGTGTGTGTGTGTGTGTGTGTGTGTGTGTGTGTGTGTGTGTGTATGTATGTATGTATGTATGTATGTATGTATGTATGTATGTATGTATGTATGTATGTATGTATGTATGTATGTATGTATGTGTGTATGTGTGTATGTGTGTGTGTGTGTATGTATGTATGTATGTATGTATGTATGTATGTATGTATGTATGTATGTATGTATGTATGTATGTATGTATGTATGTATGTGTATGTATGTATGTATGTATGTATGTATGTATGTATGTATGTATGTATGTATGTATGTATGTGTATGTATGTATGTATGTATGTATGTATGTATGTATGTATGTATGTATGTATGTAGGTAGGTAGGTAGGTAGGTAGGTAGGTAGGTGGGTGGCAACGGCCACCTCCGTGTTTTGAATGGGGTGGTCATACCATCCATCCATCCATCCATCCGTCCGTCCGTGCGTCCGTCCGTCCGTCAACACACGCACCCGGTACGTACAGCCATTATCAACACACACACACACACACACACACACACACACACACACACACACACACACACACACACACACACACACACACACACACACACACACACACACACACACACACACACACACACACACACACGCACACACACACGCACACACGCACGCAGGCACGCACGCACACACACACATCACACACACACACACGCACGCACGCACGCACACACACACACACACACACACGCGCGCGCGCGCGCACGCGCACACACAGTAATGAGGGCTGCAATGAGAAACAAATCAATAAAAGAAGCAGAGTGTAAAAATTTATCAACTAAGATGTTCCCATCTGGCCTCGCAGTATCGTGTATCGCCCCGTCATCTGTTTCCCCTCACGGTAGTTTTCGTTAATATTTTTCGCCTCGCCGCTGCCGATGCTGCCGATCGTTTCGCTTTCGTTGGCATCGCAGGAATAAAACTAGGCGCCAAGCGCGGGGCCCGGAGTGCGTCAGCGAAAAAACCCTGCCTAGTCTGTACGTCCCTGCGAGGGAAACTGATTGCGCTGCGTCTGGGACTCCAAGAAAGGCGCTCTTGTTTCTTCTCTGTATCGCTTTCTTTCCTTGCTTATTGCCTGGCCGACCTTACATATGCTTGCTGTGGGGGGATTTACATTGACAGCGCATAATCAAAGAAGCGGAGGGATTGGTGAGAGCGGCGCTTTAAGAGGAAATTTTGTTTGAGATTCAGCTGTCAAAGCCTACTCCGAAAAGCAGAGATCTGCTTGTGTTGCAACTGGCACAGTCATTCGCATGAGTGGCATTATTTTTTTGATTGTGTGAAGTCATGTAAAATGCACGTGACTAATGAAAGGTATTCCCAAGCAGTGACCCGAGATTTCGTTGGTTGACATTTTTCTTACTCAGACGGGACAAAATGTAGACAGCGCTTTATTGATGAGAACCGCCGCGGTGGCTGAGTGGATATGGCGCTCGGCTGCTGGCTCGAAAGACGCTGGTTCGATCCCGGCCGCGGCGGACGAATTTCGATGGAGGCGGAATTCTAGAGGCCCGTGTACTGTGCGATATCAGTGCACGTTAAAGAATCCCAGGTTGTCGAAATTTCCGGAGCCCTTAACTATAGCGTCTCTCATAGCCTGAGTCGCTTTCGGACGATAAACCCTCATAAACCATAAACCAATCTTTCTTGATGAGGCCTCGCCACCCGTACATTGCTCAGCATGCAGACATAACGGTAGTTTAGTGCATGCAACACAGACAGTCTATACAGTAGAAAGTGCTGCGTGAGGCTATCAACAACACAGTGCATTTATACCTCGCTAAAACAGTACATGTAGCGAAATAAAGCAAACATAAAAGGCAGAACCAATTAATTAACACAACGTGAAACAAGAAAAGCCGTATTTTTATGAGACAAAGTCCACAAAGGTTTCCTAGCTGCCAAGGTTAGGAACTTTTCGGTTTCAGCAAAAAGTGGTGAGCTCGATTCTTCTATGGTCGCACTTTCACAGGATATGCATATAGAGAACACTACCTTATATAATGGCACACAGCGTTCCACCCCCTTTCCTATCGTCCTTACCACCTGCACCGTGGTCCAGCTGGCTATCCCGACACACCTCAAAGCATTATTTTCTCGCGATGAAACGGAAATCGATACCATAAACACTGATCTGAAAGAACAAAGGTGCGTTTAAAATTATCATTTTAAGAACGCCTCTAATTATTAACAGTGTGCACTGTTTAACCTCACGGTCGGCAGTCGTGCGTAATAGACATACAGCATGAATAGTTTAGAGCCCTGCTTTCGCACCGATTCCACTTTTCCACTCCTCTGATGACCCAGAGTAGAACATTATCATTGAGCCTGATTGAACATCTTGCAGTGATTACGGCGAGGCAGCGTTCTAATGCTTCCACCAGTTTAGATGGCAAAGTCATTCAAAGAGCTTTCAGTGTGCTGGATTTGATCTCATTTATCCAGAAAAATATATCCGCCTGACGCGAGCTGTGCGGTAAGTAAAACGGGCCTTGAGACGCTTTTCTGCCTGTCGCGCATATGACGCTCTTAATTCATTCTCTTAATCCATCGCTCTTTACTAATCCAGTAATTCATATTGAACCATAGCTGTTTAGATCATCAATTGAAGCAATGTTAAGCTCTGTAGACCACTCCCTCATGTAATACTCCTTTAATGGGGGCCTGATAAATAAATAAATAAATAAATAAATAAATAAATAAAAAAATAAATAAGTAAATAAATAAATAAATAAATAAATAAATAATCATAAGTATATGCTTAACCCAGCAGGGATAGTGCGCGCAGTCATTTGACAATCGTGAATCTATTTAGTGGACACTTTTGCATTTGCGTTTTCCTAAACACGTCTCTGAAATTGTTTTCAACCTCTCTCGTGCCATAAAACAGGCTAATTATAAAAGTCGTTATATTCCTGATTACGCCCAGTGAAAGAACAAAGGCTCTGAGTTTCAATTACTCTTCTCCTGCACCAGCCGCAGCCAACTTGGCCCTGAAGTCTTCTCGACTGATTGGTCCGCACGACTCTTTGCCGGCCCCGGATTGTTTCCTTCTGCTCGCTGGAATGCACTCTCTTCTTAACCTAACAGGCCGTTGGTTATCTCTCCGTCGCATTACACAACGGGGCAAAACCAATCTCTCCGATTTATTTCCTCCATTGGCGGCTAAACCGGCTAAAGACAGTACCTTGGTTCCAGTGATGTAACATAATCAATTTCTAGCTGACGTAAGCCACCTAGAATGTCGGGGCTCTAAGGCTGAGAGTGTGCGTTTTTGCAAATAGAAATTTCATCCGGATCGACAATCAAGGGTTAGCCATAATTTGACTCTCCGTCGACTGGCGTGTGTGGTTCTTGCGGCCATTTCATGCGCGCATTGTGTCAAACCCAGGTGAAAGGTAACCAAGACTAGCTGTTTTATTATTTGTAAGGGTCCAGAAAAAGGATTTACTTTTTTACTGCTACGGCAAGTGGAATAGAGCGAAGGGAAGAGGGAGAACGGAAAGTAGGGTGGCATGGAGGGTGGCAACTTGGTATGGCGCACTTAACACGGCAGTTCATCATTCATCGCATTCGTAAGACGAATAGAAAGCGGTTAACTACTGAATGGACAGAGAGGAATCGACATGGAGTCTAGGGAACTGCAGAAAAAAGAACCCTTCCTCGATTTTTCTAAAGCTGGTACACCTTGCGTCTTTTGCTGCGATTATTTTTAATACTTCCTGCTTTGTGCTCTTCGTAAGATAATAAACAGAAAAATGTATAGTCTCCACGGTCGTTCCTAGCATCTTCGGAAGATTGATGACGCTAATTTGACAGCTGGTTTAGTAATGCAAATGTTTTGCTGCTGATTTCATCGATGTCGAAATAGCGAAACAGTTCAGGACTCGAAAAGCGTGCAAAATCTGCGCAAACTTCAGGCAAACACCGGTAAAGCAAGTATTCGATGGTAGCAACACGTGTATATTGGTTCCAAAGTATGACAATGATTGATAATGGCCAGTTTCCGCCCGACCAGCCAGGTGATCAAAATAGAAACGCTAGTTAATTCTCCAGAGGAAAAGATCTTTAAGATAAAATTGTCCCGCCTCTTCCTCACTATACTTTCCTACTGTCAGCCCTGCCGTTAAGCACATGAGCAGCTCAATATAGTTCGAAGTGGGAACTGATAAAAAGAACTAAAAATCTACAAGAAGCGATTTCCTCCAACGAGCTGCACCCGTGTGAGTGATTTCCTCCAGATGAGCGGGCGACTTTTCCCCGAAGCGTTGATATTTCACCCTCGTTTCGCAACTGCAAAAGTGGAGGTGAAGAAATGATGTAGCTGTCATCTGAATATTGCCATCCAGTTACAGGAACCCCTGTTCCAATATCTACCTTTTTTTTTTCTTCTTTACACGGTGTTATATCACTCCTGGCAAATTTTCTCTGCGAACTTCAGGGAGCATTATTGTTTACTCTAGCCCGGCATGCTTCTTCACGCCCGCGGGGCATGCGATGATCGAAACTCGAGGTATGCGCCGAGCCATATTGCGGAAGGCACCAAGAGGAAAAATAAAGAGCGTTCGGAGCTGAGAGGATGGTCTCCTTTCCCGTTTCATTTTATTTTTCGCGATCACCTTACGCAACGGGTGTTTCGAAACCACTGTTTACCCAAAAGCGCGAGATATATCTCTTCCCCTTTTTCTGTGACGCCTTTTAGGGGCACGTGCTCTCGATATCGCCGCACAACGAAAGGAGCGAGCTGCTTTCGAGCGCAGAGCGCGAGCAAAGTGACGCAGGTCGTAAATGTATATCTCGTTTTGGCGTTTACGCAAGTCGACGTGTAGCTGCTAATTTTTTTATTTAAGGAAGCAAAAGGACTGAAAACTTTTATAATGCAGTCAAAATGGATTGACTGTCCGCCTGTTTTTTTCGACGAAGAAAGCCTATCCAAATGGGATAACGTCTCAGGAGAACAAGATTTCAGCAGTTAGTGCGCGCTCTGATAGCGACTGTTGCTTAGACTGATTTATTTATATATTTGTACCTCAAAGGTGCGCAAGGTGGCATTACATGAGGGGACCACCATAGTGACAGCCAGTGAAGCAGTGCTGTCATGGCGCTGAGAGGCTTCTGCCGAGATTTCCGATTACGCACCGTCTTCATGATCGAGAATCAGTTTTTTTAATTATGTAATATTTGTATTTGTTATATTTATTGATTTTTGCTAATGTGGACCCCAGTTTGAAAGCCTCTGTGTGAGCGTGGCACTACCGAAAGAAGAATCATACTCGTTGCGGTGGCTTAGTGGGTAGGGCTGTCGGCTACTGATCCGGAGCACCCGGGTTCGAACCCGCCCGCGGCGGCCGTGTTTCGGTGGAGGCGAAACGCAAAAGACGGCCGTGTGCTGTGCGATGTCAGTGCACGTTAAAGATCCCCAGGTGGTCGAAATTATTCCGGAGCCCCCCACTACGGCACCTCTTCCTTTCTTCTTTCACTCCCTCCTTTATCCCTTCCGTTACGGCGCGGTTCAGGTGTCCGCCGAGATATGTGAGACAGATACTGCGCCATTTCCTTTCCCTAAAAACGAATTTAAACGTGTAGGCCTCTCGAACGACACTGCGATGTGTCGTCGCATCTTGACCTCGTCCTTAAAACCACGCTTTTGAAACCTCTTCCTTCCTTTCTTCTTTCATTCCCTCCTTTATCCCTTCCCTTACGGCGTGGTTCAGGTGTCCAACGATGAGACAGGTACTGCGCCATTTCTTTTCCCCAAAAACCAATTATTATTACTATTATTGAAACCATGGCCAAACGCGTTGTGACGCCGTAACATTCAAAGTCTAGGAGGCGTGTGGATGACTTTGTGTGTTTACTGTGCGCGGAAAATGTGGATAAGCAACATACGGAATGAGAGGAACAGCATTCGCATTCTGAAAGTGGGAAATGGATATCTCGGGAAGGCAGTCTGATTGCCAGACCGCGGCAGGAAGATTTGGCTTCTTTATACGTCTTCAGAGCTGGATTGCGACTGCGTGAACCGCTCTTCGTATGTTGTGAAACACTTCTCGCTTGCATTTCGCGTGAGCAAATGTATGCGTACGACGTGTTATACTCAGTAGCGAAGTGTCGGCGTCTCAGAAGTTGCTGTTTCGGGTGACAGTGACTATGAAGTGACTGTCTGCGGGATGGCCGGATGTCGTGAATGTGTGTGCATGTCATTATATCTCCGTATCTGCCGACTAACCTCGAAGTGCTTGGGTGGTGCCAGCGTGAAGAACATCAGAATGCAATAACAGGACGAAGGGTAAGCCCTGTTGGTTAATGCTTTTTCACTGACTAATTGAAAGTTGTAGAGGTTCTGCGTTGCGCGCGAAGCGGGGTGTACGCGGTAGATCGACACCGAAGGATAATATCCGAAGCTTTCTTTCGTACCTTGTTTGCAGCCATGCGACGCGAGGCAAGTACGAGCAAACTGCGCACCGTCTGGTATTCTTATCGTTAATGACGACTGTCAGCATTCATGGAGCCCATTGTCCCATCGCAATGAGTCGATCATCGGTCAGCTTACGATGACATAAAGTGGAGCGTGCTTTGAGTCCAATGACTGAGGGTAACGTTTATCCCGTTTGTCTCTTTGCCGCCCCCGGCCGCTGCGGAAGGCAAGAAGTCATGAACTTACGGTTGGTAACAAAACCATGAAGCACGGCACAATGATAGAGTAAGGTAGAAAATAAACCTCGTGTATACTTCGTATACCTTGTACATTTGCTTTATGCCCGATATGGCATTAGAAACGACATTTCTCCACCCGCCGCGGTGGCTCAGTGGTCAGGGCGCTCGGCTACTGATCCGGAGTTCCCGGGCTCGAACCCGACCGCGGCGGCTGCGTTTTTATGGAGGAAAAACGTTAAGGCGCCCGTGTGCTATGCGATGTCAGTGCACGTTAAAGATCCCCAGGTGGTCGAAATTATTTCGGAGCCCTCCACTACGGACCTCTTTCTTCCTTTCTTCTTTCACTCCCTCATTTATTCATTCCCTTACGGCGCGGTTCAGGTGTCCAAAGATACATGAGACAGATACTGCGCTATTTGCTTTCCCCAAAAACCAATTATTATTATATTAACGACATTTCTATCGATACTGCATTCCGATTTCGCTTTAACAGGCCCTTTTGGCCGTTTAGACGTTTTGAGAGTTTATACCTTCCGGTCTTTTTTCTTGCCTTTCTGTCGCTCCTTAGCACTTGTTGTCTGTTTAATATATTTCTCCTTTGCTTTGTCCCACCTCGATATTATGATTCTGCGCTTTTGTGTTATCATTTCACTGCTGATTTAATGTGAAGAGAATTCAGTGGTCCAACGATTTCTTTGCTGCTGCGAACGTGCATCTGCTGTTTGCCTAAACTAGTGTGTGTCTATCCCAATGCTAAAATCAGTTGAATTTAACGTGCTATTTTGTGCCTTGTTCCTTTGTCCATATCTGTTTTTGCGCTGTTTATTGTTGAATACAAATCGCCAACTAAGCCAAATCTTTATTCATGCAAGTGTTATACCTTACTGCAAGATAAGTGCATAAGATTGGTTGGTTGGTTTATGGGGGTTTAACGTCCCAAAGCGAATCAGGCTATGAGAGACGCCGTAGTGGAGGGCTCCGGAAATCTCGACCACCTGGGGTTCTTTAACGTGCACTGACATCGCACAGTACACGGGCCTCTAGAATTTCGCCTCCATCGAAATTCGACTGCCGCGACCGGGATCGAACCCGCGTCTTTCGGGCCGGCAGCCGAGCGCCGTAACCACTCAGCCACCGCGGCGGCTCATAAGTGCATAAGAATAGTAGTTCGAGCCAATTTCCGAGCCCGTACTGGTCCCTTAAAAGCCAAAGTATTACTTAATTGCCATAGGCCTGCTCGTGATTTACCATAGGCATACCACCTGCAGACGTTCTGCCAGGACGCCAACGTGATTGACATGTACACTCGAGGACAGAAGTCCCCAGGACGCCCGAAAAGTCATCATGGCGCATAGGTCGATCGCTTGCATGACAGTGATCATTTCACCACCACAGTTTACGGAATGTGTTGGACTGTTACCTCCAGATATGTGATCTTGAGCCGCGGGCTATCAACAAAGATATCCAGTTCAGTTGCAGGTCACGCGTCCTGGAAACTTTTGTCTGCGATAATACCTGCCCCATTATTCTCAAAGCACTGCTGTCGCTTTGACAACGACAGACAAGTGGTTGAAGGCCATTATTTGCCCTGTCGGTGTGCGTACGCAATCAGTCTCTTGACGAACGGTGCCGAGAGTGCGTTGGCGCATTCAGTGAGGTGTAGACGCGGATATAGACGCACTGTAAGCCGCGGATATATTTGTATGTATGTAACATGCGGGAGTTTAAATGTAAAGCATCTCTCGGGAGCTCCTAACGGGTAGGTGAACCCTGGCGTAAGTGTGGGCTGAGGTCATGCCTGTATTAAATAGGAGCCTTCTCCCTGAACCAATAATTTTCCATATGAACTAAAGCCATATGGGAAGTTGTTTACTTAAAGAACAAGGCGCAAGGCAGATCATTGTTTGAATAGGATAATGCACTTTCAATGGCTAGGCATTACATGCAGTAGATAATTAAACTATTTTTTTGCTCAGCGGCGGTGGCCCAGTGATTATGATCCACAGCTGCTGATCCGAAAGACGTGGGTTCGATCTCAACCACTGTGGTCGCATTCCGATGAAGCTGAAGCACTAGAGGCCCGTGCGCGCTAAAGAACCTCAGGTGGCCGAAATTATCAGGAGTCCTGCACTACGACTTCCTGCGTAGCCTCAGCGGATTTGGCGCTTTAAACCTCTATGATCAGTAAAACATTTTCCACAGTACCTGGACCGTTTTTCACGCATCATCTGCCTTGGAAGCTTCATGGTCAGCGCGTCCTAATGCTGACACTGGAGCGCGCTTGGATTTCTATTTTTAGAAAGACTAGACTGTGGTCTAATCAGTGGCCTTCCCATCCTGCTATGCTGTCTACAAGAACACGTGTGGGTGCACCATTTGGCCTTGAAACTATAGTTGCAAATGCTCCATTTCCTTTCCTCAAGTTGATTGGCGGTATTCGAAGTCTTGGTTTTGTAATAATGTATGACCGATAACTTGACAGCGCTGTGATGGCAGCTGTATTAACTCATTGGAGGAGTGTTATCATTAGACGATGACGGCCGTAAAGCTTAGGCGGCTAGCGGGTCATGTAAAAAGAATTTCTGTGCTCTGAAAGCCTTTTCAGTGAGCCCCGAATTTACAAGTGGAACAGGCAAGCGAGGCTGTCCACTTGATTTAAAAATGCAAATTGAAAAAAAGTCACAATTTCGAAAAAATAACCTCTTTGGGTTGCTACCCTATTGATACCCCGTAAAGCAGGTGTAGAAGCCTGGGTGATATCCTGACCTTACCCCATTGTTTTTCACTTTGATGTGAAAGGAATATTTACATCGGGTGGTCAAGCGAACAAATCTTAGGAATCGCGCTTGCCCGCAACCGTGAGAGTGAAACGCTTATAAAAAAACAAAATAATCAGAATTCCTTACTCCACCTCTCGTGACAGGTTCTCCAACCACCCATATACGCTTCCTTTTGTGAGCGCGTCCTTTACTGTTGTTTTTTTTTCGTGATCATATACTAGCTGGCCTATCAAGCTACGCTTCTTCAATACCCATTTAAGCGTTTTAAACACGTGGTAATCCTGCTTTTTCCCCTGGAGTTCTCTTATCCCCAATATCTCTCTTGGCGACAACTTAAGCAACTCGTTCCCTACAACCCTTTACAACCCCATCTCCGACTATGAGCCAGGAATTTTCTAATACCTTCTCTGTGGAACCAGTGCTTACCTCATCTACATAATCTGGCAATGTTAAGAAAAGCGCCTCCTTTCCATCCAACAAACCAATGTCCCTAAACCTTGGCGGAACATAGTAGGACACAGTCAAGAACCTTGCAAAAGTGTCAACATGCGAAGGCCACTAGCTGTTACATTCTAGCACGCGCAAGGCAACTGATCGGGACGGCCTAAAAGAGCTCGGCGCCATTAGCCGGAATTAGGCTTCCACTGGCGGGCACTTGCTGCTTCTTTCTTGAGATCGCCGATCAGCCAACTCTTGCTGATAGACAGGGCTGAAGGGACAGGCTGTTGCCCCTGGTATCTTAAATGAGGACTCCATCCTCGTTTTGGCGCGTTTACGTCGTTCTGTTCTTACGGTCTACAGTCTCTCTAACTACAACCTTTACTAACTAATTTTCAACGTCAACAGCATTTTGTGTTCGGCTGCCTGTCAGAACATCAGTTTGATGCACTCTGCTTTACCTTGCATTGTGCACCGCACCGTTGGCTGTAGCGAACACGTAAGCTTCTCTTAAGCATCTGAAACTGTACTCACCACGAAACTTCTCAGAGGTCGGTTCTTGATCGGCAGGGTGCTCTTCCTTCAGCTGTTATGGCTGAGGCATCTTCTGTCTTGTTCTCGCCAGCGGCCACGCGCCGACCAGTCGCGAATCACTCAGCGACCTTTCGTAAGAAAAATTGTGTAAGAGTGCCTCGTGACACTTAAAGCATGACGCCGGACGCTCTCTGAACAAGGTTAGTTGATGACTGCATCGCATTTGTCGAATCCCCCTTCCCTTCTGGATCCAGTAGATTGTTTATGAAAACAGTGAGGACTTCACTTTTTAAAAAAGCAAGAAATAGGGATGCGGTACCGAAACTAGGAAGCGCGGTCAGGGAAGGCCCTGCGGGTAGCGCAGAAATACTCAACCATATTTGACCAAGCTCTTGAGAATGACTGAACAAGTGGTCATAAGAGAGGCTCCCGGTTTTGAAGTGCCCGGGAAAGGCAATGACAAGCCTGACATTTGGTCGTGCAACAAGCTCACATCGAGAAACAATGAGCGAGTAACGTTCGTGACGTCACAACCGCAAGGTTGCCAGTACAAATCACGCCAATTGTGGGTCACGAAATGGGAAGCTTTAAAATTCATCAAAATTCATCTGCAATTTAGGAATTGTCAGTGCACGTTAAAGATCCCCAGGTGGTCGAAATTATTCCGGAGCCCTCCACTACGGACCTATTTGTTCCTCTCTTCTTTCACTCCCTCCTTTATCCCTTCCCTTACGGCGCGGTTCAGGTGTCCAACGATATATGAGACAGATACTGCGCCATTTCCTTTCCACCAAAAACCAATTATTATTATTATTATTAATTTAGGAATAAACTCCACAACTACGAAGTCTGACATCAAAGGTAAGGATACTGGGGTGAACTGAAATTTTCCTCTGAATGCGCTAACTTTTAAAAACTCCTGGAGTTGCACTAGATTCAGGTCTACAGAGTCGTTCTGATTCGGGTGAACTCTCTTGTTGACGAACTGGCATCATCAGTGGACCCCGCTGCACTAGTAAAGTTTAGCGAAGACAGTAAACCTGGCTCCACTCGCTCACAAGCGTCGCAGAGAGGACAATATTGCTAAGAAAAATCGCAATCGATCGCAGCATTTAAAATGCGGCGCAGCCGCCAACAATTTTTCGCCACTCCCGCCCAAGTAAGCGACAATTTTAAGTCTTTCAGCGTTCATTGCCATATCGATGGTCCAACATAAACTAAGCGTGCGTTGCGGAAACGCGTGCGCTCATGCTTTCTATCCAGCGCGCGTCGGCAAAAGAGCAAAATTATCGCAAAAAGAAAAACTGGAGACATTCTGACGCGCGCGCCGGCATGACTTTGACCCGTGAGGTCGCGAAACTTTTGGCATGCGTTCAGCTCAGGAGAGCCTGCGACATTCGTTCCAGGCGACGTACTACGTTGCACGTGCTGATGTTGCACTCGCCCAGAGGGCATGCGACCGATGCTGAAGACGCCGTGTTTACGGTTTAAAATTCAACTCCATGTGATTTTCGTTGGGCAATAAAGGCAACCTTCGCTATCGGCGGCTGCTGCTGCAGCAGTAGCTACTGCCCCAGCTCGTGAGGCGAGGTGTGTCCTACGGCGCACATCGATATACCATCGTGTGGGTCGGGACACGTATACTCGCACGTGCAGCACAGACTCGTGCCCACGCAACTGCTTGGGATCCATTGGCACAGCTCTCTCCATACGTGACCTGCCGCACCACTTCCTTTATTTGGCGGGACCTCGACCTACCGTGCGCTGGCTTCCTAAACGCCGAGGCGCGCGCCTTCACATGAGCTCCGCTGGGTAGAAACCGGGCTCATTATGCAAACGAGGGAATGGGAGAGACGCGACGAAGACAGGAGATCGAATAATTTTCTTCGCGCTTTGTCCTGTCGTTCACTGACGTCGCGTGCGAAGATTGTGACGAGAACCTCACACACAAAAGTGCTCAACATACTTGGAAAACCTTTGACACCGGACCATGTGGTGTTGTGGAACTCGGGTTTATTTGACGCGCTTGGCTGTGTTTTGAAAATGAAAAATAGCGCCGACGGACTGAACGCGCGGAGAAAAAGAGGAACGGTGAGTGTTTAATAATAATAATAATAATAATTGGTTTTTGGGGGAAAGGAAATGGTGCAGTATCTGTCTCATATATCGTTGGACACCTGAACCGCGCCGTAAGAGAAGGGATAAAGGAGGGAGTGAAAGAAGAAAGGTAGAAAGAGGTGCCGTAGTGGAGGGCTCCGGAATAATTTCGACCACCTGGGGATCTTTAACGTGCACTGAAATCGCACAGCACACGGGCGCCTTAGCGTTTTTCCTCCATAAAAACGCAGCCGCCGCGGTCGGGTTCGAACCCGGGAACTCCGGCTCAGTAGTCGAGCACTTTAACCACTGAGCCACCGCGGCGGGCGTGAGTGTTTGGCCTTGTGCAAATCTTAAAGATGCAGATGTTGCAGGTTTTAACATCTGTGTCTTGACTACTCGTCTGGGGTTCAGAAATGTGGGTGCTAACAAAGAGGGTTTAACATAATCCGAAGACAGCGCAACTAGCTAGGAAAAGGAAAATGATAGGCGTGTCGTTTAGAGACAGGAAGAGAGCAGAATGAATCAGGGAACAAACGTGAGTTAATGATATCTTAGTCGAAATCAGGAAGGAACAAGCATGAGCAGGGCATGTAATACGAAGGCAAGGTAACCGATGGTTCCTTAGCTTAACGGAATGGATTCCAAGAGAAGGCAAAAGTAACAGGAGGCGGCAGGAAGTCAAGTGGTGGATGACGTCAGGAAGCTTGCTGGGATCAGGTGACCGCAGCTGGCACAGGAGAGGGTCATTAGGAGGGATGTGGGACAGGGCTTTGTTCGGCCATGGACGTGGCTCAGCTGCTGCTGTGATGATGATAAGATCTTAGAGCGCCCCATGCCATTCTGTCACGTCGTCAATGTATCATGATTGACGCGCCTGATGCAGAGTGCGGGTGTTGGTGGCCATGGAAGTTAATAAGTAAGCGACCAGCAACAAAAAAGAAGTACAAAGAAAGTACGGTATTCGAATATCTGACAATAATTATCATAATTAGTGAAAGCTGCTGTGGTAGCTAAGTGGTTATGGTGGGCTCGAAAGACGCGGGTTCGATCCCGGCCGCGGCGGTGGCGTTACGATGGAGGCAAAATGCTAGAGGACCGCGTACTGCGCGACTTCAGTGCGGGTTAAAAAACCACAGCTGGTGCAAATTATCCGGAGCCCTCCACTATGTCATCCCTTATAGCCTGATTTTCTTTGAGAATTAAAATCGCATAGGAAAAATAATACGAAATTATTATTATTATTATTATTATTATTATTATTATTATTATTATTATTATTAATAATAATAATAATAATAATAATAATAATAATAATAATAATAATAATAATAATAATAATAATAATAATAATAATAATGATGATAATAATAATTAGCGCTATACGAAGCTCGCCGTGACGTAGCTCTTCCGGTTAATTTCAGCAATCATGTTATTAATTGGTACTCAGACACCTGAATGCATAGGTGTTTCTGCATTTCGCATCCAACGAGGCAGTTTGTGCATTCAATTACGAGCCTTCCTGGAATGTGCTACGCTTTTCATGATATACATTTCCTGCTTACACCTCCTCTCGAAGACGAGATGTAAAATTTTTTTCGTGCAAAATGATCGGGTCGTGATGATGGGATGTCATATCACGTCAGTGGATATCCCGGTCAATAAATTTGCTTATGCTTCAAAGCGCATTAAATGATACAAAAAACAAAGGTGTCTTTCAGGCTAGCTGACTATATAGCTGGGTGAACGAAAACTCCTTTCAGATCCAGCGACCGAACGCCATAACCCGTGGAAATGCTTCTGGCGCGTTAAAACGCGAGGAACAGTATTACAAGAAGGAATCGCGGTTGCATAGCAACTTTTGGCGGCCATATGTATTCCGCGCTAAAAGAAAGCTTATCTCCCGCCTCTGGCCAGCACCCTTCTCCTTACACACCCTGAGTGGTGTAGGCTGTGGTTTCTTCGGATAATATTTCTTGTCATGCAGCATACTGGCCAACCACGTAGCGTCGGGTACTAACAAATGCCAATCTGATCACACACGTGGTCGCCACCCTTCTCCTTACGCACCCTGAGTGGTGTAGGCTATGGTTTCTTTGGCTAATATTTCTTGTCATGCAGCACTTGAGTATACTGGCCAACCACGTAGGGTCGGGTACTAACAAAAGCCAATCTGGTCAGACACGTGGTCACCAGTATCTATGGTCAGGAGGACATGCTGCGCATGGTGGACGCACTCGTCATGAGCCTCATCGCGTACCACCTCCCGTGTAACACTGTCGGACGCAAACAGACAGAAAAGGTCGCCACCATCCTCCGGAGGCTGTCAAGATCGGCCTGGGCACATGCCCAACATTCTCGGACAAAAATGACGAAAACTGGAAAATAGAAGGGCACTGTTATAGAAATATTGAAGATAGTGGTCCATCTTTCTGATGTGTAGCAAAATCTTTCTTTTAAAGTTTTTCCATCGATGATATCGAACAGTTAAGACTGCCATAGAAAACCAATGCGGGGCGCTTTTGACGATAGGTAAAACGTTAATACAAAAAAAGAATACAAGACTGCCGTCGGGTGATCTGCGGATATATTGATTGTTATAGTGAAACCTTACACTATATAAAAGACTTCTTTCATAAACGGTTTCCCGCTCAAAAAAGCTTTTGTCAAAAATTGTTGGGTATGATTACGTTGTACGCCACCACGGGCAAGCTCCTCCAACCAGTTGCACACAACTGTGTAGAGAAGAGTGTAGAGGCCCAACGTTCGGAACAGCACGAGCCTTAACGCATCACATCCGACGGCCGCAGACTTCTCCGACAGCTCAGATACCACATCCCGGAAAGGACGCTGCAACCAGACCCGTTCCCAGTCGGATACCCGAAGAGCTGCTGCTTGAGCCACTACAGCCCAGCCTGGATCCCGAACCGGACGCGGGGAGAAGACGAACCCGCGCGCGCAACACCTCACCCGCCGATTTGAGAACTGCCAGGATGTTGTGCACGTACAGTGACACGGCGCTCCACCGCGGTCCATAGAAAGACTCGACCGCCATGGTGGCCTCCTCGGATGTCACCACCCGCGATGGGGAGGGAGGGCGGGGGCGGTTGTGCGCACTCAGAACCCTGTGGAAGCGGAATGCGCCGTCCTAGCCCTAGCCATCGACCCTGCATCCCATCATACCGACGTCACAACCGTGTGCACCGATTCCCAAAATGCGTACAGACATTTCTTCGCGCCATCATCCCGCTGACTGACGTCCGCCTACTCGAACACTCACCCACCTCGCAACATGCACCCCATAATAGTCGCGTGAGGATCTGAGCTCGAGGGAATCTCCGGAAGTGACGCGTTCATGGGTACTCTCGAGAAATTTGTTTCCGAGTGCCAACGGCACCCTTTCTCTACCACCGTGGCTTCGGCGAAGATGACATAACCGACTACCACAAGGTCGCCACTTGTACTGCGATGATAGACTTCCCTTCCAGTTAGTAAGCGTAACTTAAGCGAAACTTTCATTTAAAACGTCCCACTTACGCAAACGAAACCGCAATACAAAAAAGAAATAAGTAAATGTTTGGAACGATGTTCCAGCTACGCAAGATCATTTATGCGGTGTAGTGTTCCATATTCGTGTATCTGGAACGCCGTTCCGGCTATATTTTGAATATCATTTTCTAGATAGGGCCTCATTGCAGCGGTCAATCCTGCAAGCAGGCCGTTAAGAAAATTAGTCTGGCACGGCTGTTCTGCGGACACGCCCAACCTGTCTTGCAGCTTACCATTCCCACACATTGCTTGCGATTTTATGGGCACTAATGCTTGAGTACTACAGGGCAGGGCTGAGTCCAATTGCAACTCTGTCCATGAAACGACGCTTTCCCTTGGTTGATAATACCTCGGTCAACTTTGTGCTGGCACTCTCAGTGTTCCAAGCAATTCGATATACTTACTTGGAATAGCAATGCCAACATGACGATACATACATACAGTTTCCTTTCCACACGGTGAAGTCATAATAGATGTGAATAACACTGGCAAGCTAGAAACTATACTTGTGCCGCATAACCCACAGCTAAGAACCACATGGCGCAGAAACGCAATATCAGCTAAGTGAATCGGAATGAAACTTAGCAGAGGAGGGGCATTATTTTTCATTGTTGCTAGGAGAAATGCAGACTGGAAAATAGGAAAACGTGTTAACCTCAAACACGTCCAACCTTACGAAGACTTATAAAACGCTTATAAAATGGGCAGCACATGTTCAAACCTTGGTTCTACCACTCGACAGTATCTCGAAGCTCGAGTCTCTGTAGTTTTTATATGTGTACACATCTCAGAGCATGGAAAATGGCTCCTTTAAATGTCTAAAATAAAATGCCGCCGTTTTGAGATAGGTTGTACCTCCCTTCCTCGAATGACTACTGATCTGTTTTGGAAGCCTTAAGGCTAAACGGCAGCGTTTTTTTTGTTTGCCTTTAGCGATAACGCCCCCAAGAGGGGCATTTACTCCACACACTTGGCAGCGCTCCAAGGGAATTGCTAAAGTTATCTAATGCCTGAATGCATCATGGATGCACTAAATCTAGGCTAACTCGCACCGCAACTAATTTCGTAAAGCTCTCTTCTGAAGCTTTCCAAGATTCGCGTTTTACGAAACCGAGAGCGGACGCTCAGCCGATCACCAAGCGTTCAAAATAGCCACATTCGCCCCCTGAACAAAACAGCACAAAAGAGCGCAAGAAAGCCTTCGCTCACGTTCGCTTCAACCCACGGGCGTCAATATCATACCGTGAAGAGGCCGAAGCGGTTTTAAACATTCGAAATCCTGTTTATAAATCAGTTCATTCATTTCCTTGCCCTCTCTGATATATGTTCTCAGGCACTGTCGGCCACGAAAAAATGACACACAGTGGCATGCCATCGTATGTGTATTGTGTGTGTATGGGGATAAGTAAAATTTTGATTCCGAGGTATCAGCATCCAGAATATCGCTACAACGCTGCGTTTCACTGAACCGTTCGCTAAGTTCCCCGTGGCTGCTAAACATCGTTGCAGGGCAACGAAACCTTGGACTATGTGAAATATCGTCGGTCTGAGAAGCCTATCCAAATATATGAAGCAAAGTAATTGGGCCCGCTTTATGTCGCCACTTTCTAGCAGAATTGCCAGCTAATAGTAGCGGTTTATCAACACTCAGTTGTGTAAAATTTCAGTCAATAACTGGGACGATGCCTCGTGCATGTAAGACTGCTTTTCTAGTTCAAAAAACGCGACCTAACAAAATTTGTGCTCATGTGTGCTAGTCACAAATTCCTCACAAAAGTTAACGATGAACATCGCTATTTAGCTTTTAGAGCTACATGATTGACCTGACATTGTTATTTAGACAACAGGACATGATACATTATTATTACACGCCAGTCTCGATTGAACGCGAACAGTCAGCTACATGGCACACACAATGTGCATTGTAATTTCAATTTTTTATTATATTGCTTAAATTACAGGCAGAAAAACTTGCGGTGCTCATACAAATTACTTTATAATATAAATTATATATTAGAGCTTGACTAAAGCTGCTTCTTGTGGTCTCATGCTATTCTTTTTGGAGAAAAGGGCTTGCAAAAGAAAGTAAACAATCAGAGTTACTGTAATCGCGGTAAATATCTCAAGGAAAGTTTCTAGTGAACATTCGATAATAATTCGAGCGCTCCATATAAGAAACAAGCAGTAAGCATGCGGCTTTCCACTTAAAATCAAGCTAATTTTTACAGACAGTGAAAGGGATCATTACCCACATACACACATAGAAAAAACTAGTAATACATTTCAAACATTATACGCTACAACTGTTTCAGTTCAAAAGTTTAACAAACACAAGTGCACAGAATACAAATTACTGCGGGGATTTGCGTCCTGAGAATGGCAAGAACTCGAAGCACAGCTACGGCATAACTTTCTTATTGTCGTCTACCAGCAGCCATTCGCAATTTAAAACGGCGCCCTTCCAGAATTTTTTTCATTATACGCCATAATGCCTTCCTTCTCCAGGTCCTCACAAGCCTTCACAAACTTCCCAATGCCTTCACAAACTAACAGACAGTCACGCAAACGAGCAAACAAGCAAGCAATAAAGCCAACAATAGGCATTAAAAGTAAATTGTTTTCTTGATTGTTTTAAATTAAACATGCTTGATTAAAACTTTAAAAAATGAAATTAAAATCAGTATTTTAAATCAAAATTAAAAGTTCGCAAATGACTGTGTTACTTAAATGAGTCATTGTGTTCCTCCTGTTTCAATTTGCAGCGTATTCTGACCAATCTCCCACTGCGGGTATGTGCCAGTCCAAGAGAGGACAACAACAACAATGAAGAGCGTACCATGCAAAGCAGACAGCCTATTCAGACGCAACAACTCGCCACTCACTCCTGTAGTTCATCGAAGGCTCAGAATACGCAAAACAAAAACTACGTGGACGTGCACTGTATTCGTGCCCATCACCTATTAAGAGCCGCCAATGCACTCGTGTCAGCCGATTCGGCCCGTGAATTGACTTCGGCCAGCGAGCAGGCCTAATGTCGGTTTCGTTTCGCTGAGAACGGCTTGCCAAACGAAGATGCCAGACTACCGAGCGTAATAGACGGCGCATAGCCGCCGAGATAGAGCCTATGTGTCTCTCATTGCTAGACGTATACAGTTACCACCACAAGCTCACCCAGTGAAACGTACCTCTCGCTACGTATATCTTGGCATAACCAATCTAAGCCAATGCCATTTTTTTTCAGCCTCCATGCTATCAGCACTTCACCCCAAAGTAGTGGCAGAGAGAGGTCTAGAAATTTTCTCTCTCTTTCTCTCTCTAGGACCTTTTCCTACACTGTGGAGATCCATGCCGTCAACCATCAAGAAGAAAATAGGGCATATGATGTGTAATTAGCATCGAAAGTAACACGCTACTGGAAAGCGAAGCGGTATGCCACGGTTCACATTTTAGTGCAGTCATCTTTTTGACCAAGAGTAGAAGGTACAGGTCTGTTGGTTATAGTGGAGACCACTATCGCTGCGATTGTCCGACGCTTATGGGTAGCTGTCACCTGTGACGTCAGGCCTGATTGCCAGAAAACAGTACTGCACTTGTCTCAGGTGGTGCTGGCCGTTGGTAAAGATGGAGGAGAATGAATAGGAAGCAGATATCCTGCGATATAGCTCTCGGTAATTGTCTAGTCATCCTTACAAGGCGGTTCATGGTAGAGACTGGACAGTTCTTTTTTCAACACTTCTTGATTCCTTTTTAGTTCACTGCTTCCTTCGGCTGCACCAGTACTAAGCGGTTTTCGGATGAAAGAAACGGCGGGCAGCTTTTGTTGCCTCCCGTGCGCACGCTTGCAGACTGGTGTGCATTAAAGCATGACTGCATCCGCATGAGCTAGGCGCCGTTAAGGTGTGTCACCGCACTTATTATGGTACTCTATTCACACATGAAAATCCTGCGCGTTCTGCTTTATGATTTTTTTATTCTCAGTTCCGCACTTTATGCGAGCTTGGGACTTAGCTGTCTCCGTTACAACTCATGTCAATGAAATGAACATCTGAAGGCAGTGTACAGCACGCATTAATTTCTTTTTTCGTATCATCAAGGTGTTTTTCGTCCTGTATAGCTCTATTTTAGCGTGCACTTTCCTGTTATCTGATAACACTGCTTTTAGCTTGCCTTTGGTCTACAATCGTTTATTTGTGCCTTTTTATTCTCAGTTGACGGACTCTTTTACAGCTGTCGAAGGGTGCTGTTCATGTTAATTAAAAGGACGATAATTGCAAGCACATTACGGAATTAGTTCAAACTTTGCTGCTGTAATGTAGGAAATGAAGGCATTACAAAATTGAGGGAACGTAGAAGGATAGCTAGGAATCAGGCAAAACGCAACCTCGGGTTAGTTTTCAGTACAGCATTCTGAGCAAAGCCAGCTTACGTAGCCTTGAAAATTTGTTGTTTGAGAATAAAATATCTGATCTAAGAAAGTTTTACTATGAACAAAAGTTTTGTATAGAATTCGAAACGTCAACTGTTTTACATCGCATTTGGTTAGGAACCGTTACATGCTTTTTTTTTAAAAATACACTGCAACCTGACCAGACAGCGTTCTGTCTAAGAGCCGACTGCAATGCATCGAACCGTGTCATGCCATTCATTGATGCCAATATGTAGAGGGTGATGGCGATGACAGTTACAACGCTCAGGCGACGGCTGTTGCAAGTACATTGTAAAAGAATGAAGTAAAATAAAGGTCCATCAACAGGTGTGACCGTCCTCCTGCATACAGAATGTGCGAGGAAGGTGTGGCGAAAACGTTCATTTGCAGGAATGAGTCACCCTTACAGAATCGTGAACAAAGAGTTCTTGAGGCCCAGAGCGTTCCAAAGGCCTTTTTCATTTCGCATTTAAGAAGCGTCTTTCTTTGTGTGCGTAATTGCTTGGGGCGGCACTTGCTCAAGAGTGCGTACAGATAACACGTATAACGTTTGCATACAATCGCCGGCAGCTTCCCACAGTCGCACGAGTCTCTTATCACTTGACTCTAGGACCTATACGGTGTCCGCTTCCTGCTCGCCTCCATCCCCCCTTTTTCCGGGATTTCTTCTCCTATCATTTCGTTACCCATGCATCTACACTGTGAAACTTGTCTCTTCTTGGAGAAGGGCTAAGTTTTGCCGCGTGGTAGGGTGCATGTAGTAGGGTAAGTTTGTTTCTATGCGTGATGCTCAGTCACGAACTTTATTGCGCAGGCCGGATACGCTTGATTTTGTATGAATAATTTGCCGTCCTTTTAGTTAACACAGTTCTCGAGTGAGACCTACTATACTAAGGAAATGTTAAAATCGAAATTCAAATAGATGTAAGAGGAAGCGTGGTTATATTGAGAGCTTATAATTTTTTTTTCAAAGAACAGGGCATCCTGTGCTGTTGTCTAAGCGCACATTCGCTGCAGGAGATGGGCTACAAACGGCTCCTAACCATTAAATCTACAAGAGGTACAAATAATGCGACATGCCTTGTGGACTTATTGAGCCTTAGTGACTACTGCCTCGTGACACCTGCCTAGTGGACAGCGCTTAGTGACAGTTATATCTCTAAGTAAAAAGTGCATGATCTAATGCTCAGGTTATGAAAGCCAGCGATGTATTTGTTTTCAGCCAAGTAGCTGAGAAAGTGGAGGGCATATTTCACAGGGGAATTATTACACCATGTAGGAATCAAAGGTCGGCAAACGGGAACAGCACATGGTTTCTTGATTATGGCAGTAAATGATGAATAAAGAAAACATGCCAAAATCTCTTGTCCTCTTTCTTAGCCGCTACTTCTTATATTACAGTGAAACATTTCCGGTGCGTTCGGGCAAGTACAATGTAACTGTATTATTATCCGTGCATGAATAAACTGAATTTAAAGAACTGTTTATTAAGCGACTAAGTCAAAGCTTCTCAGGCGAGAGAAGTATTGAATGTTCACTAAAAGCTGAGGCTCGCACTGCTTCAAAAGAAGTTGAAGAAGAACGCAGAAAAATTCATGCCACATCGATAGTTCCACTCTGCCATTTCCTTTATCCCGTATGAACCCTCACTAAAAGACCAGCATGTTAAAAAAATTTCTATGAAAAGCGAGAGATGAGCCAAGCAGCCTTAGGAGGTATTGTTTACAGAAAAGTCCTTGATAGTGGCGTGCATCCGGAGCATACTAAATATTTCATGAGTCTTTTCCCGTTTCGCAGCCCGGTACAGTTTCAGCTCTGATATCGGAGAGGTTAAAAGGAAAAAAAACGTGTTCCTTCACAACGTAGGCGGATACAGTTGCCAAGTGAAAAGAGTAACGGAAGCTAATCTCTGTAAACATGTTTGTAGTTCGCTGCTAAAAGAGACATGATGACGAGAAACCGCGTCCCGTCATCTCAGGTTGACAAGCCCGCCTCCACTGCAAGTTCGCGGGCTCTTTTTGGAACAAGAGAAGCCCAGTGTACGTGTTTTCTAGCTGCGGCCGCTTGCATTCAGTCATGGCTTCGTTCCAGCAATTCTGCTTGTTTTTGTTTTTTCTCGAAGCGGGAGTCGGGTGCTCTCGAAACGGGGTTAGAGAAAAGTTTTAGTAGATGAAGAGAAGGGGGTGGGCATTCACGGAAGTGAAAGGCGACACCGCCCAAATATCATGGAACCCTCCCTCTCTGTTTTTTAGATGAAGTGGGTCAGATTCCTTTTAAATTGAAGTTTTTTCTTCTGTTTTCGTTTTCAAATTGTTGGTTTTCGGAGATTAGTTGAATAGCCCCGAAAACAGGACATTGAGTAGGTGGGGAAAGGAAGGGGAGAGCGGACTGTGTATTCAAACAAAGTTCTAGGTGGGCCCTATGTCACATTTTTCCGCACCAACTCTAGTAAACATCAGAAATATTTTGCCTTGACCCTCTTAAAATAAAACAGCAAAACTCGTGACTGCTTCGTCGCAGGCGACATTTTTCTTGTATTTCATGTATCAGCTCACTTCCTCAGGTATTTGAATAATACCCGAGAGAGGAATCCTTCCATACTTAGGCGAAGCCAGCGACACCAGTCCTCGCTTCCTCGCAAGAACCTATCCCCTTTGGCTTCTAAGAAGTCGACCTTAAATGCAAGGCTCTAGACACCAAAGGTTCTTAAGCCTTCTGGAAGTTTGTTGGATTCATGTGCACACGCTATGCCTACGCCCTTCATTGCATATGATCGTTCAGCCAGAACAGAGGATGCGGTTCCTCAGCTCTGATGTGGTCTTTATCCCGAATTTGCGGTTGACGCACCGACCGCAACATTTTCGTTAAAACGCATAGACACCCTCGCACGCGCGTGCGCACATGTTCTAAGAAGCAAAATCATGACTTGAAATCGCGGGGTCAAAAAAGAATCATTTACAGAAAAGTTGAACGCGCGAAATACTTCGGAGCTTCGTAACGTGCGTGTTTTCTTAACAGTTATATACATCTTCGATATAAACCTCACAGACTCGCCCAAGCACGTGGGTTGTGTAGAAAAGGAACTCGACCAAACACTTCATATTCTTCAAACAGCTACACCACGCCTGCCTGCTTGCAGCACTGTTAATAATGACGGTACATTAAAAGTTAACCTCGACTAGCGCGAACTCAACGAAGCTATGCTTGCCTCCCCGAAGTACCAGTAGTAGCACGCGGAAGGAGAAAGACGTGTTCAACCATAGGCTTATAAATTATTTCACTGGTGCCTTATAAACTTATATGCTGATGCAAGACTCACCACGCAAAGGCCTTAGATTCTGCGTCATCGTGGATGTGAGATTCCTGCGTGAAAAGAGGGATGATGTCACGTTTTGAAGATTGGTGGCTCTGTGGACAGGACCGCTTCCGCAGTAATGTAAAAGATTAACAGAGCGCAGATGGGCAGGCTCTTTCGATTTAGCAACTGATATCGAGCTGGATGGCATTTATTTTGTTTCCAGGATATCTTCTCACATCACGACCGGCAACGTTTCACTCAAGCAAAAGACTACTCAACGCGCAGTGCCTAGTCTAGCATATCAGAATCTCTACTAGTTAGTGCTCGATATTATCCGTCATTAAAATAACTGGGTTTGCTTGCAATCATGATAACAAGCGCAACGCTCATTTGCAAAGCCCGTTAAAAACGCGCCAAGCAGCAAACAGGGATAAAAATTGACTTTTGTGTTGCTCCCAGTCAACGGTAAAGGTTACTGCGTAGCACTATTTTATGATGAAATTAATCCATGCCTCAAAGCTTTGCTGAGGTCGCAAACGTTACCGGCTACATTGTACCACTTTTGTGTGTTTATGTCCCGCTTTCGCCGCTTCGTCCCATCGCTGCCTAGTCTTACAGTGCAGCCCTATCTTGTAGGGTGCACCAGCTGGCCATCCATAACACCTTTTTTACAAAGATCCCATTGCACAATCGCAGCGCACAAGCAACTTGCGCTCCCCCCCCCCCCCCCCCCCCCCCTCTGCCCAAGAATTAAGAGCCATATAAAACGGAGTCATTTAATAAGTTCTGTTCAAACCATATGATGTGTGCCACCATTGAAGGAAGAACTCACGGCAGATACATGTGTGCTGACCTGTTACCTTGCATAAATCCGGATGCGGCAATAAAGAACTACTTTTGTTATTTATTCATGAACTGGGTCCAAATTTGGCACAAATATGAAACTTCTTATGCTGATTTCTGAACAGTTTTTTTTTAAATTTTAGGCTAGATGGTACTGTTGTTCAGTAATAAAAATTATCACTCTCGTAGTTTCGTCCCTGTGGCGTTAATATAATACAATATCACGAGAAGGTGTGCAAGGTTTTATCCTCAGAGTGTTTGCAAAGGTCTTTTGTCTGCAATAAAGCTATTATTAGTGCTTTTTAAACGCCCGGAGTAATTCTAAAATTAAAAGATAAAATTTTCCAGGCATATTTATATGACAATTGTTTTTACAAAAATCAATTCCACAAGCTACAACAGCCGGTGTTGAGACATTACGAGCTTTACTGCATTCCTGAGCGTCTTAGAAGCGATGCGTAAGAACCAGAACCATTCTACCCCCGTTAGTTACGGAATGCCGCAGGGATGAGTTACAGCAAGCGCAAGAAAAGAGAGCTCACAAAATCAGCCTTAAAGTTTTTTTCCGTAGTTTTCCTCGCTTGTCGCCTCGTGTCCTTTTGCTTTTGGCCACAGCAATGTGACATAGCAGCCAATGCAAGGATCGATCTTATGATTCCTCCTCTTCATGGCGATACTTGAATGGCGGTGCGCATTCGCCGGAAATCCACGGAATTCTCAGTGACCCGAGACCACCAGAAGCACGATTTGCTTACAATTTTTGGCGACAACAACATCAAAAACGCCTTATTTCCGAACTCTGTACTGCATATTTAGCTACAATTTTTCGTCATAAGACAAATGCATACCCGAGGGTTACGAGAACAAGCAAATTGAGAAAGAAATATTTTGACCAGGTTGTGCATTTTATGTGGCGCGTCCCTTATCAAATCGACCACGCCGCTGAACCCACGTAAGCGTGGCATGTTTTTTATTTTTGCTTTGAAGAAGACACTGAATATCACTGTCGCGGACACCTTGCCGCAGTCCAAGTCTACTCCACTGTATTTACAAAGCGCGTGAAAAATAAACGTGAAACGCCATGAGCTTAGGCCTAGAACGTAAAATTCCGTCGTCTTGATGTGCAGATTTCGCCAGCACTTCACGATATTCGCTGATTTCAGAAGCCACTAAGCAATGTGGCTTAACACTTGAATTCCTTTAGAGAGGTTTCATTACTCTTAGCAATTTTCGGGTTACCACAGGATTCCTGTGTTCATTATCATCATCATCTGCCAAGTTACTTGCACTGCAGTGTGAAGGCATCGCCATATAACTTTAATTATTTCGTTCCTGCGTAATACTATGCGCGTTAATTTGGTGAGAATATTTTCTCTCCTGACCGCCTGACGCACTCATGGGCGTTTTTTTTTGGGGGGGGGGGGGGAGTGGGGGGGGGGGAATCCATTCTGTAGTCCTAACTGAAAATCCTTTATCTGTTTTAGCTATGAATGTATTGTCCTAACCCATTTTCTGATCTAAATTTTGTTTGGATACAATACGATCGAATTTGTTTTCTGGTCAGTGCTGTTAGATTTTTCTGACTCAGTTAGTCCTTTCACTTTCTTTCATGCTCTATCTGGCTGCGCTATACTCAATCTATTTTCAAGTTCTCGCTAGCCTCATCATTTCGACCCCATTTCTGAGTGCCGGTACAGTACAACTGCTTTTTACTTTCTTTTCAAAAAAAGAAGAAAAAAAATCAGTAAGCTGCTGTTTCTGAGTTAAGAGTGTCTGCGAAATGAGCGGCAGCCCACTCGTATTTTTTATGCTACTTTTTCAACAATAGTCGTTTTCAGCGATCCTACTTTAGCCATCATTTCTCAAAGGGACAAAATCTATTGTTAAATACCTTCCGTGGACGTGAGTTTATCGATTGTTCGTACACCATTACAACTCACTACGACTGAACAAAACACAGTCTGTCGTCTTACCATATTCAGTAGATGATAACCCTGATAGCTTTCGGACATGGATGTCCGGCTCCAAGAGCGTCGTAGCGTCATGCTGGACTGCGGTATCAGGAGTGGAACGTTGCAATGACGTGGGAAACACAGAAACCACAACAGGAGCACCAAAAACAGCTCTAATCACAGCGCTAGTGTGTGCTTCATGATTATCCCCTCTGTCTTCTTCAAAAGTGAATCTTGCGCTCTTTGACTGCGCTACTCGCGTACTTTGGGCCCGGCCCCTTTTATGGCCAACACGTGGAAAGCGTGGCTAACATTTTGCCTCTGTTGATGCTCGTGACGCGCAGTAACACCTGTTTCTCGACAAAGACAGGCATCACGACGAGCCTGGAACAATGCTCGTTGGTACGTCAGCTCCAAGACAATGCCAGGTAATTTTTTCGTCCGGCTGACCCGAGACACGAGCTAGCTAGGTAGGGACGCAGCACACTGTGACATCCAGACATTCACTCACGGCTTATGCTCACGCCGGCCTGAATGTTCAGCTCACTGAGAACTTGAGAAGGGTATTCTCGGAGCTTTTCATCTGTGACTGCCTGCGAGAACGCTTCGTAGTGTTGTCTCCCTAGTGTTGCGACAAGGGCTACATGAGCAATAGAATCGAATACATGCAGCATTATACTGTTTCACATTCTGATCAGAAACTGAAGGCATGAGGAAGGTCTTCTTCAAGGGCTTTACCTTGCATTTGGCCGCCTTGGATGCTATAACGTGCCACAAAATTTGAACATGTAAGTATATATCTTTCTACCTAAGTATATATGTGAGTATCACGGACAAGACATCTCACTTATGATCGAGTTCTTCATAGGCCATAGCTGTTTGTAAACTTAACATTTTGACAGATTTTCCGGTCTGGTTGGGTTTGAAGACTTATAATAAATTGTACATCTCCAACCAGCTGCTTGTCCACTACGAAGAATATGCTCCAGATCTCTGCTCATTTTCGGAATTCATTGCAGACTCGCAAAGTAAACTCGCCGTTGTGGCTCGTAGAAATGCGGATGTCGTATGCGCTTCACTGAATATTTAGGACCCGCATGGTACGAATGGCAAGGCGACAGTAAAGGGATTAGAGAGGACACATAGATGTCTCTATATTTTCCCGGCATTGTTCTCCCTTTGCCTTTTTTTCGGCTATAATGGTCATAAAACGTATCTCACTATTATACCAAACCTAAAATGCGCCGCATGTTTTTTGCACGCCAATAAGGCATACGTGAGAGCCATAAGGGGAGGCACAGCAGTGGTCTACGAGTGTACTCATCGCGAAATATAGAATCAGAGTCTGCGCATGGCCTGCAGAAACTGGCTGCAAGTCATGAGACTGAAGATAGGGGCGCCACCTGAGCGCTGGGTTGTCAGCATTCGCTGGTGCCCTGCAGCCTTTCTTTGTGCAAGCATGTTATGAGCAGCGCTCAGTTTTATATCTAATCAAACGCCGCAGACATAGGTGTCAGTGAACTAACCTAAGAATTATGAGTAGTTAGTGCCTAATTTTAATGCTTGTTGTTGACCTAGATTTCTGTAACCAAATAGAGGAATTATGACTGCAGTGCATCCGGCTGTCAGCTATAATGGTGGTTAGCGAGACTTCGAAGAATCGGCGCAGGAGCCAACATACGTGTTTTGGGCCTAACATGACAGCCCGTCTAAGTGTGTTCTTGTTTTTGAACGGTTTCCGCCTTGTGCGTACGGCTTATAGCGTTGTAATGACGGTAACATAATAATATGCCTCTAGAGCTAGCTCTTGGAGAGCGTTTTGTACATACTGCTCGCAATGGTACAACCACTGTTCGCTTTCTTACAATTCTCGTGAAAGCACGAGAGCTAACAAGTGAAAATAACAAACATCAGAACTAGAAATACTGATTATGTATGTCAACCAGCTGCTGTAGCGCATGTGTGTACCTGCACCTTGTGAATATCATATTCGCTGGAAAAATTTCTGCACCCCACTGCTTCATACTCTTGGTCTACCTATAGCTGAATTTTCACCACAATGCTTCGATAAGGTTCACCGTGCATTACATGGGAACTTGTTTCTACACAGCCTTGCGTGATGAACAACAAATATTTTAAGAAAACCTGCTGCTGGGGTAGTTATATTCTGCGTGGAATTACGATTTAACGTTTAATGTTACTCGGAAAATATTTATTCAGGCCATAAAAGTTTACACCTCTCGTACATGACCATATATGCTATACTGCCGCTTTCTTTTACATTTCTCACTGATTAATATTTGTAACGTAAAGAGACATGAAGTCACAGGCGCTGCTAAAAGTGCCATCAGCTATCAACGATTTAAATCTCTAAAGCCCACAGTGCATAGAAATCTCGCGGAAAAAAAATGATATCTCGTAAAAGCTATACAACTGAAATTTGGTTCGTTGCCTGCAGGCCCTTCGCGTCCAATGACTCTTACGTTGCTGCAGGTGGTCTATCTCAATATGTTTATACCGCTGAAGGATGTGTTGGTACCTAGGCCACAATCTGTGAAAATTTATATCCTGATTTATTTATCATCGGCAGGGGACCCCTGGTCGTCATGGTTGATAGCTAGCAGAGCATTTTGTTCGCCGCATTTAATCTCAAATTCCGGCAATGACAAGGAGCCAACAGGAAAGAAAAAGAAGCTCGTTAAAAATACATTCCCGGTGTCAGAAGCTGATGCATGAAAAAAAAAAGAGAATAGTAATCGCTTTCTCACGAGCACGCGCGATGTCCCCGGGCTTGGAGATGTACGAAAGATCGTCGTTCCGTTGTCAAGGAAAATAAAAATGCAAAAAATACATCGTTCTCAGGAGTACTCATCGTAGAACCTTCTCTATGGTGTTCTATAAACCGCAGTCTTTCAACACAAATGAATGAATGAATGAATGAATGAATGAATGAATGAATGAATGAATGAATGAATGAATGAATAAAACTTTATTTTCGTTTCTTTGGGTTTAGCGGATTCCGGACGTCTTCATCTTCCGAGTTCCAATGATCGGTGCCCTCATTCCAGGGCCCCGCTGAGCTTTGCCACCTCGCTTGCGTGCCGCACGAGTTTTCTCTGGACCGCCAGCTCGCTGCTGGTGAGCAGGCCCTCCCACTGTTCCGCACTGCGATTTTCTAGTTTATGGAATGCATAGTTGTGTCTACATTCCCATGTAATATGATATAGCGTGGGGGTTGCCCCGCACCACGCGCATTTCTCATTGTACTGTCCTGGATACATCTTATGTAGTGTGTGTAGGTTTGTAAAGGTACCCGTTTGTAATCTTCGCCATCCCACTGCCTCGTGCTGTGTCAGCATCGGGTGTGGGGGAGGATACGTCAGTCTCCTTCCTCTGTGGTAATTTAGTATTTCTGCATATGCGGGTTCTACCGTAGTGGTATGATCCTGTGACTCCGTTGTGTCTGCTCGGTGGGTCATCTCGCGAGCTAGACTGTCTGCCCTCAGGTTCCCCTCCACTCCGGCGTGTCCCGGTATCCAGAAAATTTTGTGTTGTAATGATGTATTGGGAGGCCCTGCCTGGATGATGATTTGCAGTGCTCCCTTCTATATTCTTCCCGCCGTGTAGCTTCTACACGCGGCTTTCGAGTCCGTCAGAATCGTGAGTGATTTATTTAGTCGGTTCCCTTCAGCTACTGCCAGAGCTACGGCAATCTCTTCCCCCTCGGTTACCGAACACTTTTTGGTTGTTACACACGTGACCGCCTCTAGGCTCTGGTTGACGACCACTGATGTAACTCTATGTTCTTTGGTGTCCCTGTTCCATGGATACAGGCCTGCATCCGTGTATACCGTGTTTTCTTTGGTAGCTAAGTGTTTTTCTACGTACTCTGCCCTAGCGGCTCGTCTAGCCCCGTGCAGGTTTGGGTCCATGTTTCTCGGTAAGGGGCAGACTCTGATGGTTTGTCTGACTTCGTCTGGTATGTTTGCTACTCTACCTTCTGTTTCTTTACTGCTATACCCTAACCTGCGGAGGAGCGCACGGCCGGTGGTCGACTGCTGGAGTCTGGTTAGTTGCGATCCAGCTTGCGCCTCTCGTAGCTCTTCGAAGGTATTGTGGATGCCCAGCATCAAGAGTTTTTCATTTGATGTATTTCTTGGTAGGTTTAGCGCTGTTTTGAAGGCTTTCCTTATAAGCGTGTCCGCTTGTTCCTTCTCATTCTTAGTCATGTGGTGATACGGCAGGGAATAGGTGATCCGGCTGATTACGAGGCTTTTAATCAGCTTTACTGTATCTCCTTCATCCCGTGCCTTTTCTGTGAGACTCGCGTGATCATTCTGCTGACTTGCTGTGTTGATTGTTTTAGGAGACATACCAAACTCGCTCTTCTGTAGACCAAACGTAGTAGGCGCTGAAGTGCTGTGGCTCTATCTATCGTCAAAAGAGAGAAGTATGACAGTCGCGCGCTGTTCAATGATACCTTGTGCAGGCGTGAAAGTTGAGCCACAAAAACGTAACGTAATCACCTGAAAGTAGGAAAACATTAGCAACAAATGTAAGAAGAGTAGACGCTTCATATTCTGGCTGCTCGAAGATATTTATTTTTAAATAGCGAACTGCCAAAAGACGAAGGTAAATCGGGACTCCGATGGGAACTATGCTGTAAGGCTTGGGAGCATGGGATGGGTGAACGCAGACGTAGATAAACAGCGTTTCGAGAGCTTGAAAGACCGTCCTCTTAGCAAGAAGGGGGGACGATACTTGTATACTTGTCAAGACGATGAATAGGTTGAGGCTGCCTTGACAGAGGATTAATCACAAGAAGTGAAAGATCAGCTCTTGACGGCGTCATGTTAGCAAGAGATGGTGCTCTTGCGAAAAGGGCGTGTAGTTTGAACAAGCTTTAACAAGCTGGATACTGCTTAATAAGTGTCATCGCAGTCTAACGCTTCACGGAACACATGTGAATTCCTTAACAATTCGTTCATTCTGCAAGAAGGAAAGACACAGGAGCCAAGATGCCTTGCAAAAAGAAACCTAGCAGTTATTTTATTTTGAAAACTACCCTCTGAGGTTGACGCACGTAGTGAGTAGGTACCATGTTTGCGTACATATACAATCTGCGTTATTAAGAACTCTGTTGTAAGCAACGTCCCCTGCACAATGTCCAGGATTCTTAGATATCACTTTTAATTGTGAGGAAACCGTGGAATATAATAAAGCGCTGCTAGAGAAATACTGGAGGTTGTTGCTCATTCTTCCGATGCGTACAAAGATCTTCCTTTTAAAGTGCATCCATCGCTTGCAGCAAATCGTTAAATCTGCCCTAAAAAAACAATAGGGAAAGTTTTTGAGGGCAGCAAACACGTAAATACCAAAAAAGTGCAAACCTGTCGAGAGGAGATCTGCGTGTTTATTGATTGCTATAGTGGAATCTTACGATATGTGAAACAACTGCATCCATCAGAAAACTTCCCGCAGGTAAATGCACTTGTCCAGAATCTCTCGGTATGGTTTCTAGCGTTTCTGTCACCGCCCAGTTGACGGAAAGGGCGACAACTATTTTTTCTTATGCGGATATACCGTAGCAGAACTTTGGGACAAACCGCTTTCGTAACGACAGAAATTCTCGGGGATAGCAATTTCTGAAGTATGGCTTGATCTTTTGTTGTCGCGATAGAGCTGGCTCTGGCGTGACCATATACGGCGACAAGACGGCAGAAATTCTTGGCAGATTATTGGATCGAGGATTTCGTAACACCAGTATTTTCTTTCACTTCCAGTTGGAAGGAGGACATGTTGATTAACGGGGAAGAGATATCTATGGCAACTGCCTTGCAAAAACGTCTTTAGACAGTCTATATACTGTGCATAGACTTCCGTCTATAATGTCAATAGACTCTCTATAGACGAACCCTAGAGAACAATCTATAGGCAATACAAATCATCCAATATACAGCCTATGGACAATCTATAGATTTATGGCCATACACTTTCAATAGATTTTTTCTATAGACAGTCTATAAACTATGAGTAGACAGAAAAATCTATAGAAAGGAAATACAGTCTACAAGAAGTCTATAGACTATCTATAGACCATTTTTATAACGGCTGTGTGTACCGAATGTTTCACCTAAGATATGCAATGTGTACAAATAGGTGTTTTGAGCAGGAAAAGCGCTTTTTTCGTCATATTTTCAGCGGTGTGATAGAAATCCTTGTGGTGGAGCATCCCCCTCGCAATCGGAAGGCTCTGGGTTCGATTTCCAGCGCCGCCAGAAACCCGTCGATTTTTGTAATGGGTAGAGGCATCCACTGGCTTGGTGCTCAGCCGTCTCGAAAGGGGGCCTATATTGGCTCTGTGCGCTGTTGCCATACAGGAAACTGGGCGCCGCTTCACGACCATGGACGGCATCAGCATGGAACGTCCGCCGAGACCTTGGGAGGCGCCTGCCAGGGGCGTCACCGGGTACCTACCGGTAAAATAGATTCGAGTGAACCGCCCGGCCTGGCATTCGGCCCTTCGTGTGGGGCTGTAACGCTCGGAACCCTCTCAAGCCATACTACAGGAGGCCACCAAGTCTCGGAGCATCCGGCCTGGTCCGTGGGAGTACCCGAAGTGCCACCAGCCCTAGCACACCCGCATAATTGGATATAGATGACCTCCGGCCAGGTGCTCGGTCATTTGGCGGTTCCATCTGGAACGGGGGTTCATGGCGCTCCCTCCTAAGGGGCTGTCAGGCCCGCCTTTCCAACCACGGTTGGTCTTGTGGTTGGCACTTCGGCGTCGCCGGGTGACTATAGGTGAAATAGGTCCGAGGGCGCTCCTGGTCTGGTGCTCGGCCATCATGGGACCTCAACCCTCGGAAAGTGGACCCAGTTCGGTCTGGGAAATCGCCCTCTTGGCAGGGGCGGCGAACTTTTAACCGTTGCGCTGACGGGCCAATGATTCATTCCGCCGTCAAGCAACCATAAATCCGCCTCATGCAGTGAAAGCCCACTTGCGCCCCCCCCCCCCTTTTTTTTTCAACCCAGCGGTTTGGTCGAAGACCCTTTTCCCAAGCATCTCACTCCAAAGGAGCAGAGCACCAGGCCGGAGGAAATCTTGTTCCCATTAGAAAACCGATGGGTACCCTGCGGCAATGGGGATTGAAACCAGCACCTCCCGAATATGAGGCGGGTGCTATGATAGGACATGCTATCAGTGGGTTGGTTAGATGAAATTCAATTAGTAATTTTTATCTTTATAGGTATTAATTTCCTCATTTATTTGTTGTCATTACCCCTTTGGAGGTAATAGTTATAACAAATTTTATCGTTTCGAAAACGCAAACACCCTCGGCGCAGTGGCCCAACAAATTCTGCCTACGTCGCGAAAAAATGCGCGCGCTTTTGAAAAGCTTGCAGGGAAAGCAACCCTTCCAGTGTACGTAATTCTTCGAGTTAGACAAAATTTGTTGGGCCACAGCGCCGAGGGTAACTGCATATTCGAAATTCTGAAAAAAACAACAACTGATATGCATGTTACATACCTTTCACTGCGTGCCTATCAATAAATAAGGAAACTAAGAGGAACAGTTGAAGTTTTACTATTACATATTTTTTCACCAGCCTACTAGTTTAAAGTGCTAGGTGTATTGGATGTGCTACATGGCTGACAATGCTGTGGCGAAAGAAAACCCTGCTCTAACTTATAAAGGCTATCTTTGAAAACTGCAGAAAATCTTAGCTGAAACACCCGCTATAACATAAGTAGCTCCAGTATCTATGCGCCTTTACCTTCCGTTGTTTCCAATGCTTGTCTTCAGAAGAAATCCGCGTGAACTATACCTGTACACTGCTTAAGAGAATGCGACAAGGTGGCCTATCGCTGCGCAAGACTCGGTGGCTGATGATAATAATAATAATAATAATAATAATAATAATAATAATAATAATAATAATAATAATAATAATAATTGGTTTTGGGGAAAGCAAATGGCGCAGTATCTGTCTCATATATCGTTGGACACCTGAACCGCGCCTTAAGGGAAGGGATAAAGGAGGGAGTGAAAGAAGAAGGGAAGAAAGAGGTGCCGTAGTGGAGGGCTCCGGAATAATTTCGACCACCTGGGGATCTTTAACGTGCACTGACATCGCACAGCTCACGGGCGCCTTAGCGTTTTGCCTCCATAAAAGCGCAGCCGCCGCGGTCGGATTCGAACCCGGGAACTCCGGATGAGTAGTCGAGCGCCCTAACCACTGAGCCACCGCGGCGTGTACTCCGTGGCTGCAAGTGCGGCTTCTGCGCAATTCTGGCAGACCCAAACCTTCTATACACACAACACGCTCCACGGTGCAGCCAGCTAGGCCACCTCTCCCATCCCAATATTTTATGTGCGCCGCCACTCACCTGGATTGCAGCTTCTATATAATGCACTCGAAGCTAACGCAGCCCGTCCTCCATTATAGCATACCGCATCTGCTTTGAAAGATATATTTTATATATCGTAACAGACATCGTGCCCGTCAGGGTGTCGAGAGAAGAACGCTTGGCCACAAGTTCCGGATTCAGCGAATTGGAAGTCAGCCATTTTGACATGCCCCGGATTTTCAACCAGCTTGAGTGCCCGCTGGTCGCAGTCGTGGGGGCTCGCACTAAAGTTCAGTAAATTTAATCAATTGGGCGATAGAATAATAGAAAAATGAATAGCTAGGCGCAGAACAAAATTAAAAGCAAGCAAGCCAAAGCATGTGAGGCGCAATGAAATGCTCGGTTTCATTTTCTCTCCACCTAAATGGATGAAGAAAAAAATAAGAGACTTCATAAATAGATAAATACTCAGACTTTTCCCCCTTCCTGCGGCAAAATGTGAAAAAGATGCTTTACCGCACACCATACATGTGTCGACAGCGAGACTAGTATGGTATAATCTGGCAGTGTAGGTTGACAGATCAATAAAGGCCGTTCCTTTATTGCTTTCATTTCATCCACATTGCGAGTGCACGCGTTTTTGAGTAGCGCAACGTTATGCAATGGTGGTAAATACTACGCAACTTATCTGTGTCGCGCAGGAATTCAAACAGGTCTTCAACGCATCTTTATTCTGCAATACAAACATCACTGCAGTCTTGGATAGCAATTCTTTTCTTCCTAAGACATGTTCTGAGCGAATTTGTTGCCCAAGGTATCTGTAACAATAAAAAGAAATCTTCATTTTTTTCTGCGAAATGACGCAGTTTCTTTAATATTTATTATTTATTAATATATGACAATTATGAGCCACAGTGCCACAAGCTAATCTTTAAGCATGTGTTGCATAGCCACTTCCAGCAAAAATCATGCCCCATTGGCAGGGGCAGCTCGCTTCAATCACTGATTGCAAATTATTCAAAATCCAGTTTTCGACGCGCCAAATACGCACTTTTTGCATAGAGCGCCCTCACGTAGCGAAGTGCACAACGATAGTAGCTTTGCGAGATGCCGACAGATGGCAGGACGTAATTCTTCATAATTTGCAGATTTAAAATATTTAGGTGGAAGTGAACATAGACTATTCTTTGTGTTACGGCTCACGTTGAGGTTGCGGTTTTTGTGGTATGCGAGAGTATTGATAACTTTTAATCGACTGAATGCAAATATATGAGACAAGTAACGTGCCGCATTCAATATACCATCTGTGAAGCTATGAAAAAATGCATGCAGGACAGGACCCATCAAATTCGACTTGTGCGATTCAAAACACCCATCAGGGTGGCTCAGTGGTTAAGGCGTTCGTCTACTGAGCCGGAGTACCCGGGTTGGAACCCGACCGCGGCGGCCGCGTTTTGATGGAGGCGAAACACAAAAGGTGCCCGTCTGCTGTGCGATGCCACTACATGTTAAAGATCCCCAGGTGGTCTAAATTATTCCGGAGATCGCCACTATGGCACCTCTTCCTTCCTTTGTTCGTTCACTCCCTCCTTCATCTCTTCCGTTACGGCGCGGTTCGGGTGTCCGCCGAGATATGTGAGACAGTTACTGCGTCATTCCCTTTGATTTAAAATCAATTTTCAATTCAAAACACATCATGTCGTTTCTATGCAGAAGTAAATGAAAGCAAGCCGATTTGGGTGGGCCTAGAACGAGCAGTAAGTGCCAGGTCATCATAACGTTTTGCATTTCTGATGACAATAACCTAGCTAACCTGGTAACGTAAGGACATCAACAGAAGAATCTAATTTCTATAAATCTAGCACACGCCAACTAAAGAAGGTTTTTAAAAATTGAAATTTATTGTAGTTTGAGGAGATTCAGTGCGCCTGCTTTCTCTTCAAGTTTGATGTGCCGGCCACCAGATGCTTTAAGGCCGGCATGTATTTAATTTCGAGTTATTACGCATATTCATCAAATGTAGTATAGTTGTTTTTCCATGTTCGTCAAGGGTGTCGTAACCACAATAACGCACCACTATAAAACCTCCACTGGTTTTCACAAGCAGTTCAGTGAGGATTGCTGATGAGGCCATTAAAAAAGTGAGTGTATGCATATTTCTAAAACTGAACATAATTTTTTTAATCATTCCGAGCTCCATGACCACAAGAACACTTAAGCCTCTTACATTGAGGTACGCCAAAAAGCTTAGAAATTTAGGAAATTTCGAATTTAAGGCGCACGATGCGCGGTTATTTGGAAGAATTGGTGGCCCTGTGCCTCAAGAAGCGTGAAGTGGAAGGTGTCTAACACAAACTTTTGAAGTGAAAAAGCAGCAGTCCTACAGAAAGAGCGCTCGCGGTGTGTTTTACAAACAGAGTAAGGGAAAGCAGTCGTTAGAAAATCTCCTTATGTAAAATTAGGCGCTTTTTTTAAGGCAGTCGTCAACTCTGCTTGACTTGAGTATAATCATCGATCATAATAATCGCAATAAAGATTTCAAGACACCAAATAAAAATTTGGGAATTTTATGTATTCGAATGAGAAGTATTTTGAATTTATTTTCTAAATGTAAAATAGTTCCTCCATCCTAGCTTGAGACCTCTGGTGGGCTGCGCATCCAACTCACTTGAAGAAAGTCATATACGTTCTTTCGGATATTTTTCATTTAGCTCTCGCACAGTCATGTGCATGGCACATTAACCGTCAGTACTGGGTTCAACTTCCGCCAAATGAAAAAGAGTACAATCAGAAACATGAATAAGAGCCCAAGATAAATTGAAGTTCTACTCAATGACGGTACTCCTCCACTGCTCTGGATGTTTGGTTCTTTGCTTGAATGCCACGAACGCATGGGCTGAAATCTATAACAGCGGTGGAATTGTAAAGTTTTCGGTAGCATGCGCATGCTGGTTGATGACAAAAATCATATTGATGAGCAGGCTCTAATTGCTCCCCAAGGAAAGTGTGTTTCGAGAAGGAGAGAAGTGAGACATTTTCAATGGAAAAAAAGCAGTCAGGTGAAAGTTTTTACATTCAGGAAGTAACGTGGTATAATAGCTGGCCCATAACTTTTATTTCTATTTTCTCGATCGCTATTTTTCATCACACAAAATAACGTATTGTTCCGAATGCAAAAAAAAAAAGCAGCGCTTGTCGCTTGGGAAATCTAATTCGGAGCCCGGCCATGAGACTTGCACTTGTTTTAAAATAGGTGAGCTTGTTATCTTTATAATGCCAAAGTGGAACCTAAGTACTACTTAGTTGCTGTGACCACTAATGACGGCTTTTCAAAAAAAAAAAAAACGGTTTCATGAAGAGACATTTGAGTCTTAGCCTAGTGAGTTTCGCTTGAAATAGCACAATTTTTGTGCTGTTTTAATAGTTTTAGAGAGAGATAAGTTCTTGCACGATAAGAGAGATACGTTCTGTTAATGTTTTCGGTTGACTCGTCAGCCTTGAACGCATTTTTGTGAGATAATGTGAAAAGTGATCTTTTTTTTTGCGGAGGATTCTGGCGAACCCACCTACGTCTTTTTTTCTTTACTGCAGAGCCAGTCGCACTTGCATCTTAAAATTGTGCGTATCGTAAAATTAGTACGCTAAATTCGCCCGCTAATATATGTCTCTCGCGTCTTTATGATGAATGGTAAATTCAGAGGAGAATCGTAAAAGTTAACATTCTTGTTTTCCTCCTCAGTTTCGTTTTCTACAGCCTCGGCGGAAGCTGAGAGGAAAGAAATGAGTCGGGGCCAGAGTAATGTCAAGTTTTCTTTTTGTTCTTGTTGTTATTTTCCAGGTGCTCGTGATAACTCGGCTTGCGCCAGTGATGTAGAGGAAACGGAGAGCAGTCCTGTGTCTGAGCCAATCACAAAGTGCGAGAAAGCAATTAAGCAAATAAAAATAAATAATGAACCGTTGTATTCTTGTTGTACCGACTAACACGTCCTATAATTGCGTGCAGGACGTTCTCTTGCTTGGAGCGAAGGCACTTTTCTTCTGTAGCGCTGGTAAATTTACTGACGAGCTCCGGGTTCGCTTTCGGCGCAGCTCCTTCGCTATCGCCACATTCAATGCTCGTTTGGGGGCCTCCCTAGCTGCCCACCCATTAACCCACCCACCGCTATATCTTCTACTCATCTCCTCATCTCACCTCCGGCCTCCAGAAGCATCATCTGCCTCCGCCCACCTTGACTCTCCAGAAAAATTCTGTCGCCTGTGTGAAGCCTCGGCTTGTAGTAAAAGCACTTTCATTAGAGTAAGAGCATCAAAGTAATGATTGAAGGTAAATTCAAGTCATTTAGCAGAATTTTCGCATCAGACTTTTGGTCGTCCGGAATTTAAAAAAATATTGCTGGTAGTATCTGCCTAAGATAAGCACTGGTAAGATATCTTACCGGTACTCACCTACGGGGCAGAAACGTTGAGGCTAATGTAAAGGGTTCCGCTTAAGTTAAGGACAACGCAGCGAGCCATGGAAAGAAAAATGATAGGTGTAACGTTAAGAGACCGGAAGCGGGCCGAGTGGGTGAGGTAACAAACGCGGGTTAATAATGACATCCTAGTCGAAATCAAGAGGAAGAAATGGAATTGGATATGGCATATAATGTGAAGGCGAGATAACCGCTGGTCCTTGAGGGTAACGGAGTGGATTCCAAGAGAAGGCAAGTGTAGCAGGGGTGGCAGAAGGTTAGGTGGGCGAATGAGATTAAAACGTTTGTGGGGATACGGTGGGCGCAGCTGGCAAAAGATTGAGTTAATTAATGGAGAGACATGGGAGACGCCTTTGACCTGCAGTGGGTGTAGTCAGGCTGCTGATGATGATGCTTAAATTTTGGCCATGGATATAAAAGAAGCAGCCTACGCAATTGCTGCGTCCAACTGTGAGGAATTTCTCATGGGTAATCACAATCTTGCTTGCGTAATTACGCGTATTGAGTTGAAGCTTTCGAGGCAGATACGTCGGGACACGTGCGTGTTTGGCGAATTCTATCGCATGTAGTACTCCATAGGAAGGCGACCACTGCTGAGTTTTCAATATAATCATGCGCGCTTATATTGCTAGAAGCTGTACTGTTTTATTTTAGTTAATTAGGCGGTTCCCTACGGAAATTATCATACTGATTTGTGCCTGCCTGGTCGCATATATTGCGCTTTAAGAATGCTTCCATGTGCGTATCCTTGTTTGCTGTTAAAGCTTAGAAAATCGAATTCTAAACACCCTGTAGTTCGGACTCTTAAAAACGAGATTTTGCCAGTGAAATATTCTTCTGTACAAAAGAGCTAGCCTGCTAGAATGGTAAAATCGGGAGCAAGTTTGTGAGATGCATGCTCTCAGGGACAAATTTACTGCAGTTCTGCCTAGACACTGCAGTTATACCTACCAGTACTTCACGCGATTTGCTTGAAGGTCTACGCTGAAATAAGTTTTTCCCTCCACACTTGCATCTCACAAATTTTTGTCGCCGACTGCATCTTTCAATTCTGACCAAAAGAGTGATGTCGTGTGCAGCGTATGAAATTATTGGCTGTAATTATTATAAAAGGTTTGTCTTCTCATTATTTAAAACAAAAAGAGTTAGTCAAGCAATCAACACCCCTGCACACTCTGCGATGCTGTTGAACTATTTCATTAATTTTTATGGCGAATGACAAGAGTGAGTTATGCTGCTGTGGCATACAATCCTCATATTATGTGACACTATACAGTCGTCTCTTGTTCTGCAGGATCGCGATCATATAAGGTTGCGATCAAAAGTTTACGGTACGCGAATGGGCGGAAAAAAAATTATTTCAGCGTACTCACGTGATCCAGTCGTCTGAAATGTTTGAAGTCACAAGAGGCCGTGAATGCTCTATCCGCTTAATAGTAAAGAAATCAACGAGAATAGGTCGCGAGGCAGAGCTACAGAAACTTTATTTGGATTGCACGCATCCGGTAAACTTTTGATGATGATAGTACGTTTTTGGCAATTATGTCGGCCTTGTGCACTAGCAACTGCGACCGTCTCTGTGCTAAGACCGACATATCAACTGCAAATCTATTGCGCGTATTTCTTGCGGTTTGTTGCCCTGAACAATGATACAAATACAGCTGACTCATCTATCGTTATCACCAATGAAACCTTCACCTCTAAGCAAGGAAGAAGGTCACTTTGAACTTCTTCTACGTTATGCGGTCAGCATTCCGTTTTGTCTTGCTTCCATATTTTGAACTGAAGCTATGTTATGCAAAAGAAGAAAATAAAGCACTATCGTGTTTTTCTTTTTTATTTATCAGCGTTACATTTCGGAACAACTAACATCAGCGGAAATTCGGTACAAGCCTTTCTAGTTTATTTGGTTTCCACTACGTGACGAAGTTCTTTTAACATTAAAAAAATAGAGCCATAACGTCATCCGTGACGTCACAAAGAAAAAAATAACGGAGTGGCTTCAGAACAGGACGTAATAGGCGGCTAGGCATAGCGTGACTGAATGGGAGCTGTCCCGAATTTCTCTTAATGTGCTTACATGTATCATAAAGCTGCCCACACTTCTTATGAGAGATAATTTTACTGCGGAAGTCTTGCGTACACCCTTCTGGGTCAGCGTAAGCTTGAGCAGTGTCGGCAATTTATATTCTTTTCACTGCGAGGCCCAACTTGCAAAAAGAATCACATAAATGATGGTTCATTGATGTGTATGTTTTAATATCCTGAAGTTTCATGCAGGCAAATAGAGATTTCGTTATAGTAAAGACTTCTGATTAATTTCTACTACCAGGTGCACTGACATCGCATAGCGCACAGGCGTATTTAGGCATAAAATACTTTTAGCTCCAATCCTGGGCAGTCCAGTCCCAGTCGGACATCGTACCGATATCACGGCTTAACTGAAGCCGGAAATGAAGGCGGAACTGGCGAAAACTGGTGATAATTCGCCTATAAAATGTAGAGATATAAAAAAATTGTATGCCGAAGTGCCTCAGACTGGACCCGCGTCCTGCAGTTTAGTGACAGCCTAGTAGCTTGCTCGCCTCACGTCTTGTGCCATTCTGCCATTGCCGCAAAGACAAAAACAGCGTCTAAAACAGGTATTTCTCTACGTCAACTGTCTCGTGCCTGTCTTATATTAAATGACTCAATAAACTGATGACTTCTTTACTTGAGGATAACTGAAGATTTGGTTGAGTTCAATTTATATAGGTTTGGTAGCGAGGAATAGAAAGACAAGTCTGCTGCGTAGCAGACTTGTCGCCGCACACTTGAGTCGTCTTTTCAACCTTTACTTGAGGGAGAGGAGGAAGATGGCAGTGACGGCAGGCCGGTGCTCTTGGCGCTTTGGTAGTAGTTGGTTCGCTCTGATAGCTCCGATCGCTGCACAGCCGATGCATCACTACTGCAGCTGGCAGCATCTATGGGAGCCATTGTAACCTTAACCGGAATTGCTAAAGTAATTGGATGGCAAGAATGAAAGACTCTACATAGACCGCGTCACTCTAAAAACTATAAGTTGTTTAGCAAACCTGTTGTGCAGTTTCCTTGTGGCATGTAACGTGACAATCATCCTGGCTTCAAGTTTGGACCAGAAAACTAAATTTCAAAATGTGCTTTTCATGGCTAATTTTTCAACTGGTGTGGTCAATGAGTTTATTATTTCCATGCATAATGCACTCTTAACGGGCCCATGAAAAACGTTGGAATTACTGTCTCCATTTCGAGTCTAGGACGTCCAGTACATTTCACGTACCTGCGCAGTCGCGGCGCGTCACTGCGGGTCGGTGCACTAAGGTTGGTGTCCTATAGGCGGCTTTAGAGAAATTGGAGTGTTGACAACAGTGCAGAGATTGCGCTTATAGGCTCCAACCCTTTCTTTATTTAAATATGAACGTGAGCCCGGTTTTCATGTAGCGCCAACTTTGTGCCTCATTAAAACCGGTGAGCAATCGTTTATGAGTGGTCATTGTTTTCAAATACAGATGAGCCACCTTGATACAACTTGCTGATATTTCCAAGCACACGTCCCCTTGAACGAGCTCCTTAAAAAAAGTTCCGCTAATGTGCCCAGCGTGTGATAAGATTAATCTGATGCACCTATTATTGTTTAGCGCTCTGCACCTTCACAAGTATAGCTTCCATCATCTCTGCATTTGTCACTGTCTCTCTGCAACACGGATAAAGGCAGCACTGCTAGCAATATAGGTACTGTGGAGGTAAATAAAGCTTAAAAGGTAAATGTTTTCTCTTCAGCTTGTTGGTATCTCTCACCACGACATATTATAGCGCGATGCTTCTTCTTGACTTACAGAACAAAGCATAAAGTATGCAGTAACGAACTATCCAACGCACTTAGTTTTAACCCGATGGCGTTAGTGAGCCCGTGTCGCAGAAAAGTAGGCGTCGGCGTCGTTGATCGTGAGCGAAGAATCCACGAAAAATCCCCAGAGAACCAACCTAGGTGACGTCATCTAGGTCATCTAGGTGACGTCATCTTGTGGCGTCATCGCAACCTGCCCATCGGAGTGTGGTTAAACTGCACACCATGGCAGGTGGCTGTTAAATTAAGGATTGGTCACGAGAGGTTGCTGGGGGAGAGCAACCTGGCCCGAGGCTGCAGGTCGTCGGCTGTGGGCACTGTTCATTTCCAGTATACGGCAAAAAGACAGAAATTTCTTCAGAAAGACATAGGGTAATGCGTTTTTTATTACCAAAACAGGAATTTTTGTTCATAAAAATTAGCTTCTCGTTTGGCTGGACAGAGGGTACTTGTGCTCTGAATTAAAGACTGATAACTAGACGACCTTTCACTTAACTTAAACTCTTTTAAAGCTGCTGCGTGTCCTGGAATAGCAAAGAGAACGGTTACTACATTGGGTTTCATTGATTTCAGATATTGGAAGGCTTTGTAAATTTGGCATTCATTGCCTTTGCATTTTTACATTCCTGAAGTCCTTACTGCTGCGCAAGAACCGCAGCCGCACGTATTTTCTTCCGCATGTTGTCGTCAGATTTTTACCACGTTGTTCACTCTGCTAGGCTCTCGGCATTTGTGAACACACAAAAAAAGTTTAATGAAAGTGTCTTTGGCTTTGCGCTACGTACAAGCATCGGCCGCCTGTTAAAAAATTCATTTTTCTGTTCAGCACATTGCAGGACACATTATCTTACTATCTGAGCAAAATTTCCCTACCAAGGGCGGTGGATTTTGAGTACAACTAGTAAGGCATTTTGTCCGTGCAGTGCGCGTCGTCGAGAAATATGGCTGTGGGTTCAAGCTGATTTTAGTTGCAAAACACCGCTTTGTTTCTCATAACTGATGAGAGCTTGGACACTTTGGCTTAGCTTTAACTTGGGAATTTATTGCTTTCAGTCACATGTCAGTTGCTCAGTCAATTTCTGCCGACCCGTGTTAACATGAGGGTAACATAGGTTTTTCGGGAGGCATCAGGTTACACGTGTCGGATACGTTTTCTTTGCATTTGAAGGTTGCGCTAAAATTGGTATAGGTGGACACCACTTCATTCAAGCTGAAAGAAAAAAAAAGATAGATTTTTTTTCTCGCACTAAGTTCACCAATTAACAAACACTAAAGAATTAAAGTAATAGCTGCTGTGGCTGCAGCGGGCTAGTGTGAGATGTCTACAGGGCGCCACAAAATGGTGCCGACATACACAATTACAAAAACTGTGTGCATTCGTGACTAGGCAAATAAAGCTTCATCAAAGAGTTCTAAAAATGTTCGCGACATCTCTAGTTAATCTACCATTATGAAAGGAACAAACACTGCTGCATTTTCACGTGCACTGTGAGAAAATGTGTGCTCGGAAGCCTACAACCAAAGAACATCGAGCACACTCAGCCTGTGCATGGACACCATCCTGCGTAAAATTCAAATTGGTTCGCGAAGAACGTTGCAATGTATTATACCCTCATAATGGCCGCTATAACAAAAAAAAAAACGATGAACAGAATTACCTTTCGGCTAAAGGATTTTCTGGAATATTATCAGCGCTCTCTCCGTCTTTGTTCTCTCTAACTCTGTACGGGCAGTAGAGCTGTAAAAAAAAAAAAGAGTTATTTGTTATTACACCACCTTGTTCGTATTAATACCTTTGATTTACCGTTTTATTTTAAAAAGGATGCATCTGCGTAAAGCTCACAGCTTTCTAATGTATCGACAGATGATATTGTTACCTTATAGAGTATTGAAACTTATAAATTAGAAAGCATACTACATGGCTCATCAGCGACGAAACCCGAGGTGCAGAAAGAGTGGCGTCTCAAAATGTATGTGACCTGGCGAAGAAAAACAAAATTTCTCCCGAAAGTGCAGGAATTTTCATATTTCGATGCGAGCAAGCGGTGCGAGCAAGGCCACAAAACCGCGCTGCTTCTTGGCGAACAAAGGTTAACTATAGTATATGCGTTGCCTTAAAGGGACTATGCAATAAATTAATTGAGATTACGTAAAGCAGACGCGAGATAGGCATTCGATCACTCGTCACCCCAGTGCATGAAGTTTTGAGCTAGCGTCAATAACAGCGAAGATATAGACGATTAAAGATTGCGCTCCTCCTCTACCCCCTCAACTCGTACACGAGGAGCACCAGAAAAAAAAAATAGAGAAAACAGCTCTGGGACTGGGCCCCGCCTATGAATACGTCATCCGCTGACTTTTATTTTGCAACTTCCGGTTAGCGCTCCTAGCCCCCAGCAGCAGCGTCGGCGGCGTGGCGGCATCTCTCCGGTCTCTTCGCCTTCCTGGATTGCGGCGCGCATCTGGTTTCTTTGCTTGTCATCTGTGGTAATTAGCAGTAATAAACCTGGACCTCGAGGTGCGATTGATCGCTTTTACGGCCCCGATGTGCATCGAGCCCTATGCGTGCGCACGAAGAGCCGTGCGAGTGGCTCCGGAACTCCCGACAGAAGGAGGCGGCAGAGGAAAATAGAAACCATATGCGCGAAGGCAAAGGCCTGGCTCGCGCTTGCCCGAGAGGGTCGCGCGGCGGCACGAGCAGACGATTTTCACGGCTACCGGAAGTGTGCCCGTGACGTCGCCGCGGCTGCCGTGGCTCCACCGAAGGAGAGCGTGTGGTGGCCTGGGGACGTCATGGGTAGTGTGACGTCTTTCTTCCACGATTTTAGCTCCAAAATCGGTCACTACGAGCGCACCAATCGGCCCGCGAATTTAAAAAAAAAACACGGCTTTTAAAAGTTCATAATAAATTGCCGGCTCAGTTCCGAAGACTCATACTTGGCGTGAATGCTTCTTAGCATCATTTCTAAGCATTGAAAACATTTACAAGTGACATTTTATTCGTTGCATAGTCCCTTTAAGACTGTATGCTAACGAGTAGGTGTGTCACTATACAGGAAGATAAAATTGAAGAAAGATCAATAATAAAAAGTAAAATTAAAAATCTTTCGCATTCAAAGCACGTAATTTGTATTAAGTGCCCTCCGTAATTTTTTTGCTCTTAGTATCAAAGTGTTTGTGCGTTAACGAAATGGTTTATCCGTTTATTTCAGCTCGCAAGACGGCTCCGTTAATAGTGAGTGTTCAGCAAGCTACCAGGAGGACCGTTGGGTTCCAGATTCTACCATTTATTTCACCAAACAGTATTCTTTGCGCTAAAGGCAGTGCGCTTGCAGAGTCATAAAATTATATTTAGCTCCACATTACAGAGAGCAAGGATAAGTTAATTCAAAATGACCAGATAAACAGCAACTCACGCTTGCGAATCCAGTAAGAAATATCTTGTCCTCACTGTCGAACCGACCTCCCCGTAGCAAGAATGGACCCGTATAATTCTTCTTACTTCTCCTCATGGACTGCAACATTCATAGTCGAATACACCTTGCTTAATCACGTTGCCAAGGGGACTACTTTTCATATTGTCTTGTATTTTAGTTCTGTTCATAATATACCACCAATAATAAAAGGTTCTCAGTGGCTATGGTGGTCACCTTCTGAGCACGAGACCACATGATCAGTTCCCGGTTGGGCAGGCAAAATTTTGCAGGCGGCACAATGCAAAAACGCTGGCCTACTGAGATTTTAGTTTCATGAAGAAAAGGCCCCAGCTAGTAGTAATTATTACACTACCCCCATCGCCTTATCTCATAGCCCACATAGTTGTTCCAGAACGTAAAAGTCCTCACATTCAATAACCACGCTCGTTGAAAGGAAGAATTATTGCCATGTGTTTAGCCAAGGTAATATAAGTGCTCTACAGCGGTCGATGAATTATGTAAAAAGAGTAGCGAAGATGGTTGGACCAGTCATTATGCTCAGCTATATGATGTCTGCTGACCTTCTTTGTGTGAATATCTCGAAGCTAACACGCGTCATATAGTGGCGTAGATCATGCTTCGTAAATTATACGAGTTGTGTAGCGATAACTCTTCACTTGCGCATTTTAGTTCCCAGTTGGCTTCTGCTTTTTTTTTTTAAATACAGTTGCAAATTTACGCTTCTTTGCGGTCCCGTCTGCAGGTCCAGTCTGCACTGCAGCAATATTCCACGCAAGATAATTATAAGGTGTAAGATTGCAAATTGTGGAAACAGAAAGCCGTTGGCGCTACTTGACGCAATTGTTTATGGTCACATTAAGTATACGGTCGAAAATATTATGCACAAAGAGTCTTTATCTCTTATTTTCGGCACATTCAGGTGAACATCGGCCAGAACCCGCAGCGAATCTGAGCGCGAACTTGAGACCGAACATGGCCGGAAACTTCCGAAGTTTACTGCCACAAGTTACTGCGAGTGCTCATAAGTAGTTTAATCTGGGAAAGGGGCAGTGCGGATGTTTAAAATCGTGCACGCAAGACTGGAAACAATGTCGGCTCTGCCTAGACGCCTCATATCCTCCACTGCAGCCTTCAGTCACGCGATTCACGACGTCATTTAAATGGCTGTTGGTATCACTCCATGTCCATAGCCAGGCAACATCTAACCAAGTACTTAACATTTCGCTTACTCGTTAAAAATAATTGTTTCAGTATGCTCACGTTCGGCTTTCGCGCAGTGTGAATTGCAATATACACATTACATTGAATACTTTGTCTGAATGAACTCCTAAACACTGATAAATACTCTCATACAGAAAGCATTCCATTTTGGGAATCAGCGCCTAGTTAGGAAGAATTAATGTAATAATTATTAAGAACCTAAGGCGCATGATAATTCATTAAGGGGCTCAGTTTATGTGCGTGCGTGTGCGTGAGCGCATCATTGTGAACGCCTGTACAAAATTGTGATATTCGATAAGGCTATCCATGGCGATTCTGTCCATGAAGCATAGCCAGGCTTCCTGCCTTTATACAGGAAACAGAGGGGAAGCATGGAATCTGCGACGGATATAATTTCTAAGATTTCTGCTTCGCGACGATCTAATCTAGTGCCAGAAACGAAACTAAGCTACTTAGTGCTGCCTGAAGACAGAGCTTATGGCCTCCGCGCCCCCGTCTTAGTGGCATCACCAGTACATGCTGTGTATCTTCACAACCTTGCCCGTATCTCTGCGCCCTAGAATACCTTGTAGTTGACTTCATGATCTGCTTTTGTAAGAACCGCAATCAATCTCACGCGCTGCATGCTTGGCTCAACGGCTCTTCACAAGTTTCCACTTTTCTCTAACCTTGTATTCCTATAGGCGATGTTCCTGTGCGCTCACTTCACGTGTAATCGCAGATGGTACACGGCGGCTGCATTTTGTCCTTCAGAGGTCTGAGAAAATAGTTTCTCTCCGTCGGCATGCAGCTTGGGTTAGGAAAAAAATGTTTTGGGAAAGCGTCATATTAGGAGCACCATTTCAGGACAACTCTCTACGATGCTGACCAAAAATAGCCTAGACAACTCTCATCGGTAGCTTGGAGTCTAAGAAACAGAGCTAGCATTTCTGAAAGGTGCGAGGGATGATTTCGAGACAAGCAAATCATATAGTGATAATCAGGGTCTAACGTTTAATATGACGTCGTGAATAATCACGATATTTAAAAAGAGCGATGCTTTTGATAGCGCCACTAGTGCCACTTTTTCCTTCTTTTAACAATAGCTTAGAAATGATTTTCTAGCTTTAAGGTGTTGTTATTTCTTTCCCAATTGTAGTTAACGCTATACGGATTTGTTCCACTCAAAATATCATCAAAATAAAAAGGGCAGTCCAGCCCGGATTTTTAATGGTTCTTTTTGTGTCGCAATTCTGACAGGATTCTTTCGGCGTATTCAGTGAATTCTTTTGCGATAGATTCATTTGCTAGGATCTACCCCTATTTGTACGTCTTCAACTTGAGCAAGCGCTGTATTGGTACAATTTTCGGCAAGACCGAAACGTAGAATTAGTTGCGCAGTGACAAAATACGGTAATTATCTGGTGTTCGGTAAGCTTAACGCTTACAGCTTTTCAGAGCTTCTTCGGAGGAACTTCAAATTTAAAAGGTGTGAATGTTTAAGCCAACTGTGTTGATTATACTAACCGGAAGCGCAAGAAAAAACATTCGGAAAATATTGTTGTTTCCTAATCATTCATGTCTGGGAAACTGAAAACTCCTGTCCTTACCATATGCGCAACTCGTACACCGAGGTAGTCATGTAGTTCCTGGCGACTGGTATTTCGGAATGTCTGGATGAAGAAAAAAACAAGAAAATTACCCACAAATGGCACAGCAAAATACTATTTGAATGAATTGCAGGGGACCTTAAATAATGCTAAAGAAAAAACTAAGTTATTTCCACTGAAGTAAGGAGAGGGTGGATGATTTTGGAGAACCAAAGTAACTATTATGCCTTAACTGCTTTATAGTTATATTAATGTTACAATAAAGCTGTGAGGTTATTCTGTGGGTTAAGAACTTTTCTATAACTTCAGTAATTTTGTTATGGCATTGTAATTTGTAATTACTATACAAGCCTAAAATATTCTGCAGCTCCAAAAAACTTAAAGGGTGATTACGAGTGTATACCGCAATTATTTCAGCGTTAGCTACGGTGTGTGAGCAGAGAATTGTTATATTGTTGTGGCCTATTGCAACCGGCTCTCTGCCGATTCTCGAGAGCGTCGCCTTGTACATGTCCGCCATGTGGGTGCAGCAATGAATACGACTAAGGCACATGCGCTACCCAGTACGTATGACTATTGGTCATGCTACAATCTAACCGCCTTGTCATACCAACCTGAAGCAGATATGGCCTGCCGAGCAAAGGTTTGCAAGCGGCGCTAGTTTTGGAATGGCTGTGTCCGCGGTTTCTCGGACAAGAACCTGAGTATGTCTACCAAAATGATGCATAATAACCTGGAAACAGTAGTTTAGTGCTTTCCGAAATTTTCACTGCACTGAAAATTGCAGGCTGCAGAAATCTGTCGAACTAGAACTCATTTATTACGCCGAAATACCGTTACAGTGAGATATTTTTTAGAGGGGATGAATCAACCGCGTTTGTCGTCATATTTACATTCGTTCTCTTGGGGGAATATTAGTACAGTGCAAATCATGATCTGAGAGAACCTGCCATATGCGCTCCACCCCATTCTTATCCTTCTAGTTATTTTCCTCTCATGATCCGGATCAGCTGTCACTACCTGCCCTAAGTAGACTTATTCCTTTACCACTTCCAGCACCTTGTTGTCAATTGTGAACTGCTGTTCTTTTGCTAGACTGTTGATCATTACTTGGGTTTTCTGCGTGTTAAATTTAGGACCAACCATACTTCTCTGTCTGTCTAACTCATTGATCATGGTTTGCAGTTCATCTCCTAAGTGACTCAGCAAGGCAATGTCACCAGCGAATCGCAGGATACCAATATCCTTGAAGAGAAAAGTTTACAACAGCTGTATCTTACCGGTACTCGCCTACGGGGCAGAAACAAGGCGGCTAACGAAAAGGGTTAAGCTTAATTTAAGGACAACACAACGAACCATGGAAAGCAAATTATATGTGTAACGTTAAGAGACCGGAAGCGGGCAGAGTGGATGAGGGAACAAACGCGCGTTAACGACATTATAGTCGAAATCAAGAGGAAGAAATGGGCTTGGTTAGGACATGTGCTGTGAAGGCAAGATAACCGCTGGTCCTTAAGGGTAACTGTGTGGATTCCAAGAGAAGGCAAGCGTAGCAGGGGTCGACAGAAGGTTAGGTGGGCGGATGAGATTAGGAAGTTTGCAGGCATAGGGTGGGCGCAGCTGGCAAAAGAAAGGGTTAATTGGAGAGACATGTGAGAGGCCTTTGCCCTGCAGTGGGTGTAGTCAGGCTGCTGCTGATGATGATGATGATTGCATTACTTCACACCTTGTTTCCGTGTAGTTCTGTTTTATCTTTTTTTTCTTCATGAGCAGCACCACGAATGCAGCTGGCCAAGATGCCTTGCTGTTTTTCTCTGCTTCCTTCTCTTCGTTTTTTGTTCTTAGATTGAAAGATTGTCCACGTGTTTATTCGCCTTCTCCTGCGCATGTCTTCATACTCAATCATTTTTTGTTCTTGTATTTCCTAGTACATTTTCACCTTTTGTACCTCTCTTGCCCTGACAGCTTGAAAATTAACCCAAACAGATATCCCGTGCTTTCCCCAAGTACCCTGGCATTCGCCTCGCGAGTGGCAAGCCCTCGAACACAATCTTTAGTAGGCGGTATAGAACATAGCTTTAGTGTGTTCAGCGGGTCCCGCGTTATTGGACAAACAATAAAATATAAAGAACGTGAACAAGTCTTGTAGGTCTAAATTTTGTCCAAGCCTAAAGGAGAATAAAAATTAAACAATATCGATGATAACACTTGAACTACACTGTGCTCACTCCTATAAGCAGAAATATCGTATAGTGCTTACCAAAACCAGCGGATGCATCTCAGAAACGCCTAATTCTTTCACTTTAACAGACCAACGGTGAGTCAACTTGTATAGATAGTTCGTGGCTGCCCACTACAGCAGCATTACGAAGCTGACTGCGAAATTTTTATCCCGACTGTAGTTCTGTTACTAACAGGTTATGTATTGAAACAAAGTGATACGCTCGTACTTACACACTGGTCAAAGCATTCTTTAGAATTGTTCAAGCACATGGAGTTGTTGCAGAAGTTCGTGGTTGTTTCATTACTCCAATAGTCAACTGCTGTTTTTGTCCCATTCGGGAAGAAATCTGTGCATGTGAAAGAAAGTACATCACTAGTGATGTGCCAGAATGTTTTAATGCATTGTCACTTATTTCTTTGAGTGGTACTTCCAGATATTCTTAAATAAATATGTAAATATTCAGCAGACATACTTTTTCAAGAAATGTCCGTTACACTAAAAAAAGAAAGTCCAGTGATTCCTAAAGTCTTAAAACGTCAGTTATTTTATTTTCCTTTAGTGAAGTATAGGTGCACACTTTTTATGCTGCATTCTTCTATGCAATTCTGATTATATTAAAAAAAGGCAAGATGTGGAAGGGGAGAGGTGCACGAAATCGCAGAAAGTGCAAGACACGGATCAGCATAATGCAAATGTTTGGGTCACTCAATAATCTAGAAAAAATAGTTATAGTTGGGACTGTTTCCTAGGTTATAAGAAGAAAAGAGTCGAGAATATATACCGTCAAACCGATCAATGGCGTTACTCAACAGCTGCACAATGAGTGTTCCTATCGTTCCGTAATTCATTGATCTGAAAAAAAAGGACAATTATATCTATGTTCTTTTTAAAATTTATATTCCTTGTGCAGATGTTTTACCTCGGAATAGGGGGCTTCCTGTAATGGGTCGCAAATGCAGCAGCTGGATATGCTGCAGGAAAGCAAAGACATGTTATCAGTAGTCAGAAATAAATTTAGCTCATGCTTAATTTTTCGGGCTTAAACAATAAGGAAACACATGCTTTCCTTGACTCAGTGAAATCCTTTATGTCGCTTCTATTCTTCGCCGCCGCCAAATGGGCCGCGATAAAGAGCAGAATACTCTTATGTAAAGAAACTAAAATTAACTATCATTTTTATTTTAGTTTACAGGACTACCAACATTACATACCACGAACTTACCAAACACTATAAATTACATAGGATATTTTCACCCCCATTTTTATTTTAGTTTACAGGACTACCAACATTACATACCACGAACATACCGAACACTATAAATTACATAGGATATTTTCACCCCCATTTTCATTTTAGTTTACAGGACTACCAACATTACGTACCACGAACTTACCGAACACTATAAATTACATAGGATATTTTCACCCCCAGATCGATCTCTCTCCAATAATGAGGTGCGCATTTGGAGGCGGTTACAAGCTGGAAATTATATCTGCCCAGTCTAGTTCTACCTGACACACACCGGGGATGAAAACGAAATTGCGGTGAAAGGGGCACTGTTCATCACATAATTTGGGAATTCGCCGATTCTCCGGGTGCCGGTTTAAACATCAACAGTATAGAGAAGCCTGGGATAGGTTTCGCTGAGGAGCGAGGACTCCGCCATTAAGCAGCAAGCCACACGCCTGGCGCCTGAGGCCGTGAAGAAGCAATGTCCTTAGTCTGCGGAGCATCCCCTATCCGTGACCCAGGCCTGCGTGCCGGGACCGGGGATTTGGGGGCTCGTTCTCGGTGGACCAATAAAGTTTCAGTTCATTCATTCCCTTACGGTGCGGTTCGGGTGTCTACCGAGATATGGGAGACAGGCGTCATCTCCCTCCTTAAAAGCAATTTTCATTTCATTTTCCTACCCGCCGCGGTGGCTCAGTGGTTAGGGCGCTCGACTACTGATCCGGAGTTCCCGGGCTCGAACCCGACCGCGGCGGCTGCGTTTTTATGGAGGAAAAACGCTAAGGCGCCCGTGTGCTGTGCGATGTCAATGCACGTTAAAGATCCCCAGGTGGTCGAAATTATTCTGGAGCCCTCCACTACGGCACCTCTCTCTTCCTTTGTTCTTTCACTCCCTCCTTTATCCCTTCCCTTACGGCGCGATTCGGGTGTCCAACGATATATGAGACAGATACTGCGCCATTTCCTTTCCCCAAAAACCAATTATTATTATTATTTCATTTTCCTTAAATTATTGCGCGGTTCGGGCGTTCACCGAGATATGTGAGACAGGCGTCATTTCCTTTCCTTAAATTGTCCAACGGGCAAGGCGTCGCGCCGAACGACCGATAGCGTTCCGTGGAATCCTTGGCGACGCTGCAACACGCTGTCGCGTCCCACTATTAAATACGAAGCTTAGGCGTCCTCCACTGTGGAAGCAGTTGCGCGCAGACGCGATCAATCGAGATAGTCTGATGGCATCGCAAAGAAAAGGATAAAGCCGTGTGGCTGATGGGCGTGTGACGTCACTGAAGAAGGTGCCACTATCGTTCGAGAGGAGCGCTCTCCGGGCAGTCTTGCCAGACGCCTTCTGAACGCCGATCCGGAAGGATGCCGCCTAAACGCTCTTTGTAGTCTTTAATCAACATCATCACCACACATCAGCGACACAAGCAGCAACACCGCGCTAAAGGCTTTCGCATCACCACACTTTAGGTCAATAAAGTGCGCCCCTAAATGTATTGAAGCGAAAAACTTCACTACGCCAGCTTTTCGAGCCGTCAGCGGGGCCACAAGGTTGACCTTGAATGTAGCTATATACAGAGGTCAATGCGGCCGCAACTTTCACCTTGAATGTAGCTAGAGGTCAAACCATGAGCGCAACTGGTTGTAATCAGGTTCGACACATGACGGCAGCTACAGCAGCGAAACCAGTGGCTGTTGCGCCAACTATCTTAACTTTGACCTTTGATAATTGATCCTTGACCTTGAGCTTTGACCTTGACCTGTGACTTAGACCTTTGACCTTGACCTTTGGTCAAGCCGGAGAGCGTCTGACGGCATCGCATGCGCAGTTCAATGAAGTGGGTTCTGAATAAAACGCCGGTGCACTTTGATGCGTTCAGTGGAACGCCAGATGTGATCGACGCGACCCTGCCGTGGAGAGCGGCAGAGGTGCGCTCCATCACCGCGTTGCGGAGAGGAAGAAAGGAGGCATCCCAGGTATGCTGCCTACTTCCTCCTTGACGTCACACAGCGTGACTGAGCGCAGCGGGAAAGCGTCTGTTGGAAATCATGCGCAGGGCATCAATGTGGGTTTTGCATAAAATGCCGGTGCATTTTGATGCGTTCAGCCTAACGCTAAGAGTGTTCGATGCGACGCCTGCCGTGGAGACCGCCAGTCGCTCGATCACAAACGTAGCGAGGGAGATGCAGCCTTTCGCTTTGGACCAGGGTTAACCAGAGCTCTACCACCAGCAATTTTTGCTGAAGTGACACCTTCACGCTCTCGAAGTTGGCTTTTCTCCCGGCTTGCAATGACTCCGCACGTGTCTCCACAATGGGCATAGCGCATGGGTTGTGAATTTAATCTACAGGAATCGAAGTGTACGTACCGAATGTGTCAGACTTTTCTTCGTAGTATACGTGCGAGCGCAATGTGATATCTTCATCCCTGAAGACGCGCGAAAAAAATAAGGTTTATATCTGACTCCATGTGGAACAGCTGGTGTGAACCCGCACTGTGTTAATAAAACATTTGATTCTTCATATCAGCTTACTTCAAAAAATCCTTAAAAAAAATCGGGAGGCTCCAAAGACCTAACAAATCGGCAGATCTTACTTATATAAAAACGTGCTTCTCCGCGCCTTTAGGCATGTTAGGGATTTCTCCAGCTGGGTCTGCGATGTATTGTGCGACATCTACACTGCCACCAACACTGAACCGGTGGACTGAAATTTAGCAAAGCACGACTGAAGTCAGCACTCACTTCAGTGTCAAGGCTGCCGCATCCCGACTGCAACTTCCTGCTTAGCCTTGAGCGCACCCACACGCGCATGCTACGAGACTCTATGTTAATTACAAAAATAGGAGCATTGAAGAAAATTTAGAGCTGACCAGTTCGATTTATGCGGAGGAAATGCGATAACATATTTATTTCACTCGACAATCTATTCCAATTACAAATTTTAACTCAATTATAATCGAAAGAGGAGTAAAGAGGCGGGGGCGGGGGGAAGAGGAGAGCAGTTGGCAGGTGGTAGTTGTGGCCACTTGCCAAGTGTGACTATCGCCAGGTTTTCGCTCCAACGAGGCTTCTATTATATCGTATGAAACACGCTGACATGGCCATACGCCGGCCTATAGCCTTCCAATGCTCAAATCTCCGCAGATACCGTTGCTTTTATCTGAAGCTTCGCCCTTTGGCGCTGGAGCTCACACTTTCAGCGTGGAACACGGGAGAGTTTTGCAACCTCCGCCTCAAGGCACTGGACCCTGAACTGCGCCTTCATCTTCCACGTAACTTAGAACGTCGCGACGCAACACTGTTATGCCGTTTATGGATCGGTGTTGCATTTACCAATTACTATGCCTTCCGGATGGGGATGGCCGACAGTCCTGCCTGTGCGAGCTGTGGTTGCGAGGAGACCATCGCTCATCTTCTCTGTGAGTGCCCTGCATTTGCGAGTGCAAGACATACACTGTGTTGTGCCCTGGACCGCGTCGATCCTCGCCCATTAACAGAGCAAAAGATCCTCGGTCCGTGGCCACAGCAGTCGACTTCCCTCAAGGCATACAAGGCACTCTTTGCTTGCTTGAGAGGGACTGGATTGAGTGACAAATTGTGACAGCGTTGTGCGTGTGTGTGTGTTATGCCTTTTTCCCCTTCTCTCTTCCTCCTTTTAGTCCCCCAATCCCTCTTCCCCAGTGCAGAGTAGCCAACCGCAACCCCTTTCTGGTTAACATCCCTGCCTTTCCCTCCTCCTCTTTATCTATCTATCTTCGCGCAAGTTAGCTGAAACAACCTGTATACGACATATTCATGTTTGAACAATTTGCTGCCACATGAAATCAATTGAATTTTCAATAGGCGTTATTTCACGAACCTTCGCCTTCTACAGGGTGATTTTTTTTACATTTACAGATTTTTATTTTGGAAACTGTGACAGATACGTTGCTGAGGTCTGTTGAGCTGAAATATTCAGCAATGTACCTCATGTAGATCTATAATTAAACGATATTAACTGAAAAATAGGTAATAAACTTTTTATTTCTTTATTTTTAGGGGCAAGGTTGCATTGCGAACCTGATGGCCGTAAGCGTCGAAGGTGAGCCATGTTTCTAAATTTTCTTAATCGGCGATGTGGTTCGAAATACCAAACGTCAAAAATGCGCATCTAACAGTGTGTTGAGTTGGCTTTCCCGCATTATCTAAATATAAATTGGTGTCGTTACGCGTGGTAACATCGCCGACATCAAGCTGACTTCTTCTACATCATCAAATACTCCAAGTTCGCCTGTATTTGATGCACTAGAAGTGCGAAAGATTCCATTGTATGAATATGCACTGCAGGAAAGCCTACTCAACGAGCTTTCAAATCCATATTTCTGACGTTCAATATTTCGAACCACTTATTTCGAGTCCCCTAAAATAAAAATCAAAAAGGTTAGTTGATAATTTTACATAATTACTCATATAATTATGGATCTATAGAAGGGACCTAACGTCTGCCTCTCTTCACAATACAGCTCAACAGACCACCCCGACGCATCTTTCGCGGTTTCTTTAAAAAACTGAAGAGGTTCAAGAAATCCCCCTACATACTCACAGCTGCAGTGTATTGCATAGGCTATTGCATTCTCATAGTTGTTTGACCTGTACGTGAACTTTGTAGGAAAGATTACAGCCAATGTAGTCTAATTAAGTCTCTAAGAAGCGAGCAAGTAGGCGCAGACGTCTAGAGGCGTTGAAAGATTTGCTCACGATTTGTTGATGTTACTTGAATTGAACACGCGAAGCTTTTGAAGACGGTCATTTTGTTGTAGCCAGTGGTAATGCTCAGCGAAAGATGCGTTGGCGCTTATGTTTGGAACCTGTAAGACATTAAAATTATTGTTTTCAACGCAGTGAAGAAATAGCATAGAAAATTACACCACGGACCAAATTAAGACGTTTTTCTGAGCAGAAAACATTGTGAGATGATCGCGCAGTAGTACAGCATGTTTTGATTACCTATTCAACGAAAACAGGGAGCTAAAACTTAACAAAGCCCACATAAAGGCGGGACGGGCGCTGCAATAAAAACTGAACAAAATAAAAATTCACCTCATCCATGAGCAATAACCGTACCCACGCGAATGTCAAAGAGAGTCATCAGGGGCCGTATACCATAAACTGTCTATTTTTCGTTGTTCATTTTGCGTTCATTGGGTCCTCTGCCAGTGGGCATTCAGATATACCCGCAGCTTTCAAGCGTCTGAGGCAGGCGACCCGCCCATTGGTTGGTTGGCGATAGGACCTTGCCACTGGCTGATATCGCATGTGATTTGAAGCCTGTGGTGACATGCATCGCGGCGTTCTGTCAGCAGCAGGCGACTGGATCTGACCACTGGCTGCCATTGGCTGCGATAGGCAGCCAACGGTGAGGTTCGGCCGCCAACCACCCAATGGGTGGGTTGCTTGCCACATAGGCTTGAAAGCCGCGGGTATATCTGAATTACCACTGGCAGAGGACCCAATGAACGCGAAATGAACAACGAAAAATGGACAGCTTAGGGAGTACGGCCCTGATGTGAAATTAAACCAATGGTGAAGCTTTCAAAGGCTGCACAATGAATGCGCAAAAGTAAAAGCGCTTTTCTGACGAGCAGGCAGTTTTTTACAAAATACTTTGTTTCCAGAAGTTGGACGGATGGTGCACATTAATGTACGAGCCACTATTGTACTCCCGTATTTCATTTGCTTACGAGATTTTTCTGTATAACGTGTCAATCAATCAATCAATCAATCAATCAATCAATCAATCAATCAATCAATCAATCAATCAATCAATCAATCAATCAATCAATCAATCAATCAATTAATCGATCGATCTACTTATTTTTCGTATAAAAATACAGCGAAGAAAAAGCCGCTTTGTTGGGGCTTGACTAAGGTCCAGTCACTCGTCACCCATCAGCAGTAATGAACGACGCTCTTAATGAAAAAATACACGGCGAAAAGAGAAGAAAAAATAGAGAAACATACAGCGTCAGAAAATAGTGGAACTAAAAAAAAACAAATATGGCATATTAGGTCAGTGCAGTGTGTATTGGTGGCAGTATACAAAATTTATATGAACTGTTCGGTAATACGTTTACGGGATAGTTTTTCGATGTCAATTTGTGATGTATCCCATTATTGATTTAATATTGTTGGTAACGTATGTTGAGTCATCGCTTTACCACAATCAATTCATGACGATGTAAGTAGCCAAGGTGATTGATGAAGAAAGCAGTAGTTACCCAAAGGTTTATTTAGTTGTGCTAAATCGAAAAAAATATATCTAGGGTACCTTTAATGGCCTTTTTGTATGTGCAGAGTAATTTATTCACGCATGTACATGTCTTGCGCCTTAATGATCTCATGGGCATGAAAAAATGGTGCAGTGTGTACCGAGAATAACACATTTTCTACTGCGCGGAGAGCTCGTTTCTGGAGAAATGAAATTTTCTACATATTCGTTGCAGTGGTATTGCCCCATACTAAAACACAATAACACAGGTGGGCATGGAAAAGAGCATAATAAATCACGCGTTTTTTTTAAGTACGAAGGAAATGGCGGCACCAGTTTATTATTCCCGCAGCCCTAGCAAATTGTGACCAGAGGTAGTTGACATGATCATTCAATGACATATGTTACGAAAAAATCACCCCAAGCCATTTGATGCATTTTTTTATTGCTACTACCTACGGTTCCATAACAACGGTCTTCGGGACTCAACTGGTGAGCCGCGAGCATGAAATAGGACGCTGTCAGGGTGGAACCAGCGGAACACAGACGCAGGACAAGAAAAGGAGGTACACACACCACACCGCTGTACCTCCTTTTCTTGTCCTGCGTCTGTGTTCCGCTGGTTCCACCCTGACAACATTATGAACCAACTAGCCCAGCAATTTACGCTCCTGAAATAGGACGCATTTCGTTTTCCATTCATTCAGAATGAGCGAATTTTTTTTACACCAATCTTGCAGTTTGCGGCAAAAAGCCCTTGCTTTTGTTTCATTTTCCGGGATGTCCTTCTCAGAGAAAAAAAAAATCTGTACAGACGTCTGCGTAAATAACGAACTCGCATTCTTCGTCTAGTTTTACAATATCAAAACGGGCCCAAGGATACTTCCTTGCGGGACCACTGATTCTATACGTCTGAGCCGCGATTTGTGATTACTTATGTCAGTGAATTGTAACCGGCCTTCAAGATAAAAGTGCATCAATTTTTGAGCAGTTTCTCTAAACCCATATTTTTAAAGTTTATCTAGCAAAATTGTTTGATTCACGCAGTCGGAGGCCTTACTAAAATCTTGATATGGTCCGAGAACATTTATTTATCTTCAATGATCTTTAAATTTCCTTTTGCGCCAGCAACACTATTTTTGTTGTCCGGTTCTTTCTAAAGCCAAATTGGTACCTGGTTATGAGTTCATGTATGTGGGAAAAGTTATCAATGCGTATTTTGATCACCTACTCAAGGCCCTTAGAGAAAACTGGTAGTTTGGAAACTGACCGGTAGTTGCCAAAGACATTTTTATCACCATGTTTGTGGATTGCAACTACCCTTGCTATTTGCATATTATTGGGAAAAATACCTGTGTAAAGTGAGCAGTTGTAGATGTGGACTTTCCCACCCTCTAACATGGATACGGTTCAAAACGAAAAACGACCGGCCTTTCAGTGCACAGATGTGCGTCATTATTTAGGCGAAGTGAAGCGATATGCTCTGTAAAACTTATGTTCTTAAGGCATTAAAAACGATTGATGGAGAAGATGAAAAATCTGAGCTGATAAAAGAACCACCACCTTGCGTCACACTCAACCACTTTATTGCCAGAAAAGTGAACAGGCTAATAAAGGAATTTTCAAGTTGGATAATAAATTTAATTTTTTTTTTCCAAGAACTCTAAACTATTGGAAACGTCTTCATCTGCAAAAGGTGGCATTTTTTTGTGCTGATTTCTGAACAAAGATACGGCAGAGCAAAATGTAAAGCCTACTTAAATTATTTTTTGTGGTTGGGAACATACGATTTGTCTGCAGTTAACATTTTGCCGCAGCTGATTTCTTAGCATAGACAGGCCGGAAGATGACGTACGGTGTATTTGAAGCAATGTGTATGTTTAGGGGCGCCTGTCAAATCATGGATTATTTTCACTAGCGCATTTGGCTCTCAAAGAGCAGGCTTGTCCTGGAAGACAAAAGCCTTCGTTTCACTAAGAGAGCACAATACGCGATCACGACATCGTGTCGCAGCACCTCCTGCCGCGAAAGGATAATTAGTAAAGAATTTTCAAGTAATGAACAGCCCACATTCTTACAGAGTGCTTTTAGCTATTTCACAGTTAGAAATATACTATGATATAAATGCCACTTGCGGTTTCTTTTCAGCACGTTTGCTGCGCCTTCAGTTTTTCCCGCATTTTTTACCCACGTAACAGAACCAACAGTTGTCTTCTTGAATGCCTCGCTGCTACGAGTATGTCGGTTTTCATTTTCATTACATTACACTGTGCTCTCCATGTTCAAACCATAGTTACAGCAGAAATAAGCTCGATGTGGTTGAAATACCATTTATTTGGTTTTACTTCCCTTTCAAAAACATATTTGCTTCGGCCTATCGAATGGCCCCGTTCGAACTATCGCAAAGGGCTCTAAAACCACTTTAGGTGACGTATCACTGAGCAGTTACACAACACTTCTATCATTTCGTTTACAACATTTTCAACTTACATATTGATAGAAGGAGTTCACGACTGCGCTGTCCAGGATCCAATCAGGGTATCCTATCACGTACCGTACCTTATTAACCTGCAAATCGTAAGCGAAGAGTTAGCCAGTCGGTGCTTTTTGTTCGGATTGTTTTTCGAACAAGTTTTTTTCCTATCTGCAGAAGCTCAATGTGGCCTTTCATATCAGACGCCAAAAACATTGCTTGCTAATTATCTGCTTTTACCGGTCGGTGCGGCTCAATGATTAGGGCGCTCGGCTACTGAGCCGGACGACCTGGGTTCATTCCCGGCCACGGCGGCTGTGTTTCGATGGAGGCGAAACGCAAAAGCCGTCCTTGTGTTGTGCGTGTCAGTAACGTTAAAGAACCCCAGGCGGTATAAATTAATAGGAAGGCCTCCATTACAGCTGCCATGGCAGCCTAAGTGTGCTTTACAATGGTCAACCTAACAATCTGCAATCTTGTTATGAGCTTTGACATCCCGCGTATTGAAAACCAATAGTGAAGGAGCAAAAGAATGGGCTGGGAAACGGTTCGCTGCAGATCGCAACCCAAGACAATGCCATTGGTTAGCGATTACTGTCCTAGTTCGTTCATTTCATTTATTTTCATTTCATTTAATTTTATTACCTTAAAAACCCGCCAGGGGTATTACATAAGGGGTCGGTGCATGTATTTTGGTGAGCAAGAGTTAATACAACGAAACATGACTGGTAACATTTTTGGCAAAGTAGGATGAGAACATGATGGCTCATCCTGTGCTTATCCTCATCTATTTTTTTATTACGTTGCTCACACAAAAATGTCAGGCTACTTGATGATCAGAACAGCCCGAAGAACAATGAAAAAGAAGTACCGGATGATGATCATTATTTGCTATTGTGTCCCATGTTACTGGTGGAAGCCAATGACGGATGCGCGAGAGAAGGATTCAGATCAAAACTTGTTACAAAACGTAGCCTCAGGCACGTGCTTTATACTTAAGTAGATTTCTCATGCACCGCTTATTTGGTGTAAATTTTAGGAGCATTGTTAATTGCCTTCTAATAATGAAAGCAAATTTTTGCAACTCCTAACAGACTGATATAAAAACAAAAAAAAACTCTTACACGCTTAACGGCTTTTTTCTTATCTTCTGTGGACATCCAGGTGTTGTTTCTTATTACATATCTGAATGTTGAGTTGATAAAGTGTAGCATCTTCATCACCTGTCGAAAGGTTTGCAATTAAAAAATATAATGGCGTAGTTAATTAATATGTATTTGTATAAATCCAATACTTACATCAGCCTTCGAGTCTTTGTCAAATTTATCGCTGCTGTAATAACTTGCTCCCGCTGTGTACATAATGTCGCTCTCGAGCAACTGATGCATGCACAGCAGCTTTGTATCATTGGTTCGCTTTCCATCAGTGCCGCTCTTTTCGGCACCCACTGCGAGGTCTAAAAGTGTATCTGTTTTGTTCTTGTATTCTAAGTAAAGATCATTGAGTGGCGTTGCCACTGCTTTGGCCATGTCTCTTATCTTCGTCCAAAGAACGTAGTTGATCAGTTGAGTCCTGCAAGAAAGCGAAACCGTAATTTCATTGTGTAACATGTGCAAGAAGGAATTTCACAGATCGTGACACGAATTTTTTCGCAATTGCACAAGGGACGTTATATTTATTTATTTGTTGTTAATCAGTTTATCTACAGCGCCACATGAAGGAAAGCTAAGCCGAGACGCGAAGGTGCTCGTGAAAGAAGGCTAGGCCGAGACGGCAAGGCGGGCCGTGCCTGGCGTTTATTCAAATGGCGAAGCCGAAACGCGTGCCACAGGCGGAGCCGCGGGGTGATGACGATGGTATGTACAAGTGAAAGAAGATGAGCCATGGAAGGCTCACAGATCTTACAGTTGGGGTAGAGGGGGGGGGGGCAAAACAGGAAAATTACGAGAAGCAGTTAAAATGATGATTCACACACTTCATTGGCAGTAATAATAAAAGAAAAGGACAATAGAGCATTCCATTCTCGAATAGTGTGAGAAAAGAGTAGATTTGAACAAATCGGTTCTGTAGCTATGAATTCGCACACTTTATGGTCGCGGTCAACCCATCAGATCAGCAGTGCGGATTAAAATTGTCCTTTTTTCAAAGAACAGCAACTCGACTGTAAGACCACTTGGGATGGCCTGCAAATCCGTACTGCTAGTGGGCACCATATTACGTCGTCGGAGCGAAGCACCGTACGAGCAACATTAGATGCTCCTGCGACGTGATTTTGCTTTTGACTTCATGAGTCAACATTGAGCGATTATTAACCTATGACCAAAGCTCATCACGCTTCGAAAGGACGGAGTCAAACCTTCCACGTCAACCCTGAAGCATCGCGTTGATCTAAATATCCCCGATGGAGAAGTGAGAATTCCTCCGCAGTCTAGTGTCATCGCCCTCCTGGGTGCCAGGGATATCGAGACCGTCGAAGACATCATCGTGGGAAACACGCAGTTACTCTTAAACTTGACTCGGCACCGCAAGTGGCATCGCCAGTTTCCGGAATGGAGAAGGTGTGTTGCTGGTGACGAGCTTCAGCGAAGACTACCGATCTCTGAAAAGAAGCACTGCGATTGCTTTTCTGGATGAACTAGCAAACATTAGAGACATACTTAAAAACAGCGCACACAATACAGGGACGAAGAAAAGAAACGACAACACGAGCGCTGACTTACAACAGTTGAGTTGAGAGGTTGAGTTGTAAGTCAGCGCTCGTGTTGTCGTTTCTTTTCTTCGTCCCTGTATTGTGTGCGCTGTTTTTCAGTATGAGTACTTACCGACTCGCCCAGTCTTCTACTTTGGCATTAGAGACATCTTCGCTGTCCCGGACCTATACGCAGAAGACTAGCCTAACAACGACCATATAAAGTTCTACGTCGATCCAACACTACCCCTGAACAAGTAAGACCAGATACGTACTCTTCCTGAAAGTTACAGCGAGTGATTCTCATCGTCATCGCAGATCAAAGAGACGCAGATTGCCAAGCACGAACACACCCGACCTGCCCGCCAAAACCCCTACCGTGTATTGCCTCGAGAACGACAAGCCATCCGGAATCAAGTGAAATAAGTGATTCGCCACGACATCATCGAGCCATAGAAGGGCCCCTTGGCGGCAGTGTTTGTTCTGATCAGAAAGAAGGAAGCCAAGCCCATGTTCTGCGTCGGTTACCGCCATCTGAACGACATATTTAAGAAGGATGCCTACCCCTTTCCAAGCATCAACGACGTATTGAACTGGCTCTGCAACACCAATAACTTCTATTGATGGACCTCAAGAGCGGCTACTGGCAAATCGAAGTCGATGAGAGACAGAAAGAAAACCTCATTTATATTGCCGGATGGCTTCTTCGAGTTCAAGGTGATGACATTTTAACGTGAGGGCGTTAATGAGCTCATGTAGCAGAAAATTTGGCGTCGTCTTCCACTGCCGACCATGCTGTCATGCTAGTGGCGCTCAAAACGTGGCTTTCTGTTCGAAATAATCTCGGCAGCTGAGTAATTACGGATACGGTGTCATAGACAGATATAGGATTAAAAATTAAGTGTACCGCTCGTTGCTACGAATCACAGCTGAGTAGGCTATTTATAAAGATATCCTTTTTCTGTGCTTATTTTAGCGTAGAACACCAACCATAAACTATCGCTGACAAAGATACTATACCCTCTGTAGAGGCTGTTCTTTCCGTGTAAACGGTACAGCGATGCAGAAAGTGAAGGTAAATAAAAATAGCTTGAGTACTTACGTGTTAGTGTTGTTTTTGAGGTACTGAACCACATTTTGAAAATATTCGAAGTATTTCACTTCTACTTTTGTTACTTCGTTTATAGACACATTTGCAAGTTCGAAGTCTCTTTGTAAAATCTGCATGGGAAACTGTTAGAACAAAAGAAAAATAACCACCATTAAGTTTGAATCTTCTTCTTCCCCGCGACATCAAGTGTAGAGAAGTGAATGCCTCGTTACGATATGAATATGAAGGAAGCAAACAGCCATTGAAACAAAGGCAAGCATAGGGGAATGGTTTCATTAGAATATGTGGTGTTCATCATTGGGACATTAGTATTGCAGTTACTTCTTACCTGAAAAGAATTTATTAGAATGTAGAAGTAAACGCAACTGCATGCCGCCGGTGGGAGCCAAACTTACAACCTCTGAATGTTGTGTACGGTGCACTACCAACTGAGCTACAGCGGCGGCTGTCCAAGTTTCTAGTTGCGAAGAAACTTGTTATTAAAGCTATTTCTCTCTGGCAAAATTATGCCATATTAACTTGTTCCCCAGAAGATAACATAAAAGATCCATCCCTACTACACGAAATATTAGAATCAGAGGTTCAGGGTGGCCGCGCATCCATAGCAATGCTTCACGGCTTAATTTCTGTGTTTGGACAGTCTGTTTTCGAAATTTTTCGAGGTTACCACTTAACTGACATTTCACAAGCTCGTTCCTACAAGGTAATTATAGTGCCCAACCATTGCACTCTTTCAATATGTCGTAGCACTTAATTAGCGCAGTATATGAGAAGGAGGAGGAGGAGGAGGAAAGGCAGTGAGGTTAATCAGACGAATAGCCGGTTTGCTACCCTGTACGGGGGGAAAGGGGTGAGGGGAGAAAAAGATGAAGTAGAAAAGACAGTGGCAGGAAATTAAAGTCACTATGCAAAGTCACAGCTTAAAAGAACGTCTTCTTGGGCGAGTTGGTCACAATTCATCTTAGGTGTGTGTTCACGCCTAGTACCTAAGACAAAGTCACAGCGTTCAGTAAAGTCATAGCCTATCGTGCAGGCCAGAAGTCCTCAAAAAGCGGAGCAGTGCCTTGGAGGCCTTCACCGCCAACGACCACCGCGGCCAGTGGCCGAGAATCTTCGTTTCCGTCAGTGGGCGCAGGTCGAGATGCTCCAGTGCACGGCAGAGAGACTGTCTTTCGGCGCTGTAGGCAGGGCATTCACATAGAATGCGGGCTGTTGTCTCATCACACCCGCAGATGGCGCATGCAGGGCTGTCAGCCATGCCTATTAAGAACGAGTAATACTTGGTGTAAACTACACCAAGCCACAGGCGACACAACAAAGTTGTTTCACGTCGTGGTAGGCCGGATGGAAGCCGGAGCTTCAGACCTGGGTCCAAGGTTTTTAAACGCGAATGCGAGAATTGGCCTGAATTCCACGCGACAAGCGTGATGTCCCGCGAAAGTGGTCTAAGCCTACCCGCTGCGTCGGCTCTCGAGATGGGGATGGACACACAATCACCCTAATCGTCAGCAGTTCGCGCGGCCTCGTCCGCGCGGTGGTTGCCTGCGATACCGCTGTGTCCTGGCAGTCATTGGTAAACAATATCGTGCCCTTTGTTGATGGCTGTGTGGTGGAGCTCTCGGATTTCCGCGACAAGTTGTTCATGGGACCCATCACGAAGAGCAGATTGTAACGCTTGGAGGGCTGCCTTTGAATCAGTGAAAAGAGACCATTGCTGGGGAGTTTATTCACTGATATGCTCAATGGCGACACGAATAGCAGTAAGTTCTGCGCCAGTCGATGAAGTCCGGTGTGATGTTTTCACTTTCTTAGAGTATATGAGAAAAACTGCATGATTTACAACGCAAACCGCACTCTGGGCTTTCTAAGTCGGAAGATTTGAAAGCACCTATATATTGCTGTCAAAAAGCATTCTCAAGGTATTAATTTGCCCTAAATTACCATATTCATTATTAAAATGAGACCCTGAACTTCGATAATTACATCTCCAATCGAACTAATTCAGAACAACTTAGCATACTCTGAGTGCAAGCTGCGTAGCAGCTATGTCACATCCATGTCACACCCTATACTGGAAGACTGCAGAAAAGCATCTCGACTCTGCTTATTTCATAAAATCTATCTTCATCCCGAACTAAATTGTCAGTTAATTACTCGCTGATTTTATATCTCATCGCGCATCAATCACGTTCACACGTTCACGTACGTTCACGTTCGCATTCATTGCACGTTCACGTTCACATACTGTCACTTGTAACAGCAACCATTTCTTTTATTCATTCAGTTCAGCTGAATGGAACCGCCTTCGAGAAGACGTCTGGTCAATTACAAATACTCTTCTTTTTTCATGATTCACCATGTCGCCTCTTTTGTATATTGCCACCTAGTGTTGCCAGGTGGCGCAAGCTGTCCGCGAAGACGATGAGGTTGCGATCGTGCTATCGTGGATCGGCCGCCATTACCGTCTCCTCTTGCCGACTCCAGCTGTTGAAGCGTCTCTCCGTGAGAACTCCGTGACAATTTGGTGGAGCCTGCTGGGTACGAGTATCCCATGCAAGAAACCCCTCCAGGGAGCCGTGCCGCCAGCCCTGCGCTGATTGACACCCCGGTACACCGCTTCAGCCGGAGGCTGCAGGGACTTTCACCGGAGCTTGGACCACTCGCGACAGTCATGATGCCAGCCACCGGTATTCTCACGCAAGTTGCCGGTGCTACACCTGCCCACTATACCTTGCAGACCCCGCGGGTTCCCAAGGCCTTCCACGGGGACCTTTTCGAAGACGTGGAGGACTGGTTCCTTCACTTCGAGCGTGTGGCTGCTTATAACCAGTGGGACGACGCCGCGAAACTAAGAAACGTCTACTTTAGCCTAGAGGATGGCGCCCGCACGTGGTTTGAGAACCGTGAGGAAGTTCAAACTTCCTGGCGAGAGTTTCGCCGTCGCCTGCTGGAGGCCTACACCAGCGCGGATCGCCGCGAAAGAGCGGAGCGGGCAATCCAGTCCCGCGTCCAGCTACCGAACGAAAGCGTACAAATGTACGTCGAGGACATGACGCGGCTCTTCAGGAGAGCTGATCCTGCCATGCCTGAAGAGAAGAAACTTCGGCACTTAATGAGAGGCGTCAAAGAGCAGCTGTTCGCAGGCCTCGTGCGCAGCCCACCATCTACAGTTGCTGCATTTCTTTCGGAAGCCACAACGATGGAGAAGGTCCTGCAACAGCGTTGCGCCAGTTACGACCGGCCCGTGCATGCTGCTGCAGTCACATCATCGTTTGCCACCATCGGACAGCATCCTGATGATTTGCGGGAACTTATTCGCACAATCGTGCGTGAGGAGCTTCACAAATTTTGTAGCCCGTCGCAGCCTGCGCTCGGTTCCATCTCCGCTCTTGTACGAGAGGAGGTGCAACAGGCGTTCCGGGGCTCTGTTCCTGGGGTCGACGTACCACCTCTGCCTGGGGACTACCACCGTCCGACGTACGCCGAAGTTGCAAGGCGTCCGGCTCCCGCTTCGCCGCCACCAATTCACGCCACGCCTCAAGCCCCGCGGCCCTCTGTGCAACCGGTGCAGTACTTCGAGGATCGTCGAGCACCCCTCCGAAAGGCCGACGTTTGGCGTACACCTAACCGACGACCGCTCTGTTTTCACTGCGGAGAGCCAGGTCATCTTTATCGAAATTGTTATTACCGACGCATCGGCATCCAAGGCTTCCGCACCGACTCACCGAGACCCCGTCAAGGTGAACGACCCCCTGAAATTGAAGAATTCCTTGCGGACCAGCGCAATCCATCCCGAGCGCAGCGGCAGTCGCGCTCACCCTCACCGAGGCGCTCTTCCCCGACACCTCCCGGCTTCTCGCGAGCGGCACCGGGCCGATCGCCAAGTCCTCGTCGGAAAAACTGAAACCCGCGACCTTCGGGGGCGAGGTCGCTGGGGGGCGCTGTGCTGAAGACCTCCCGTCGTCGCCGCTACAATCCGACAAAAACCCGCCGACGCCATCACCAGAGTTAAAAAACCGCGTTTCTTTAGAAATACCCGTTCTTATCGATGGTCGCAGAGTAAGCGCATTAGTTGATACCGGGGCCGATTATTCAATCTTAAGTGGACAACTGGCGACCATTCTGAAAAAAGTGATTACCCCTTGGCCTGGCGCGCACCTTCGAACTGCCGGCGGTCATCTGGTTACGCCCAAGGGTATGTGCACTGCTCGCGTTCAGATCAGCAAGTCCACGTTCGTCGTCAGCTGCATCGTCCTGGGCGAGTGTTCTCGGGACCTAATCCTCGGCATCGACTTTCTGCGGGAGTATGGAGCAATTATCGATCTGCGCAACCGAATCGTCATGTTTTCCACAGAGCAAGCCGCCGAACTCGACAACTCCTGCCAACGCAGTGCCGCACTTCGCGTTTTCGCCGACAGCGTCACACTTCCGCCCCGTAGCAGTGTTTTGATTGAAGTCGCCTGTGCTGAGTTGCACGACGCTGAAGCAGTCGCCGAGGCTAATCATTCGCTCCTCCTGACTCAAGGCATCTGCGCCGCTCGAAGCTTACTAACAATTCGCGCTGGCCGGTCTGCGATCCTTGTTACAAATTTTTCTCCAGAGCACCGGCACCTTTTCTCTGGAGCTGCGATCGCTACCGCTGAAGCGGTTATGGATGTTCCGGTCTGCTTTGCGTTCGCGGCAGCGGCCCCTGACGACCAATCATCGCGCGTCACTGACGACCAATCTGTTCCGAATGTCGACATCAACTGCAACCTCCCCGAAGGAAAGCGCCTGGCCTTAGAGCACTTGCTATTGGAGTATAAACAGTGTTTCGCTTCTTCGTCGAAAGTTCGTCAAACGCCCCTAACGCAACACCGGATCATTACGTATGACGACGCTCGCCTTATCCGCCAGCAGCCTTATCGTGTTTCCGCCAAAGAACGGGAAGTAATCCAAAAGCAAGTTCAGGAGATGATTGACGACGGTGTAGTTCAACCTTCCCAAAGCCCGTGGTCTTCGCCTGTTGTCCTTGTTAAAAAGAAGGATGGAACACTTCGATTCTGCGTGGACTACCGTAAATTAAACAATGTGACTAAAAAGGACGTCTACCCGTTGCCCCGCATTGATGACTCCCTGGACAGATTACGGCGTGCTAAGTACTTTTCATCCATTGACCTGAAGAGCGGTTATTGGCAAATTGAAGTGGACGAACGGGACCGCGAAAAAACTGCCTTCGTTACACCAGATGGCCTCTATGAATTCAAAGTGCTGCCTTTTGGCTTGTGCTCTGCGCCAGCGACGTTTCAACGGATGATGGACACTGTCCTCACCGGCCTCAAGTGGCAAAGTTGTCTTGTATACCTGGACGACGTTGTCGTTTTTTCAGAAACTTTTGAACAGCATCTCGTGCGCCTGCGAACTGTCCTCAGAGCCCTCCATTCCGCTGACCTTACGCTGAAGCCCCAGAAGTGCCACTTCGGTTACACAGAGCTCAGGTTCCTCGGTCACGTTGTGAGCGCCGACGGAGTTCGACCCGACCCCGACAAGACAGCCGCCGTCGCCAATTTTCCTACTCCGACTGACAAGAAAGCTGTCCAGCGTTTTCTGGGTCTCTGTGCATATTACCGACGGTTTATTGCGGACTTCGCAAAGATTGCAGAGCCGTTGACGCGCCTCACCAGGAGCAACACCTCCTTCGTTTGGACAATAGACCAAGAGACGGCTTTCTCTTCGCTCCGCCAACGCCTTCAGACATCTCCCGTTCTTGCACACTTCGACGAAGAGGCCGACACCGAGATCCACACCGACGCCAGCAATATCGGTCTTGGAGCTGTCCTTGTCCAACACCAAGAGGGCATTGAGAGAGTTATAGCCTATGCTAGCCGTGTTCTTTCCCGCGCCGAACGCAATTACTCTACGTCAGAGAAGGAATGCCTTGCTGTCGTATGGGCCACCATGAAATTTCGCCCTTACCTTTACGGCCGCGCATTCAAAGTCGTAACCGACCACCACTGCCTATGCTGGCTGGCTAATTTGCGAGACCCGTCTGGACGATTGGCCCGCTGGAGTTTACGGCTCCAAGAATTCGACATTACCATCGTATATAAGTCGGGCCGTAAACACGAAGACGCCGACACGCTGTCGCGTGCACCACTCGACTCTTCCGGTCCCGAAATCGACGACGACAGCGGTTTCCTCGGTATACTTAATGCATCGGACATAATAGCCCGGCAGCGGGCTGACACGGACCTCCGACCGCTGATTGACAACCTTGAAGGTCACGCCATGCCTCTACCACGACACTTCGCTCGACGTCTCGGCTCTTTCTGTTTGCGCGAAGGTATCTTATACAAGAAGAACTCGAGAGGCCAAGAAAGAGCTTACCTTCTGGTACTTCCGGCCAATCTTCGCGCCGACATTTTATTGGCATGCCACGACGAGCCCACTTCAGGCCATCTGGGTTTTTCCCGGACGCTCGCCAGGATACGCAACATGTACTACTGGCCCGGACTCTCGGACGATGTCCAAAGGTACGTAAAAAGCTGCCGTGAATGCCAGCGCCGGAAGACGCCACCGCTTAAGCCGGCGGGTTTTCTCAAGCCCGTTACTACACCCCGCTCTCCGTTCGATCAAATAGGAATGGACCTTCTCGGTTCTTTTCCGTTGTCACTCTCAGGAGACAAGTGGATCATAGTCGCTACTGACTATTTGACTCGCTACGCCGAGACCAAGGCGATACCCTGTGCCACAGCTTCAGAGGTCGCCGACTTTTTCATGCAAAACATCGTCTTGCGGCACGGAGCCCCTTCGTCCGTTATTACCGACAGAGGCACAGCGTTTACAGCGCAGCTAATCGACCATATATTTACGTTGAGCTGCACTAGCCATCGCAAGACCACAGCTTATCATCCGCAGAGCAATGGGCTAACCGAACGCTTAAACAAGACCATTGCGGACATGCTGTCAATGTACGTAGACGTTCAGCACAAAACTTGGGATGAGGTGCTACCGTACGTCACATTTGCGTACAACACGGCCCTCCAGGAGACTACACGCTTTACTCCCTTTCGTCTTGTATGTGGACGTGAAGTCCAGAGCATGCTTGACGCGATGCTACCATGCCTCGATGACGACCAACTCGCACCCGATGTTCATGAAATTGCCCAACGCGCTGAAGAAGCCCGTCAGCTTGCCCGCGTTTACATCGGCCAGCAGCAGGGCACTGATGCGCGCCGTTACAACCTTCGACACCGACAGGTCGACTACAATCCCGGTGAACAAGTTTGGGTGTGGACACCTGTCCGCCGCCAGGGCTTGTCCGAGAAACTACTCTGCCGGTACTTTGGCCCCTATAAAGTGCTACGGCGTATCAGTGATGTTACCTATGAAGTGGTTCCCGACGGTGCCGCGCAACCGAGACGTCGACAGCCCAACAGCTCTGACATTGTGCACGTTGTGCGGCTTAAGCCGTACTATGCCCGATAACGGCTTAGCGGCCCTCCGTTGTGACTCTGTGTGTGCTCCGTTTTCCTCGAACCTTAGCGCGCCTACGCTGATGGCGGCCCCACTGCGATGCCCTTCTTTTTCGGAGGGGGGAATAATGCCACCTAGTGTTGCCAGGTGGCGCAAGCTGTCCGCGAAGACGATGAGGTTGCGATCGTGCTATCGTGGATCGGCCGCCATTACCGTCTCCTCTTGCCGACTCCAGCTGTTGAAGCGTCTCTCCGTGAGAACTCCGTGACAATATACACCTGTTATAGAGTACAATAACATATCGGCCAGTATTTTGTATTATTTCGCGCTTTTTATGCTTTTGTATTTTTGCCACTTTCCTCAGTTTTATGCGATTAAAGGCTAATAAATCAAAGGAAATCCTACACTTAGCAGAGGGCTTCGGAGTCAGGTGGGCGGATGAGATGAGATCTGAGGGATAAACTGGCCTCAGCTGGCTGTTATTTCAGGAATATGGGACAGGCGCTTGTTCTGCGGTGTACATATGCTAATGACGATGGTGGTTATTACAGCATTCTTGACGTAGTGTCTAATCCGTCGCACCCTAAACAAGTTTGTTAAGAATAAATCTTGGCGGACACTTATGCTCCGCCTTAAGGATATCACGCATTAGCATTAAATGGTCCCTTCAGCAGCCTGAGAATCTCTTTTGGTATATAAAGGCCGCCGCGTTGACTGAGTGGTTATGGCGCTCGGCTGCTGGCCTGAAAGACGCGGGTTCGATCCCGGCCGCGGCGGTCGAATTTCGATAGAGGCGAAATGCTAGAGGCCCATGTGCTGTGCGATGCCAGTGCACGTTAAAAAACCTCAGGTGGTCGAAATTTCCGGAGCCCTCCACTACGGCGTCCCTCATAGCCTGAGTCGCTTTGGGACGTTAAACCCCCATAAACCAATCTTTCGGTATATCTTTCGCCTAGGCTCCGCTCACATTCCCATGTATACCGAATTGCGCGGTCATTCTTTACTTTACATCCATGGATGGTGGGGAGTGGTCAAGCGGTTAAGTAATGCGCTGCTGACCTGGTGGCTGTTTCAAACACACCGGCGGAACTTACGAGTCGCAGTTTGCTCATCCCAAAACCTCGTAAGGATCATGTACAGCACCACGATGGGCAAGTGGCAGTTGTATTAAATTCGCCCACAAACGGGTGGGCAGACTGCCGCCTGCTCACAGTGGCATGCGGGCCGCCTCCTTTCTTCGGCATGCCAACGTCTACGCCGGGTTTTCTGCTGAATGAGACCCTTAACGCTATCGCGTCAAACTGAAATGAAATTTAGGGTATTTTACAGCTATGGCCAATGGAACCTCTTCATACTCGGTTTTATCACTTGCGTAAGATCCTCCCTTGAGAAAGAACGAAAGGTGTGCTTGTTCCGTGACATTTGCTGGCCTGATGTTTGGCCAACTATACCGGCTCATATAAGCCCTGTTACAGAGAGCGCTCGTCCCCTCGAAGATGGGCCAGGTTTACTCGGTTTTATTAAGTTCATTCTTGGCTGCATCGGTTGAGAAGAAGTTGAATAGAGACTAAGTCTCCTCTCCGGTTGCAGTCCGCTGGGCCGTGTCTCGCCTAAGAGCTTTTCATGAGCTTTCCTCTCTCTAGCAAGCCCATGCAATCGGGGATGACGGCTCAGCCTTCGATGATCGGATGCTGGGTTGGATAGCATCCGCAGGTGAAACAAGGGGTGAAGAGTCGTCGCTGGGGCGTTAGCAAGCCAGCAATTTGCTCTGACGGACTCAACGCCGGGGTCCGTGGTGAGCTCGCAGCGACCGAAACACCGAACACTGCCAAATACTCTGCCACTGCACCCTTTTCTCTAGCTACTCCGCCTTTTTTGAGCGTCACTCTGCCCCAATAGAATGTGCAGCAGACAGGGGTGTTCTCTCAATATTTGGTAGGACCCCAGAGCATTCATGTTGAGTCATCTCCGCTGGACGCCACCGAGCCGTGTCCACTCCTGGCGTATAACCTGACGCTCTTAATCTGCTGAGATAACATTTCGCCCTCAGCGTTCTCCGTGAAGCACCTCGCATAAATAGGGTTTCCCACAGACCACGCGTCCTAACAAGGATGGAGTTACACAGGGAGCGCAACCAGCCCAATGTGTTTTGGAGTCCGCGTCCTTCCGCCGCTCGCATCTCTGCTCACGACAGCGATATGATCTGAGATCCCATCAGACCGTCAAGCGCCTACTTAGTCTCCGGGTCCACGGGCCGGCAAAATATCGGCACACTGCATCCCATCCTTGGTTTCCAAGACGTTGGATTACAGGCACTGGCCAGTTCCCCTCTTCCATTCCAACAGCTTAGAGAACTAAATGCTGTGAATCAGAGGCAAGAGACCTCAGAGTCCATTATAAGTTGCGTTCCTATAGTATAGTGCCAAACGGCAACACTGTCGCGTCATGCCTTATCTCCATTCTTGAACACCGATCCTTCGTCCCGCGGTCTTGCATGGTCGCCAGAGTCATTCTCAGGTGCGCGCGCAGTTCACCTGCCTTAGTCATAATTTCGGAGTACCACAATCCTCCTTTTGAAGCTACCGTTTTTGGAAGGAAGATGGCTAGCGCTAGAGCATATTTCGCAGGCTAATAAGCACCTTTTTAGTACTCTGTATCTGGGAGTTTGCAGCGCCGTTATTGCAGGTAAAGCTTACAGAGCGAAGTTATTAATAAAAAAAATTTCAGTCTTGTTGTGCAGCAACGTACGGAAGAAAGCAGGAACATAATTGTTGCGCCTTGTTTAAGAAGCACTTGTGAGTCAGTAAACGTTGTACACGACAGCATGAGAGCCACGTTTAACACGAAGATTTTTAATGTTAAACAATTTTAAGGATATTTAGTAATCACCGTGCACACGCTAAATCTCTTCTTATCGAGATGCGTTAACAATGGCGGTCACGAATTCAGTAACCTGAAAATAACAATCCTGGAATCCAAATTCTGCACACATCTTTAACGTGCACTGACATCGCACAGCACACGGGCGCTTTAGCGTTTTTCCTCCATAAAAAAAAAAAGGTGGCTGCGTTTTTATGGAGGAAAAACGCTAAGGCGCCCGTGTGCTGTGCGATGTCAGTGCACGTTAAAGATCCCCAAGTGGTCGAAATTATTCCAGAGCCCTCCACTACTGCACCTATTTCTCTCTTTCTTCTTTCACTCCCTCCTTTATCCCTTCCCTTACGGCGCGGTTCAGGTGTCCAACGATATATGAGACAGATACTGCGCCATTTCCTTTCCACCAAAAACCAATTATTATTACACACCCCGAAAGAGAAGTAAGAGAGCCGCATATCATCTATAAATTCAAAACAGCATCTTCGGGACTAATTGAGAGCTCTTGAAAGCTGAACTGTCTACCTAAAGATTAATTCATAGTTGAACTCATAATTTAGCACTGAAATAATGCCACTTCTGCCAATACTGTGCAGCGGAAAACGCAGAGAAACTGCAGAAACATTACTATTTTTCTGCTTTTTCTTTTTTCTTAATTTTATTAACTTTCTTTGTATGTTTTATTTCCCAGTCCCAACCACCCGTCCTCTCTCTAGATTTTGTTTTTGTTCTGTCCTGTTACACCAGAAAAAAAAAGCGGAGGGAATGGGTGACTGCGAGCTGAACGAACCAATGCGCAAGGTCCAGCTTTCCACACACTGCCGTTTCTTTGCTCCGTCCCTACGATTCTTTTGGCCAAACATTCCGACTGCCAGTAGTTAAGGACTTCACACGCATCGTTTCTTGATAAAACGTAGGGGGACTCCCCTGATAGGGCCCAAACTTGGGACACATTTGCGCTGACCGGTCGCGGTGATTGCGCGGCCGGTTGCGGTTAATTAGTTGCAGTTTCGTAAAGCTAGGAAAGCGGTATACCCCTTTATATTTTCGGCAATTTCACAACTATTCGAAGGCCTGGAATTTATTTACTGTAGAAAAAGACGCGCCTTTCACACCCACATTCTTGGAAACGAATCCACCATATCTGTTCGAAAAATGCAAAACATATGTTTCAACAATGAATATACCCGGAACTCTACTGGAATGGCAAGTGTGTTTGTGCAGACTCTCCAGTGCGCGTGTGCGTTACATCGTTTTGTGCTGTTCCCCGTGTGTGGCTACTCCACATCCTTCCGGACTGTGGCGCACCACGCGCCCAGCACGCGTACGTGTCATTTTTGTGTCACCTTTCTTTTCTTTTTTTTTGCTTTTGCTCTTGTCTTCGGGGCTCAAATTCAGGCTAATTGTAGCAGCCTTTTTTAAACCCCTATAAGTAAACCCTTGTTGTGTTTTTGATTTGGTTTGTTTTATAGGGGTTTAACGTCCCAAAGCGGCTCACGCTATGAGGGACGTAGTAGTTAAGCGATATATGCCATGCGTTTTAGCGAACACTTCCAATAATAATAATAATAATAATAATAATAATAATAATAATAATAATAATAATAATAATAATAATAATAATAATTGGTTTTTGCCGAAAGGAAATGGCGTGGCGCAGTATCTGTCTCATATATTGTTGGACACTTGAACCTCACCGTAAGGCAAGGGATAAAAGAGGGAGTGAAAGAAGAAAGGAAGAGAGAGCGGTGCCATAGTGGAGGGCTCCGGAATAATTTCGACCACCTGGGATCTTTAACGTGCACTGACATCGCACAGCACACGGGCGCCTTAGCGTTTTGCCTTCATAAAAACGCAGCCGCTGCGGTCTGGTTCGAACCGGGGAACTCCGGATCAGCAGCCGAGCACCGTAACCACTGAGCCACCGCGGCAAGGTATATATCGCTGAACTACTTCGTCTCTCACAGCCTGAGTCGCTTTGGGACGTTTAACCCCTATAAAACAAACCTATAAACGAACACTGTCAATAATTTTTAAATATAGGCTTCTTGGGGTAAGAATATGGCTTTTGCGGCATAGTATTACCACTGTTGGCAAACGCCAGAAAACCGGTCAATCATCTTAAGTAGTAAGCTGGTTAACTAATATTTATTAATTAACCTTTTAACTAATAGAGTTAGGTGCCTAGCTGCAATTTGATGGTTGTGATCGGTCGTTCGTAATAGCCATATCCGTTTTTAGAATTTCGAGAACGCGATTACCCTTGGCTCTGTGGCTGAACAAAATTGGGCCGTTTCGACTAGTTACGTGCACTGGAAAGTAAAAAATAAAATTCCAATAAGGAAGGGCGTCAGGCAAGGAGATACGCTCTCGCCAGTGCTGTTCACCGCCTGTTTACAGGAGGTATTCCGAGGCCCGCATTGAGAACAGTTGATGATGAGAGTTAATAGAGAATACCTAAATAATCTGCGATTCGATGATGACATTGCTTTGCTGAGTCACACAGGAGATGAATTGCATGGCATGATAATGATTTAAACAGGCAGAGCAGAACGGTGGGTCTAGAGGAAGAGGAAGACGAAGACGTTGTTCGATCTACTATCGCCTCAGCTCTGTTTCTTTACCTAATTTCGCCTAATTTACCTAACTTTATTTGAATATTCGAGGGCGGCAGCATCTTCAAGGCGGTACTGTCCCTATGGGAAGAGTACGGCTGCTCCGGCGCCGGCAAGCCTAAAGAGACCACGCCAACCTAAGGAGGCTGGCTCGGAAGAGGCGGCCATGGCTTCCCAAGCTGTGGAGCGTCCAGAACATGGAGACGACTCCCCGTCCAGCGAGACCTCATCGCTTAGTGGGGATGAGTCAACGGTCGTGGACGGTGGCGAGTCAGTGGCCGATATGGCTGACGTGGACAACGAGGGCTTCAAGTTGGTGAGTCATCGCAAGCAACGAACGGTAGGGATTCCGGTAGTGGTAGATTTAAGAGAGAGGAATCCCATCTTGCTTTCCGCGGCCATTCAATCACCGCTGGGATCAGCTCCGATTCGTACTCCGTTCACCATGCAAGGGGATTTTCAGCTGGATGCCTCGACGAAAGAGCAAGTTGACAAGCTCCTGCACTGCTCTCAGATTGGTGACATCGAAGTTAACGTGCGGATGCCCCATTCCTACATGAAGAACACCTGTGTTATTAAGGGTGAACCAAAAGGGTATTCAGAACGCGATCTACTTGATTATTTGAAACCACAAGCTGTGCTGCACGTGAAACGACTCGTGCGTCGTGTGAAGTCTCCAGAAGAAGAATGGGCTGCAAAACCTACCGACTCTATCGTTCTTACATTCGTTCCCAACTCGGAGCGCCCCGAAAGAATTGATCTGTGATTCACAAAACACGCAGTTTCCGATTTTACTGAAGCTCCTCCACGGTGTTTTAGATGCCACCGGTTTGGGTACGCGGCCAAATTTTGCACAAAGGATCGACGCTGTAAGTGATGCGAAGGCGACCACGACTTTAAAACCTGCAAGGCCGATTTGGCTTGTGCCAATTGCGGTGGTGATCAATCAGCGAGTTTCGGAGGCTGCCCCTTCCGTGTGAGCGCTCTGCACCGTCGAATATCCTTTTTTGCTGGTCCGAAAAGCCAACCGACTGAGACGCCTGTCCCAGGATTAAATGAGTTCCCAGTGTTGGAGTCTGATGTTGCGTTACCCAACAATGACCCTAAGAGACCTGAGTCCAGCAAGACGCCAAGGTCTATTAAGTGCGAGTCGGTTGTTCGACCTCCAGCAAAAAGTGTCCATGTTTCTGAGCAAACGGATCACAGCAAGATTCAACGGCAAGGGGGACTCTCTTATGCACAATTGACCAAAAAAAAAACAGCTACTGCGGCCAAGAGTGTGTCCCCGTCGGCATCTTTTGTCGATGTTGTAAGTGACTGCGTTGCGCAAAATAAGGAGCTCAAAAATCAAGGTGTGTCTGACCTTCTTCATGTTTTGTTTGGGGCCCTGCGTTCACATGTTGCAGCGATGACGTTTGGTAACCTGAAAAACTTCCTACAGCCGGTGCTTTCTTTTGAGTCCCTAATTACCACCTTCGCAGTGAACTTTCTTTCGATCTAATATGGATGGTATTCAACCTCGTGGATATAATATTCACCGAAAAGAGCCATTTACATTGTAAAGAAACTGCGCTGGGATTTTAAGTCGTTTAGCTGAACTAAAACTATTCTTGAACGAGACTTGTGTTCCAGTATTGGCCCTGTCAAAAGCTGGCCTGCGAAGCGGGAGATGATTGACTGGATATGTCGCCCATAAAAACTGCAGCATAAAGTCAATTCCTGCAGGAAGTGCCGCGCTTTACATAGGAAGGGAAATTCCACATGTTTCTCTAAGCGTTGCCGATCTTTGCACGGATGACATTGAGGTAGCGGCTGTGAGAATGCAGCTCGACTTTCGAACCCTTTCTATTGCATCCGTGTACGTGTCCCCGCGGAAGAAGGTAGCATCGGATTTGTTTCTACAGCAGCCCTGCGACCGCTGCCCAGCTCCTCGAATCATCTGCGGTTATTTGAACGCCCATCATGCCGTCCGGGGTGACAGGAACACGGATTCCCGTGGACGCAAACTCGTAGACGTTATTGACAGTTTGGACTTGTGTGTTGCCAATGACGGAAGGCCCACTATCTTCCGGCCTCCAGCCTCAGGGACAGCTATAGACCTGACACTGCATTCACCTGACGTCCGTGTGATGTGGTCAACAGCTCCTGGTGGCATGGGAAGTGATCACTATCCGATTTTCGTTTTTGCTGCCGACTTGCATATTCGTGGTCCTAAAATTAGCAATGTGGTCATCTGGGACAGGTACAGAGAGCACCTAGAACGTGTTTATTGTGATGTTATTGACAAAATGATTTCTAGTAAGCTGGCAGCAACTACGGCGGTCAAGTTATCTGATCATTTTCCGGCCCCGGATTTAAAACTCAGGAACCTTTGCGCAACGAGAAGGCCGGAGCGCCAACTCATGCGGAAGAAGGACGACAGAGAACTGAAGGCGACCTTCAATAGGATGAACTCTGTCATTAGACGGCACACGAACAAGCTCTACAGGTCGCACTGGGCCTCATTCTGCGCTAGTTTGACTTTGTTCTCACCGATGACGAGAACATGGCGAGTTATTGGCAGCCTTGCTGGAGAATCTCTCCCTTCGAAGCATTTTGAAGCTCTTGCAATACGCAAGGAAAAGCCTATGGCGTGCTTGATAGAGGAATTTGCAGACGCTCTGCTATGTGCTAATTATGGAATGGATATATATACACCACCCGCTTCCTCCAGGTCTATCATGGACGTCCCGGTCACGCTTCGTGAGCTTCAGACTGCGCTCTGTGGCCTGCGGCGCCGGTGTGAACCAGGTCCCGATGGCATAACCAATCAAATGCTGAATAATCTGCCCTTGGAACTCAAGAAGGAGCTCCTCAACTTCATCAATCGAGTTTGGGAAACTGGCGATGTTCCTCTGTTATGGAAGGTGGCACATGTAGTTCCAGTACTGAAGCCTGGCAAAGACATGACGGACCTTGCCTCGTACCGCCCTGTGTCATTGACCTGCTGTGTAGCTAAGTTGATGGAGAAGCTAGTAAATGAACGCTTATCGTGGTGGCTTGAGGACAGCGAGGCACTGACAACATGTATGACAGGATTCCGCAGAGGTCTTAGTGCCCAAGATAATGTCTTAGACTTGGTGAGTCACATTGAACACCAGAGAGGTTTCGGCCTTTCCACCTTAGCCACTTTTTTCTTGACGTTGCGAAAGCTTACGACAACGTGCTTCAGAGCTCAATTCTAAACAGTTTGCAAGGCATGGGAATACAGGGTCATATGTTAAGATTCATTTACAAGTTTAAAAGTGATCGTGCGGTTCGTTTGCGGTTAGGGAGCACCTTAAGCACCGAAAGGGTTCTATCTCGAGGTGTGCTTCAAGGAAGTGTTCTTTCCCCCACGCTCTTTAACGTCGTAATGGCTGGCCTTCCCGATTCATTGCAAAAAAAAAAAATTCCAGGCAAGTGCGTATGTCAATATATGCTGACGACATCTGTATTTGGATTACTGGCTACCAACACAGGCGATTAGCCCTGATAGCTCGACAGGCTCTACTTTCGGTACAAGCTTACCTTCAAGGTGTGGGATTGTCTCTATCAGTGGAAAGATCCAGCTTTGTTCTGTTTCCAGGTGTACGAAGACGTCAAGCGCGGTTGAAGATAGACCTCGGTCGCTGTTGCATCCGTAAATTCAACCACACGCGTTTCCTGGGCGTCATTATTGACTCCCGTCTACAGTGGCGAAAAGCTGTCGACACGATTGTTCCATCTCTATCTTCGCGTCTCAATGTGATCCGTAGAATTGCAAGTGAGCAATGGGGAAACCATCCTTCAATAGTCAAACTTCATGAAGCGCTGGTGGTCAGTCGCATTATGTATCAATTACCTTTAATTTCCCCCTCGGCATTACAACTTGAGCGTCTCGAAGTTGTCCACAGAAAGGGCCTAAGAAGAGCGATTGGAGTTCCTCAGGTGGCTGCGAACAAGGCAGTACGTCATTAGTCTCTATCGAAACCTCTTAGCCTTGTCACTTCTCAGAGACTACTAATGCATCTTGGCCGCCTTGGAGAGACGGTAGCTGGGCGATCCCTTATCCAGCGGCTCTGCAAGAGATATGTGTCGAAGGCCTACTTGGCACTTAATACTCTTAGTTCTTTAGGCCTTAAAGTCAGAAGGCAAAGGAAACGGTTGAAACCCCCGTGGTCTTATCCGACCCTCGACGGTAAGGTCACAATTCCCCATGTGAGCGCTAAGCGCAGTTCTCCTTTGGCAGCAACGCGTTCGCTCGTACTTGAACAGTTGGAAACAGAGTATGCCCACCATCTTCAAATTTTCACGGTTGGTTCTGTGGACAACTTAAAACAAGCTAGCGCAGCGGCTTTTTACGTTCCTTCTTTGGACTGTAAGTGGTTCGTACGCTGTACTGCTGTCGTATCCTCCACAACGGCTGAAAGTGTTGCTATAGAGGCGGCTTTACGGAAGTTAGGGTCTTGTCCGGCTCAACCTGTTGTCATCCTAACTGATTCAAAATCTGCCCTTCAGAGGTTATAGCGCGGATTCCCTACTGACGCCTTGTCTCTAAGCTCTCTGCGCTTGGTGCAGAATCTGCACAGCAGAGGCTTTACTCTACATTTCCAGTGGGTGCCCTCTCACATAGGAGTCAACGGTAATGAGGTGGCAGACAGTCTCGCCCATAAAGCTCTCTCAAGGATTCCATCAAAAAAAGTACCTCAAGATGGGAAAAGTCTCTGCAGGAAAACGGTGCTCGATCACTTCAGTACTCTGTGGAGTGCGTCCCACAAGCCATGCGTGACCAAGGGACTGAGAAGATCTCAGGCGACCCTTCTACATCGAATTCGCACGGCCTCAGCTCGCACTCCGGCATGGATGCAGAAGACCGTCATAGCATCGTCTCCGCTCTGCTCTTTATGTGGTGTGTGCGGGGATATCGAACATTATATTATGTACTGCCCAGTGTACAACGCGGAAAGGTATGTGATGTTCGCTTGCTTCAGTTAGAGAGGAACCCTTCACAGCACAGTGCAGGACATTGTCTACCCGAGTGGAAACCAGACATGCAGAAGAGAAGCTGCACGCCTTCTTCTAATATTTCTGTAGAACACGGATCTTTTTTTTAAATGATGACAGTAGGAACGGACTTTGGCCTAATGACATTTAATGTGTGCGTAGATGGTGCCTTCTGGAGTGGACTATGTTATGCTGTGAGTGAATGTGTGTATGAATTGTGGCAATGCAATGGACCACGTTCTACTGTGACTGAATATGTGCATAGATGGTGACTTCTGGAGTCGACTGTGATGTGGACTGTGTGGAGTGATTGTGTGCATAGATGGTGACTTGCGGGAGAGGAATATGTGCTATTATAAGAGACTGTGCGCATAGCGGGGTAGGTACGACAGGTTTTAGGACATAATTAACATAGAAGTGACGCTATGGTGGAACAATTGCCAGCAGAATAAGCAAGGCTAATCCCACCTGTAGCATTCAACACCTCAATTCAACTCAACTCAACGGTGGACCTAAAAAATTAACATGCAGCAAACCAAAGTAATGTTCAACAGCCTAGCAAGGGAACAGCAGTTCACAATTGGAAGCGAGGTGCTGGAAGCGATAAAGGAATACGTCTACTTAGGGCAGGTGGTGGCAGCTCATCCGGATCATTAGAGGGAAATAACTAGAATGATAAGAATGCGGTGGAGCGCATATGGCAGGTTCTCTCAGATCATGGGTAGCAGTTTAGCAATATCCCTCAAAATAAAAGTGTACAACAGCTTATCTTACCGGTATTCACCTAGGGGGCAGAAACGTGCAGGCTAACGAATAGGGTTCGGATTAACGCAGCGAGCCAGGGAAACAAAAATGATATGTGTTACGTTAAGAGACGGGCATAGTGGGTGAGGGAACAAACGCGGGTTAATGACATCGTACTCGAAATCAAGAGGAAGAAATGTAATGTAGGGCTTGTAATGCGAAGGCAAGATAACCGCTGGTTCTTAAGTGTAACGAAGTGAATTCCAAGAGAAGGCAAGCCTAGCAGGGTGCGCCAGAAAGTTAGGTGGGCGGATGCGATTGAGAAGTTTGCGGGGGTACGGTTATCACAGTTAGCCAAGTATATGGTTAATTGGAGAGACATGGGAGAGGCCTTTGCCTTGCAGTGGGTGTAGTCAGGCTGATGATGATGATGATGATGATGGTGATGACGTGCACCGGAGGGGTTGCTTTACCTGCATGCTTTCGAAACCGCATGTATTTTCGCACGATGGAGCCATATTTTGTCTAGCCACAGCGCCAAGTGTAATAGTGTTTTCAAAATTCTAGAAACTGATGTCGCTAATATTAACGAATGGCTACAAATCTCTGATTGCAGCCAGTTGCCTGTCTGTGGCAGTTAAAAAATTAGTTATTGGAAATTAGTTAAAGATCTTACTACTCCAGATAACTCACCGGCTTCCCGGTGCCCGCCAACACTGGGTATACTATGCCGGAAGAGCCATATTCTTACCCAAGAAAGCCTATTTTTGAAAATTTTTGCAAGTGTTCACTGAAACACCCAGTATAATATATAAGTATATATATATATATATATATATATATATATATATATATATATATATATATATATATATATATATATATATATATTAAGGAAGCCAACAGTCACCGAAACCAATGTGCATAGGAGAATGTTTCTATTTTTTTTTTAGTGCCAATCAGCTCGTTTGAAGGAAATTACTTATAAAGCAGCAGAAAAAACAACCATGCCGCAGGTGGGATCAAAACCCACGGCCTCCGAATATCGCCTCTGATGCTCTACCAACTGAGCTACTGCGACGGCTGTCCAATCTGCTGCTTTCGTGGGTATTTATGTTTGTGTGTAAGCGAACCTTGAGAGTGTTCACCAGCGCCACCCTCGTCCATAGCGGTGGACGCAACACGTCCTGTATTACCGCGAGTGTGACGTAGAACGTCATCTAACGGCGAGGGCGGAAACTGTGCGACAACCCTCTTACGCTATCTATGGCATCAAGGCTGCCAGAACCGAGACCCCTGTTAAACTATTAGCAGACAAGACAAATGAAGTGAGGGGCTCGTTTGACAGACATATTAGCTAAGCCAATAGTCACCGAAACCAAGGTGCATAGGAGAATGTTTCTATTTTTTTGAGTGCCAATCAGCTCGTTTAAAGAAAATTACTTATAAAGCAGCAGAAAAAACAACTATGCCGCCGGTGGGATGGGAACCCACGACCTCCGAATATCGCATCCGGTGCTCTACCAACTGAGCTACGGCGACGGATGTCCAATCTGCTGCTTTCGTGGGTAATTATGTATTGCGTGTAAGCGAACCTTGAGAGTGTTCACCAGCGCCACCCTCGTCCATAGCGGTGGACGGGCGTCCATAGCTTAACGGGGGTCTCGGTTCTGGCAGCCTTGATGCCATAGGTAGCATAAGAGGGTTCTCGCACAGTTTCCGCCCTCGCCGTTAGATGACGTTCTACGTGACACTCGCGGTATTACAGGACGTGCTACGTCCGATATATATACGTCTATATATATATATATATATATATATATATATATATATATATATATATGCAAAAATGCTAACAAACAACATTTTGGAGCTGCGAGAATTAAATGAGCCTCTGTCCCCAGTCGACACGAATAAATTTCCTCTTGGTGAAGCCTAGAATGTCGCAGAACTAACTTCTAATTAATTTATATTCTGTCCAGGAAAACATATACCGTCACGAGGCGAGCTAGTCTGAATTCGTCATGCTATTAGATAAAAAATACTTACTGCATCAGGTAACAGAGCCTTAATAGATGACAGATTGCCCGTTTTTGTTTCGTTGCTGGCTGCGAAAGCAAGCTGAAAAAAAGAAAACAAAAATTATGGCTCTTGAGAACTTGAAGCATCTTAAAGGCAACTCTCAACAAACTTATTCTTTGTTGGCTGTAGAATATTTGTTGCAAACTAATACACACATGCACTTCCTCACAACTAAATATAATTTTCCTCTTCATTTGTCTTCTGGAGGTCTACTTTTTCTTCCTATTTAGGCTAAAAAAGGAGTGCCCCTATAGCAGGCTGTTACGCGCGTCTTGTATTCGCCCGCAGCTGGCCTCCGGTGAGCACCACTGCGCATGGCCGGCAGGTTTATCGTGATGCGCACGCCAGCACGTGCATTACCGCGGCGGTGAGGATATTCAAGGGCCGAGAGAAAGCCGCCAGTATGTCTGCAAGGTCAGTTGAATCCGCCTTTTTCATGTTCCTGTGCTGCCACCTCGCGTACAGCGCTGGAAGCTCATTGGAAGGGTACTGTGCGCCCAACCCGGTCGGAGTGAGTGCCGCTGCGGAGCACGTTTCGTCGGAATCTGTCAACGATGGCGTGTCCTGGGCAGCACCTGGTGCCTGGAGGATTTCTAGGATTGACTGGTGGCTCTGTGCGAAGTCCGAGGCAGGCTGCTGAGCCCACCGAAGAGCAAATTCTTCAGTATCTCCGATCATGCGGCATGCGATGCGATCGCCAGCTGAGCAAGGGCCGCCGCTTCAGAGATGAAGGCTACATTCGGAACATAATGTTTTATGAAATATCCCCGATCAGTGAGAATGGCGTTTTCCGCTGTATATGCCTGCCATCCATGAAAGGTGGATACTACATCGTGCACGCCGTAGCCTAGAAAACGACTGGGGTCAACAGTTTTCACAACCCCGCCGCGTTGGCTGAGTGGTTATGGCGCTCGGCTGCTGGCCCGAAAAACGCGGGTTCGATCATGGCCGCGGCGGCAGAATTTCGATGGAGGCGAAACTCTAGAGGCCCGTGTACTGTGCGATGTCAGTGCACGTTAAAGAACCCCAGCTGTCTAAATCTCAGGAGCCATTCACTACGGCGTCCCTCATAGCCTGAGTCGCTTTGGGACGTTAAATCCCACTAAACCAAACCAAACCAAGTTTCCACAAGCAATCGTTGTGCTCAAGCGCTTCCGAATAGCTACACGAGTGATAAAAGCACAAGCGTACTCGAAACATGGCAGCTCTGCTAGCATTTTACTTTATTTTCCCACAGTACACCGCTGCATAGGTTAAACAAGCATGCGCGTCCATAAAGACGTACGCGAGAAGCGCACATTGAGCTATTCCGACGAAACCACGCAGAGCTTTTCATCATGGATATGATTCGAACACACGCATAACGCACCTTCTGCTTCTTCTGCCTCTTAATACATGGCGCATACCCACATGTGGGTATTGGCCAAGATGTTGTGGCATAAACAAGGAAATTTCCTTAGGAGATTACGACAAAATTGTAGCACCATGCGTGAATGCTCTCGTAGCTTCTTTTTCGTTGTCCGCTCCACCGCGCGTTGAAAGCGGCTCACAGCACTTGCCCATTTGGCCTTCTTGCTTGAGAAAGCAAAAAGCGTCGGAACGAAGTCTGGGTGCCGCGGTGACATTAGAGGCCTTCCTGCCCATCAATAAAACATTTCGTGATGGACTGCACACGCATTTAACCACAGTACCTCGTCCGCACCTGTCACAAAGTGATTCCAGCACAGTCTTGACGGTGCCCAATGACGGCCACGATCGTCGAGCCGGCGAACGGCTTTTATCCACGCTTCGCGTTGAAGGCGGTCCCGGGAAGCGTTCGGAAAGCGAAAAAATCGAGTTTGCTTCCCTTTACACATTGGGCAATGCAGCTGTATGTAACACATGTCGTAGGCATTGTCAAATGCGCCGCACTGAACGCCCGACGGCTGCAGCAACGCACCCCGCGTAGGAAGCCGGTTTGTTTACACTTCCACGGCCGGTCTCGAGTGGCGCGCGACCCTTCCAATATGTTTCGCGACACCGCCGCCAGGGGATGGGCGCATGCGCAGTCGCGTCGTGAAAAAGGCGGATTGGGTCCCCAAGGCGAAGGCTGAATGCGGCCTAGAACCAATGAATTGAGCTGCTAATAAACACTGATGGTTTAGAGTTTACCCATAATTAAAGGCTTAAATTTAAAAAGAAATTGGTTACGTACACTTCTTTGCAAAATGCTATTCGTGTTTATCGTAAAATATCTCAGTCTATCTTGTTGCGAAGAGTATGAAAATGGAATGCTTAGCACGATAGGCATGCTACATCTGTGACGGCTGACAGTTGGTGGAAGGCGCACAGCGGGACTGGCCAGAGCCCTTGGCTGCTGAACGGGCGCCCATCTTTGCTGTCTCTGTCGCTCGAGTTACTATGCGCGTGTAGTATCCCTGACTGCCTTAGCTGCTTGAGGCGCATCTGCCAGCAGCCGTTCTAAGCAATAAATGCGCTTAACTTCTGTTGTCGGCGTGTCACGGTGCGACCTCGGCGCCAGAACGGAGGAGAACACGAAGCCGAACGCAAACGAACAGTGATGAAACTTTCCTTCACCCCCTAGCGTCTATGTGCAGCGCCGCCCCCGGATCGGCGCATGCGTCAATAACAGCGTCTTCATAATACCGTTGAGGGCGAATCCAGCGCACGACGCAAATGAGCCGAAGTTCTATCCTGCAGACCTAGAGGCGCACCTGTAGCGCTGGCACTTAGTGAGCCAGGCGACAACACCGCGTAAGTAGTTAGAGAGAAATCTCAAGAGCCTAAGGCACATGCAGGTCCCGTGGCGCCATTCATCGGCGTGAGCACTAACAAGATCCTATTTGTTTTCCGACTTGGTGGCCGACGAGGTTGAGGTGGCGGTTCGGCCGAAGCGATGATGGCAATAGTGGTTTTTTTGAGGAAAGGAAATGGTGCAGTATCTGTCTCAAGTTTCGGTGGACACATCAACCGCTCCGCAAGGACAGGGAGGAAGGAGAGAATTAAAGAAGAAAGGAAGAAATAGCTGTCTTAGTAGAGCGCTCCACAATAATTTCGACCACCTGGGGTTCTTTAACGTGCACTGACATCGCACAGCACACGGGCGCCTTTTGCATTCCACCTCCATCGAAACGTGGTCGCCGCAGTTTTTAAAGCGAACGCCTTACTAGCCTCGTCGAGCCAAGGTCAACTATGGTGGCCAACAAGGGACCAGGACAGGAACCTTATAGGGAAGTCCTGCCCACACCAGGTCTAAACGCCTCCAATAACAAAAGAAGAACTATGGCGGCTCTTAGGTGATCTAAAGAGTTGAGTGTGATAGCGCTAGATTTCACATTTGTCGCCCCGTCTGTTGCGACTTGTGTGCGTGTTTACGTCAGTTTCTTTTCAATCGTCGGTCCATCAAGCGTCATCTTAGGACTACTAGCTGCAGTAGCAGGTATCCGCTATGCTGTGACGGTACCGACATTGGCATAAACCACATTGTTTTCTAATGTTTGATTTCGATTCTCTATCTGGAGTGCTCACAAGCCGATGGGCAGGTTGTAATAATTTCATAACCTCTGTCAACCAATCATTAAATTTTCACCTGCCACGGTGGCCAGGTTGCGATGACATCACAATGTCACGTAACCTCGCTCGGCCAATCAAAGTGGGCCATCAGGGCACGCGATGACGTCACCAGGTCACATGATACCTCTCGGCCAATCAGCGAATTTCGTCTCGAACATTGGCGGGGTTCTGGTGTAATAAGTTAATAACTGTAGTGCTATCGCATTAATATACCGCAAGAAAAGCCAAGGAGGGAGAAGAAGGCAGGATTGTAGATTCTGGGATTTACCGTCTCGAAGCGGCATATGGACTACGAGGGACGCCATAGTGGAAGACTTTGGTTTAATTTAGACTACCTGTGGTTCTTTAGCGAGCGCCGATATCGCACAGCGCACGAGCGTTTTACATTTCGGCTCCATCGAAGCTCGGCCAATGCGGCCGGGATCGAATCCGTGGCCTTGAGATCCGCAGACGAACACCAAAGCCTCAGATCCAAGGCGGCGGGTGTGTGAGATACGAGTTATAAAAGTGAAATGTGGGGAGGCGAACCAGGAAGGCCGACTACCGGTATCTCTCTGACGGGTCACAGCGAGGCGAACGGGAAGCGAAGGCCAGCCAAGCGGTGTGTTGCCTCCAACGAGTAACCATAAAGGTCCAAGCACTCGGCGTCGGCTCAAACACAAGGATTCCCATTTCTTCGGGTACAGCGAAGCGCCAGACACGACAAGACGTTAGAAGGGGTCAAGTCTAGTTGTGATCGGCAAATCATGATGTCAAAACTCACTATTATCGGCATGTTATATAGGCGCCTGCGGGGCGATCGGTAGTGACGCCGACAGAACTGACGCCTTGATTCGTAACTCGCGAGAATTTTTGAATGAACCTGTTAGTTAATTTTTACTCATCGATTTTATATTCAAACGTAGTTATTCAGTGCCGAATAAGATTATGCCTGGTTGCGTGCCACTTTTGGGCTTATATAACTCGCAGTGTTGCATCAGATGCACCGAAGGAAATCTAAAAAAAATGCAAATTAAACGCAAAAAACTACAGCACATGACGGCTTCTAATCATGGAGGAACTTATTTCTTTATTTGCGTTCAATTTATCATGAAGTGATTGAAAACATATTTGTGCACGCAGACACCGAAAGTAAAAACAAAATCAAATTTGCTTCGCAGAACTATTTTTATCTCTTAGCGTAAGCAATCTTTATAGAAGATTTGTCATTACATTTGCCGCTCTGTTATGCTGAAATCATATTTTATTTTGAGCTCTGTTATGCTGAAATTGCCGATCGATACGAAACATTGGCACTCATTTACTATGTTTAAAAAATAAATGTCATGCGCCTACACACTATGGATGCTGCTGGCCCAGCTGATTTTGTTTTTTGTCCTCTTAGATTTGTTTCCCAGCACAATTGCTTTTGACAAACCGGGCCATTTTATTGCCTCATTTGGACGCGGGAACTCTCTTTTCATCTTGCTGCATGTGCTGTGGCATGTAATAACTCACTTAGCAACGGAACAATTTTTTGGTTTCGATTCAATGAGAATTGAAGCCTAATTTCAAAAGTTGCATATAGTAATTTCCTGGTGGTTCGTTGCCTTCTTTATTCGGAGGAGATCAGGCCTCTCCAAACGTGGTCATTCGGCAGTGTTGCAGCAGGATACGATCAGTGACGCAGATGTTGATTAAACGAGAAAATATATTCGCATGAATACACATGAGTGAAAACTGCAAGTTACAGAAACGAAGCCGCACAGACGAACTGAGCAAACTGTAACTTAATATAACTTATCTCACGCAGATAAACAGCACTCGAACACTTAATTGTCGACCGAAGATCTCCGTTAAAGCATAGATATTCTTGAAGTACGTGTCATGCACGGCGCCTCCTAGCTAGACTAGGCAACACTAGTGTCTAATGCATTTGCTTTCATTTTTACAGGTTTCCCAAACGAAGTTAGGGCGGTCACATTTCAAGGCCCGCCCTAAGCTTCGATAAGCAATGAAATTTAATATAAGGTAGCCGCAGCCCCTGAAGGCTGGGAACAACCTCGAGCACAGGGATTGACTGAAAAAAAATGAATGGCTGATGGCTTAGCTCTGATAGGCCAGGATAAACGTAGCTAAAGCGCGGATACTTCTGCATTGAAAGAGTGCATTCACTAGATGCGCCTTTATTCACGGTTAAAACTTGAGCCGTCGTGGCGGAAGAGGAAGCCGTTCTGAACGGCTGTGTGTTGAAATGCTTCTAGCTGGAAACAGCGCATCGGCCGCTGGCCGAGGTCTTCCGACATCTGAAGTTGCCACGGACTCGTACAAAGTTGTCCTCCCTTGACTGCCTACTGGTAATATTGTCTTCAACACCGTCTTTCTGCATACTGACCTCAAGGGTCGCCCATACCCTTCTCCCGACATCCGAGACGCGCTTGCGCAGATTGTGGACCTCCGTGGGATTCTGTGTATTGGCAGTACCAAATGAGCCACGTTTGGATGGTTACCTGCGAGAGCAGTTTCTCAAAACAGAAGCTTATTGACAAAGGAGAGTTCGAAGTCAAAGGTCTGAAATGTATCGTGTTCGACCCGGACACCAAAAACGTGAAGCTTAAGCTTCTATGGTTCCCGCGCTATACGGAGCACCGGAGGATTGTGGAAGCTTTGGAGCCTTTTGGAACTGTACAAACTATCTAGCGTGAGAAGTGGCGGTGCCCCGGAATGGAGCACGTGGAAACAGCGAACCGTAATATCTCGCTCACGCTCAAGGACGGAGTGTCAGCAAGTACAATACCTCACACGTTCAACGTTTTCGGGGTACAAGCACTAGTTGTGATCCCAGGCAGGTCTCCGCTGTGTCTTCGTTGTAGCCGCGTGAGCCATGTACGGCGTCAGTGTCGTATGCCTCGATGTACCCAGTGCCGACGCTTTGGGCACACAGTAGACAATTGTGTTATGAGTTATACTGAAAGGTTACGCCAAGGCAACTGGGCACATGAGGATGAAGTGGTGTCAGAGCACATTATGGATGTGTCGGATGTTGTGGAAGAGTCGGGTGAACTGAGTCATGAGCTCCAAACAGAAGATGGACCAAAGGTTTCTGCACCGAATAACGGCAAGGGTCCGCCTGCAAGTACCGACAAACAGCAATCCCTGTCTCCAGACCCAAAGCCACCGGACCCGGGTATACTTTGAGTCCTGTGCTTGCTACTCAGGAGCCACCTGTAACCCAACGACCACGAGAGCAGAACGCCCCTGCTGTAGAGTCAGTGGAGGCGCTTCAGCCAGACATGCCTTCTGTGCCGGCGATGCCCCTTCGTCGCCGGAGTGCAGCAGTGCGTCGCCTGAAGTGTCAGCTTCCGGTGTGTTCGGTGCCCTGTCGGCTGTCAGCGTCGTTGCGAATGACGTGGCCCACTCGGCTTCGTGGGCCGAAGCCTTGGCTGTCTCAGAAGAGGCTATGGACAACAGCGCACCTTTGAAGCGCCCTGCAGATGATGAGGTGTGTGTCGATGGCGATGTGCAGAGAACACCTGGTGTGGCGGCATTGGGAAGGATAACCTCAAAACGCAGGGCGATGTCTGCCCTACAGGCCGCCGATTAGCAGGCCGGCCGCCCCAGTACAGGGGATGGCCTTCAATAACACAAGCACAAAAAATGGCGGGTGTCACAGCATTTCAGGTCGCTACCCTTAACATTAGGGGTTTGCGTAATCGTCGAAGGCAACATCATTTACGGCATCTTTTAAACAAATGGGGTGTGAGTGAGGCAGCCATCCAGGAAACCAAGCTGCCCTCTGATGAGGAGACAAGCTGCTGTCGAGCCTTTTTGTCAGAATTCAATGTTATCGTTAGTCAATCGAGAGGCTTATCAGGTGGGTGCATGCTATTCCTGTCAAACACATTGGGGATTACTGCCATGTCGTATAGCACAGATGACGACGGGCGACTTATATGCTTATCGCAATTCCGGGTGTACATTGGTGAATGTACACCCGGTGCCTATGTAGAAGATATCACTGCCGTAAAAGCAGAGCTTCAGCAGTTAGAAACCGAAAGATACAAAGGGGCTTTGATAAGATCTAGGGTCCGTAGATTTCTGGATGAGCAACCATCTCGTCGGGCCCTGAGTGATGAAAGGCAGACTGCTCTAGCTAAAGAAATATTGGAAATTCAGTATGGCGGCTGCACATACAGCGACGGTCCTGGTATTATTTAGGCTTTCTTTGACTATTATCGAAAGCTGTTTGGTGGTTGTGCGGGCACAAACGTGACATCAGATTACAGTCACTTATTCGAAGCCTTGCCCTGACTTGACGATCAGCAGCGTGCTGTAGTGAAGGGGCCTATCACTTTGGATGAAATTCAATCTGCCATTTCTGACCTGACGGCTCAGAAATCTCCTGGGCCAGATGGCATTACTAGCGAGGTCTATAAAGCATTTTCCACTTGCCTAGCACCTGTCTTGATTGAGGTTTTCCAGGCTTCTTGCGATGTTGATTTCTTGCCCCCCACTTTCTATTCCGGGCATACTATATTAATTCCAAACAGCACAAATTCCAATCGGTTGAAAACAGTTCAGGGATATCGTCCAGTTTCTCTCTGTAATGTAGATTACAAACTTTTTGCAAAGGTTCTTTGCAATCGCCTGCAGCTAGTTGTCGCTCACTGAATAGGAATGCACCAGGTCTGCGGTATCAGAGGCCGCAGCATCCAAATCCATATTCATATTGCACGTTCAGTAGTGGAGACAGTATCAGATGAGATCGGACAAGTAGCTCTAATTCAGATTGTCCTTGCCAAGGCCTTTGATAAAGTTCGTCACGATTTATTGTTTGCGGCCTTACAGCATGCAAATATTGGAGATGTTTTGCTTAGGGGCATAAGACTGTGCGGTAAGGAGTCCTATACAAAGCTAATTGCTAACCAAGAGCTAACCAAACCTATTCTATTGAAATTATCTGTTCGCCAAGGTTGTCTCTTATCGCCTGTGTTGTTTGCCCTATATCTTGAACCCCTTTGCCTCAGTATTATTAACCGCACATCTATCCGTCGTTTCTCCTTGGCGCAGTGTGAAGATTTTAGCCTATGCAGATGATGTCGTCCTCTTTTGTTCTGACAAAAAGAGTGTGCTTGAGGCATTGCATTTGACTGAACAGTTTTGCGAGGTACCAGGTGCGGCTCTTAATCTATATAAATCCAAGGGGTTTTGGCTAGGCCATTGAGGTACAACGCCAAGTCATTATGGCGGCATAAGCTGAGACTGCGGGCCCCTTCACTACCTAGGGGCTCCACTTCACCAAATTCACAACAGTGGCGCCTACTGGGATTCCCAGATAGTCTCCATGAGGCGACAAACCCAGGCTTGGATGGGTAGGGAACTATCAGTGTTTGCTCGGGCTCAAGTCTGCAACATTTTTTTTTATTTGCAAAACTTGCCTAGGTGCTGCAGGTTCTCCACTGTGCGAGGAAGAAAGTGCGGGTGGTGCACAGAATTTTTGCTACATTCGTATGGCGTTCCCAAAGGGAACCCATGCGTAGCGGTAACCTATTTCTTTCTCTAGAGTCTGGCGGAATCGACCTTGTTCACTTATTGGTGCATCAGATTGTTTCGCATTTTTTCTTTTTCAAATCTTCACACCACCCTTTTTTAGTAGCCGTGCTTATTAGGCATCTCAGTGCTCATTTGCCTTTCCTATTCGCACCGACGGGACACACTCATGAGGGACCTTTATGGAGATTCCTTAAGGCAGTTGCTGACACCTTCAATATCCTCACTGTGCGCTTTTCTTTATACTACCTGTATAGCCTCTAATGAAGGCAGATGACTCGGACACTTACAGAGTATTTTTTCCCGGTACCGTTGTGTCGGCAACCTTTTCTGGAGTTCCTTGACACCACTGTTTTAAAACGTGTTAGGCGAATGTGCATTTCTTCTGCCGCGAAAACATTCTTTTTAAGCTGCACCCGTCAACGCTGCCTGTGAAGGCATGGCTTTATGCTAAGGAGATGCTTGCGGCATGGACGGTGAATTGTCGCCTGCGCAATACACCAGAGACAATTGACCATTGTTTTGTTCTGTGCATTGATGCTATCTTCTTCAGGGACATTTTACAACGAACAATTAAGAAGGACATTGACATCACACCCTACAGTATTCGTTTTTTGCCCGCGGAGAACAACAGTGCTGTGCCATATGATCTATTTATGTTGCTGGGACTATTTAGTCTCTGGAGGAGTCGCGTGATGGACTGCCACGCCGAATCACCATGGTCGTCGAAATGTTTGTTTCGTGAACAATGCGCTTTGGTGCGGGGAGTATATGCTGCCCTGCAAGAGCCGCCTTGGTGGCTCCCGTATCTGGATACATGTGTGTGCCTACCAGACTTTTGATATCTTGGAAGGAGGGTTCATACAGGCGTAAGGTAGCCTTGTGTTTTGTGGCGTAAGCGTGTTTACAATTTTATTTTCGGCACTATTTTCATGCAATAAAGAAAAAAAGAGCCGTCGTGGCGGAGGTGCAGCGTCTCCGCCTCAAAACGCTAACGGCCGTGGTTCGCTTCCGAGCCTCGGCACAGGATTTTTTTTATTCAGTGAGTGTGCGGGGAGTTTCAGTGGCTGCCATACAGGCCGCCACCGAATACGTTGGTTAGCGGTTAAGCGTAGGCTCTGTTAAGGCGCATTTATACTCCGGCGTAACACGCTGCACGGCGACGCCTCGTCGGCCAAAGCGAGACCCTCTATACTCCAACTGCGCTTGACCGCCGACGCGTTCGGCGCACTCTGACCGCACTGGCGGAGACTTGGAGCATGTGTCTATTTCGAGCCGAGTGCGCCAGCCGCAGCCGGCCCGGCCAGACCGGTTCGGCTCCGCGACGAGGCGCGCGTTGTGCCGTAATGTGCCTCCTCGGAGCACCGCCGTGGCGAAGTCACAAGTTCGCGGCCACTAAAGCTTTCGCTTTAAAACATAACGAAAACGATCTGAGCCGCCTCTCCCCGCGGGAATCCTCGCCCTTACCGCGTGATGCTCTTTTCCTTTCCCCTTTACTAGCCCCGGTTGCTCAGTGGTTAGGTGTTCGGCTACTGATCTGGAGTACCCGGGTTCGAACCCGACCGTGGCGGCAGCGTTTCGATAGAGGCGAAACGCAAAGGCGCCCGTGTGCTGTGCGATGTCGGTGCAAGTAAAGATCCCCAGCTGGTCAAAATTATTCCGGTGCTCTCTACTACGGCACATCTTTCTTCTCTTAGTCCCTCTTGTATCCCTTCCCTTACGGCATGGTTAATGTGTCCGCCGATATGCGATACAGATACTACGTCATTTCTTTTCGAAACCAATTTTCAATTTCGCCGCCGCACATGCGAGTCGCCTCTCGGGAGCCGCTGGCGTGGGAACGCCAGACCTGGTCGAGCGGCGCTGCATGCCTACTATTACCCTCTGTACGCGCCACGCGTGCTCTCTTAGTGCGCTGGTGGATTCCCGCACTTAACAATGCTAGGCGTCCTCAGCCGTCGCAGCAATGCTGTGAGGCGGACAGTGACTTGCACTTTTGTGGATGTTTGCGAGGGACGCGCTGACGGTGAGGTCGGGGATTTACTGAGAACTCTCGCGCGTAGACCGGATGTGCGCAGCGGCCTCAAGCTAAATTAATTAAAAATGTACGCTTTAATGAAGCGCGGTCTTACATTTTATCCCAGACTGCTGCGTAGCTACAGAACACAGACACCTGTCCTTATCCAAGTAACCTCTTTTGTTTTTTCTCATATTGGAGTGAATGACTATTTGCAGTGCGACCTTCGCCGAATAGCAAAGATACCTGTCCTTTCTGTAAGGAGTGTTGTAATGCAAAGTAAACTTGATAAAATAAAACATACGCAGCTGAGGGCTTTTGTAAAAGTATTAGCAGCTCTAAATGTAAGAGGGAAAATGCGTAAGCATTGAATTTTGTTTCTTCCCAGAGCATTTGTAGCAGTGTTGCGATTAGGGGGACAAGTCATTCAGGGCAGGCGTGCGCCAGCTTAAAGTCGAATTTAAAACACACATCAAAGTACACCTCTAACATTTGACGAAGCTAGCATATACTGGAAAAGGCACCGAATAGTTACGTGTGAGATCGCTAAAAGCCGTGGTCAGTGCGAATTTTACGGTATGACTTTAGGCGACGAGAATGAATGTGATGTTGCAACATTTTTGGCGTTCTTACCTGACCACCTAACCATTATAGAGAGGAAAGGAATGCACTCGGCAACTCTGGGTTAGTGGTCGACGGGGGATACTTACTCTGTAAAACTGCTTCTCTACGAATATGATTTCGCCAGCTGCCTTCGACTGCTGTTCTGGAGCGGTGTCACTCAGTAGAAGCATTGATTGTGTTATAAATTCCTTGTAAGCTTCTTCCGCCTTTTCATTGTAATCTTTGTAATCGTAGTATTCTTCTTCCCCGTCAACGATGTCGTACACGTGGAAGTCACTAGGCTTGCTTATCTGAAGAAACGATTTTATGTGAAGAAATGATTGTTCGCAATTTTTTTAAACGCTCAAGAAATAGACTTACCGTTATTACAGGCTCCGATTTGTCCCATGATACAGAATATATAAACAATGGCAGCGGGCCTACTTGAAGAATCTCTTCGTAGCTTGCTATTTTTCCTGTAGTTAGGTTTTCCTGAAGTGGCCACTGACCTAACTTGTAGCCGTCGAGCACGCTTTTCACAGAATTTCTCAGAGTCTGTAAATTTCTCGCTGCAACAAAGAATTATCTTTGAGGTGACCAATGGGCAGCGTCCATTATGAATTGGTAGCCAACGAATATATACTTCAAGCGGCACTTTCTCGATGATATATACACCCTAGATCATCTCCCTCTTACAAACGCCAGAGTTAGGATTCGGTGGCTTCTCCAAAATTGTATCCGTAACCACACACCTTGCCATCGTTATGGTTTCAATAAAATCACGTAAGCGATAGCGATAAGTGCATTGAGCTGTCGCCAAAGCTTAGAATGCTCGTTGCTCTCGGCAACGAGCATTGTAATGAAAAGAAAGACTGGAACATTCTAGACAGACGCATGTATAAACGAAAATTAACTCGAATATGCTTGAAATGGCCGCTTGTAATTATGGAGAGATTATGGCGAAAATCCAGCAGGGCGGAGTGGTGGCTTCTTGCCTAGCAAAGAAAAATGATGAAGCCGCGTTCCGCCGGAGACCAAGATGAAAGAACACAAGCAAAGAGAACAAAAGAAGGCAAACGCCGTCAATATAAACAATAGTCACCTTTAGTGCATGACTGGAACGCATTTATCAGCTTATCCGTGGCGTTCGGTGATTGCGTAGGCTCTACACACGCCACTTCCAGAAGATCTGCGAAAGGCAATTATTATGCAGAAACTATAAAACGTAGCCACATACCCAGTTTCTCACCATACAAAAAAAAATGGCCAGGCTTAGCTTGGTTAAGCCAAGAATGCGTTGCATATCTCGATGGAGTTCTGTGCTGCTCCGTTGACTCGATAGGCTATTGACTCGATCGCCATTGAAACTGCCCGTGTAGCAGCGCTCGATCGCCTTTGAGTCGATAGACTATCGGTTCGAGGGCCCTCGAAATGCCCGTGTCACAGGGGTATAAGACTGTCCCGGCGAAGGAGCGCAGCTCTTTTATACATATGCCGCGACGTCAATCATAGTGCAGCGTCCCTAGCGGGAGGAGCGGGAGTCAGGTGGTGGCTGCGGCCGCGCGCGACCGCGCGAGTTGGGGCCCAGCTTTTCCTCCGTGACGTCACGCGCCGGCGCAGCGCCCCTAGCGGGAGGAGCGGGAGTTAGGTGGTGGCTGCAGCCGCGCGCGACCACGCGAGTTGGGGCCCAGCTTTTCCTCCGCCTGTCGTGACGTCACGTCACGTGGTTTGGTGGCTGCCCGGCAGCGCCCAATGGCTGAACTGAGTGATTGCATTATGCAACGCATAAAAACTGATTTAATAAATGCGCCCGGTGCAGTTGCCCACTACTCGATGCTACCAGCATAGATTCTTCCGTCCTCTTCTCTGGAACGCTGCGTATCTCACAGTCAATGTATCGCCTTAGGACGCTGAACAGAATACCTGAATAAGAAATAATTTAAAGCGTTTTGTGCATGACATGCTACTAAGCATAAAATATGTTTCTGATAAGTCCATATAAGCTACCATCGTTACACTCCGTCCGTGAATCCATAAGGCAATTTTTAATTCAAAAGCGCTTCTTGGCATTCATCGGCCAAGGCGTGGTAACTGTCTCACTCAAAGCGTGCACTCAACCTAGTTGTGAAGAAAAATGAAGCATCCCAAAGGTGGCTTAGGGGTTTCAGCGCTGGCCTCGCATGCGGGAAGGGCGGGTGAGGTCTGATCCCCAGCGCAACAGTTGCCTTCCGGTTTACGATGGGTACAAGCTTTCTCCTGCCCTGTTTATCGGCTTACCAGAGATCAACCGCTTGAAAAAGGGTTCTTGACCCGGCTTTGTGCAGGCAAAAATCGCCTTGTGCTATTTCGCTCTTTGGGCAATCTGCCATTGCGCCATTAAAAGTCATCATCATATTCATCGGGAAAGAGATGAAGTGTGCAAACTGATTCAAAGGAAGAATCGGAAAGAGAAAATGTACATGCAGATGTATTCTTTCAGTTTTCTTTAAGTTTGCACTGCCCTGACACATCCTAACCTGTAACGTTTTCATCATCTGTATTTAGGACTTGTGCCTTACTGTGTTCGTCAGGCCAGGCTTGTGTGGGTTCCTTGATATGAAGGTGGACATCAAGGAATTTGCATGAATGAGTTGGCGGACTTTCTCATGTCGTATTAATTGAGAGGATCTATTCTGCATTTTCTTCATTGTTTTTCCTTAATGCGGGGCGCTTGCATCAGGAATTTGCTGTTGCTCAAAGACGCGGAGCATTCATATCTTTGAAAAATTGAGAGGAACTTGAACCTCACATAAAATATTCATTAATGCATTTCTCGTCAATGGGAGGCGATTCCCTCACATTTGCTATGCAAGATTAGTTTCCTAAATTTCTACCTTCACAGATTAGGTTAACCTGCCGCGATGACTCAATGGCTTTGGCGTTAAGTTGCTGATGCTAAGGTCGCGCGATTGAATCTCGGTCACAGCAGCCGGATTTCGAAGGAGGCGAAATTCAAAATCACCCGCATGCTGTGTGATCTCAGTGCGCGTTAAGGAACACCAATTCGCTAAATTAATCCAGCGTCATCCACTACGGCATCCCTCACGTCCCACCTGTCTCTTCGGGGTGTTAAATCCTACAATTTACCATTTAAACAGATCACGGCGTCCGCTTTCAGCCATGTGTTCTTTCCGAAGTGAACCTGGAACTTTGTTCCTTTCCTGTTGCTGATTCGCCTCCTTTCTCAAACGTTTATTTCAAATTCCTGTCCGGAACTGGAGGCTGTCTTCGTGAGCATGAAATGCACCCTCGTTTGGCGCTACCCAGCTGGCATTGCCATGGGGCAGTTCGATTCGAATTCCATAAGTTAGTATCTGCCTCTGCAAGGATGCCCCACTTGGGGCGCCTGTCACGCTGTGGTTTTTGCTTTTCACTACCCCTTCTTGAAAAAAATTACCCATTCTACTTTCACCTGCAATTTGTCCCACATTCTTGGGCATTAGCTAGCAGCGGTAACTCCAGTTTGTGATTTAGAGAGCAAACAATGGTAACTTAAGGTTATTTTAAAAGAAACCGTCCGTATCGCAAATATGCCATCGTCTTAATGAGAATACGTTTTTAGCCGAGTGAATTTACGCAGTTCTAAAGCTCACCGTCGACTGCAAAGAATGTTGGGGTGGGACAAAAAAGAACAACACCGTCTTCCTCAAAAAACGATGGCCAACGAAACCGGCGGTGTAAAAGGCATGAAAGTGCGCAGCTGCTATAAGGCCTCATTTAAGTCATTTTGCAACATACCAGAATACACTTTCGTATTGAATAAACTTGCCGTCCTCTCGCGGAGAAAACTGATAGTTTTAGCTGCATTGTCCCGCTCTCCTAAGAAGAGCGTCAACTTCCTGGCGGTCAAAATCTGTCAGCTACCTTGGATACAGAACGCGCCAACTTGAAAGGGTTTTTTCCGCTCTAGCTTAGCCGAGTTCTTTCAACAGGACATTCTTGTTGGCTGCAGGTGAGCTGGTTTTTTTCTGCTGCAACCTACCACGACAGTGAACTACAGCGACAAACCTACGAAATGCGTGGAAGGGGGCTCTCGTACAGCTATTGCAGTAGAGTGTTTTCGCAGCCCAAAGCGTTCATCGTCAGTGCTCACCATTGATTTTTAGTTGTGATTGCTAGTAGAACTGTAGGTTGTGAAGAACAGGAAGCCCGCATACGTATTTCAAAACCTGCTTAAAATTCCTTGATAAAATAAATACGTCAAAGATGACACATAAAGACTTTTTTAAACGTCTTCACAGGTAAATTTTTTCGCATTCGTCAATATCCATTGTTGTACGCTGCACACTCAGCATGCACTCCGTAGTGTAACACTGAGGGCGAAAAAATGCTTGATTGATGCTTAGTAGGTCATCTGAACAGGACCACATTTAGCGGGACGCTTAATAATAAATAAAGAACAAACGTTTGCAGAAAGTTGTGATTGGGTAACTTACTTGCAAGGTCCTTCACTGCTTTCTCCTTCAGAGTCTTCCTTTCCAGCTCTAGACTTCCTTTCCACTTTCCGCAAACGTTGTTATAAAAATTTTCGCATGGCTTGGTGTTTCCCATTTGCGATTTAACCTCTTTAACTGGATTACAAAAAGAAAACGAACGGTTTCAGCAACGTCGAAGGGATCAAGCACTGAATAAATTTGGTCTTTTTGTTTACAGTACTGCCGCTTTGCCAGATCAATCTAAGAAATAAGAAAACAAATGGTTACAAAGTAGCCCGGACAGATAAAAGAGAAATAACCTTTTAACGTTAGTAACATATGGTTTGCAGCGAGAAGCTGTAAAAGGCAACTCAACCTCGATGGTCTTGAGCGTGCATTCAACACGTGTACGTTGCATTTGTCATAAACGGCTGCGGCGTGCGCGGGCCTGGCGCTGACTTCGTTGGATTTCGGCGCTTTGGGCGTGGGTTCCACACACCCGTGATAACGCGACCGGTCCCAACACCGCTTTGGTAGCGAAAGATGGAGTGCCGCAGCTTAAGCCTATCGCTAGTCGCAAACGCCTCCATTTGCTTCGACGGAGGCGAAAACGCAAAGGCGCCCGTGTGCTGTGCAACGTCAGTGCACGTTGGGGATCCCCAGGTGGTCGAAATTACTCCGGAGCCCTCCACTACGGCAATGCCTTCTTTATGTCTTTCCTTACGGCGCGGTTCAGATGTCCGCCAATATGTGAGACAGATACTGTGCCATTTCTCTCCCCCCCCCCCATAAAAAAAACAATTTTCATTTTTATTTAAATAAGCTGGGATTCAACCCAGCTGCACTATAGTTTACAGAGCGGAACCTCGAAGCGGAGGCAATGGCAGAGTCCGCTACCATCTTCCTCTGTCTTTGTTCACGCCACTGCTGCCGCTGCGTCTCCAGACCAGACTCTCGTTCTTCTTCGGTTTATGCTTCAATCTTAGCTCGTTTCCTCGCTCTATCCTTCGCCAGCGCACCCTGCCGACGTTCTTGATGATAAGAATGATTAGATTTAATGTACCGTCTATGATACACAGCTTAAGCACTGGTTAAAGCAGGCGACTCCTTTCAGGGTGATTTGGGAGTCGTATCATTACCATCATTCAGTCGTATCATTACCAGCATCATTACCATCATCATCATCATCAGGAGTAGAGCTTCCGCACTAAAAGCCTTTGCGGAAACCATGTAAAAAAACGCTCGGTAGGCTTTTGTTGACAGGCAGATGATGTCAGCGGGCTCTCTTAAAAGTGAGCGCCGGCATGAGGGCACAGGAGGCGGGAGGGGAGGGGGGCGGGGTTGAAAATTCTGGTATCTGTAGCTGAAGCAGCCGTCACCTCAACTTCAGCGGACATGGTTTCGCGACACGTGTCTCCTTTCTTTCACATCTATTTCATTCAACTCCTTTCGTTCTGCACGCGGCAGTTGAAAGCGGCTGAGCGCAGCGACAAATGCCATAGCTGCCGCCCCAATAAGGTAAAAGTACTTCGCAGCGCGCCGCTTATTCCTTGCTGGCACCCACGAACACTGGAACACGGTGGCGTAGACAACACGGCGGTGACGCTGCTGACGCAAATCGCTTTTCGCTAGAATAAGATTAACAGTTTTAAGCCAGTGTGAATTTTTTTCTGGGGGGGGGGGGGGGGGATAACACGAGCAAGGCACGCATTTTAAAGGTTGGCTAATAAACATAGACGGTTCTTTAAATTATGCTACACTCACGTACAGTTACAGTAATAAAAGAGGGACGCGTATTTGAAAGCTTTTTAAAACTACCAAGCTGAGGGTAATGCATTGTCAAAAAAATTAACAGGAAATGCACTGAAACTTGGAAACATGTGTCAGTAGCGGTAGACGAGCAACCCTTTTGCATGCAGGCAAATAGCTAACGAAATTAACATAATTGCTGCTAGCTTACCAAAGTCTAGGCATTCTTGTTTCTCGCAGACATTTCCGTCTGAGCCTGTTTCACCTTGAAAAAAGTCACAGCATTTTTGGTCACTCACTGCTGCAAATAAACAGTCTAGTTAATACGGGCGAGCGCAATAAGTTCTTCGTCACAAACCCTGATATAAAAATTAGGACGGCGCTTAAGCTTCGCAATAAGAGTAGATTCTTTTTTATTTTTTATTTATGATAACATCAGTACACATCTCCAGCACACCTTACTGTCATACACACCACAACACTTTCACTTGGTGCCCCTCTGACACGCTTGTACCAACGACCCTTTGATGCCGCTTCCTCCTTGCACATAAACCTTTTTCTATAAATTGCACACCAAAGGTCTACCTGCTAAAACCTGCCTCCATGGGAAGAATATTTCTGTACCTTCTGTTACCTGTCGTCTGCGGAATGTACCTGAAACAATTAACACTGTTTTTTCAACTAAAGGATGCGATTTTGTTTTGGGATGTGCTGAAAAGGACGCTAAAGAAGTTCTTAACCTACTGTGTACATTACCTTGTGGCTGCTGAACCTGATTATGAACCATACGACATGTTTTTTTTCTCATTACACTTAACAGCCTGTGGAAAACGCGCATGCTAGACCGCAACGCTGAATCTCTTGTTTCAGCGAAAAGCCAATTTAGCCGAATGATGCTCCAGCTCAGGGACATATCTGATGAGAGGGACTTTGTACCGGACTGGTTTCCGCTGTTGATGCATCGTCTATCGTTGCCGCCCTTTTATTCGTGTTGTCTTCTGACAAACCAGTGCAGAGCAGCCACTAGCTCAGGTATTTGTACATAATATCTACATATCCCCTCCTGTACATACATAATTTCGCATAGTAAATGCGATGTTGGGAAGATAAAAGACCCTTTGTGGCGTACGCGTTGCGTGCCCTCCTGGCAAGCAGAAGGCCTGGGTTCGAACCTCAATGCCGCCGAATTCTGGGAATATTTCCGTTAGGTTTTGAGGCCTTCCTGTCAATCCTAGGTTAAGACGACTGCTTTTCGACCGTAGGAGCTGTGTGCGGTATCGCTTAATAGACACTGCGAGCATGAGCTCGCATTTCACGTCAGTTGCAGTTTCAGCAACCACTTGATATCACAGGCCTTGAAGCTGCAGTTTTGATATAACCAGCGAACTCGCATAAGAAGAACTGCAGACTGGGCGATTTGGTTACAATTCATATTTCCAGTCGCATCCTGAAGTCTTCAGGTCATAGTGCAAATTTTGCGAGGAGGCAGCAAATTTGGCCCACATTGTGCGGACATGTCCGACTAGGTGCGATAGCTCGCGCACTCTAGAGTCCTGGGAGGCTTTGCTGTGCAGCCCAGACGTCAGGACATCATCAGTCAAGCCCTTGCTGCTGCTGTGTCCCAAGCGATTCCGGCCTACGGGGGAGATGGACTTCTCTCGTGGCGTGCATTGACTGGTGTTTCAATAAAGTTGTTTCTCTCTCTCTCCACAGAGCAACCAAACAGGACAGAGTAAAATGAGGCACACAGATTGGCGCTGAATATTCGCATAAAATTGCAGAACACCGCAAAAAATTACCTGCTGTAATTGACGTGAAATAGAGTATATAAGGAAAGGCTTCGGACGCTATTCCCGTGGAAGCCGGTGTAAAGGATATCTCTTTAACGCGAAAGTGTTAAGACTTCCCGTTGCGGCCGCGTTTCGATGGAGGCAGAACTAAAAATGCGACCGTGTGCTGTGCGATATCAGTGCGCGTGAACGATAGCCAGGTGGTCGAAATTATTCCGGAGACCTCCACTACGGCACCTGTCACTCTTTCTTTTTTGACTCTCACCTTTCTCTTTTCCCTCACGGCGCACTTGAGCTGTCCCCCGAGAAATGAGAGAGTTACTGCGCCTTTTATTTTCGGATAACCAATCATTATAGGCGCCCGTTCCGCAGAAAATCCAGCGTTGGCGTTGTCAGAGAAAACGCACGTGACCCTTCTGCGACCTAGGTCGATCGCGTGAACTTGTGACGTCATCACAATCTGTCCACTGTGGCAGGTTGCAGTTAAGGTAACGATCAGTTACGAGAGGTTGCTCGGGAAGAACTATGCCTGGGTCTCACAAGCGTAGGCGGTTTCTGAGTTTGAAACAGCCACCAGCTGGTGCAGTGCCACATCGTTTAACCGCTGCACAACTGCGCCAGGAGTTGTGTGAGGACTCCTCGCGCTCTATGAATGTAAAGCAGGGAATGACCAATTCCGCATATATGCGCATGTAGGCAAACCTAGGTGAGGTGATACGCAAAGAGGGCCTCACGCCGCTGAAGGGAGCCTCTAACGCTTTGGCGTTATACTCTTAAGTGTCCCCTCAAGTTTTATTGATATTCAAAAATATACTTCTGGCTACCCATGGAATAAAGCAACAACTAGAGGGCATTTATTTGTTGTCAACTATATATGCAACGTTTGCTTTTTTCCCTTCTTTTCTAATAAGCCAAGCTGAGCACTTGAAAAACAAATGAACTTATTCTTGTATTATTCCGTTTATAGCCGCCCCTTGTCGGTGCCAGTATTTCCGCAAGCTCACTTGCAGACAGGAGATGTACAAGTGGCAGAGTATGAATCGTTCCGCCCACCAGTGGCTCACCCAAAAACATTCCTGTCTGGTGTCGTATTTGCCAATTTATTTCGTGCCATCACCAAAACTCTTCTAATCTCCTGTAGACAGAATTACAGTGAACGTGCCCACAGAAAGAACTTAGTGCCAGGAGTATACAGTCCTTGCGTACCTACTTGAGTCGTATCTACAGTAGTACCAGCTTTATAGAAATAGATAATCGTCGGCTTCTTTCTCAGTATGCACAGTCACAACCGGACCAAACGTATAGTAGCAGATTATCCGCCACAGCGGTAAAAGATATGCTGGTTAATTAAGCAATATTCCCCACCACGAAAACAAAAGAACAGCATCACAAAGAGCTTTACGAGTGAAATCTAATTCGTAAAGGCTTTGATATTTAATAACCTGGTTCGTACAGGCAGCGCCTGGGTGAATACAATATCAGCCTGCGCGACACCAGCTGTGCCTTCAAGAGACACTAAAAGGAAGAATACGAACAAGAAAAAATAATTTATGGTAGACTAATTGATTGCCCTTCGGGACCACCGCGAGCGTTCCAATTGAGCGAAAAACTGAGTGCGTTGGTGAGACAACCGTAAATAAAATTCCTCATTTGCACATACATTTACAGTTATCGCCAGTGGTACTACGTCATCTTTATGACGCGACACTGTCCGAGGTCTCGTCGAAACAGGAAGACAAGCGACAACGAAACCGCATGGTTCAAAAACCAACCACCCTTTTGTTATAGCATTTGTTAACAGCTGGCGCTTCTATTCTGTTCACCGCGCGTTTTTTCACCGTTTCTCCATGCTCGGTAGACTCGCCGATCCAAAAATGGCCGATGAAATTGAACGAGGCTCGCTTCTAAATTCCCTGCGCCCGGAAACTTCACGCAGGACGATTAAGCGGTGTGATAACTGAGCGACCCTTCACATGCAAGCTTGTAAGTGGGCGCCAGTCTCCGCACTACTTTCCTCCTATTCCGACGAAGTATTCCTATCGAAATATAGCGTTTGTCTGAAAGTGAGGAACAATAGTTGCTCGAGAAGAATTCAATTCAGTGACTTATCTGTGCTATTCGGATACCAATGCCTTATTCTAATGTACTTTTCAAGCCGGTTTAAACTCCATTTAAGCACAAAGTATTTATAGAAGCTTGCTGAATTCCGTGCCTGGCATTTTGCGCCAAGTGCGGTCGGTGGCTTGGCTCTTTCATAAACCTGGAGAAATCGTAGAGGTAATACTCTTGGTCAATACATGTAGACGCGACAATCTCAAAATTTTGGTTACTTTACCGCAGCTGATGATCTGTGAGGCGCCCACTTAATTTGCTTATCAGTTATATAAATGGTGAATGTGGTGTGATTATGGCTGTCAGCATTGTTCATTAGCATTTTTTTCTGTCTAGAAGATTTAAGTAATGGAGAAACTTCTTTAACGAAAGCAACTTACGGATGCCCCAGAGAAGAACGAGGTTGATTAGTGCAGTTCTGGGATTATTCCGAGACACTTGCTCGACTCTACGGCATTACGAACCTGTGTTGTATTTCGTTCATGAAATATCGGCTCTTTATTCTGATCACTGAAAGGCTTGTGTGGACTAGTATCGAGAATTTCGAGAAGAGCACTATTAGAGGCGATTGAACAGTTTTTACGCAGAATGCTATCACATGCTCCAGAACTTACCGGGAACTAAAGGTGTACCGTCCGACGCGCAAATAGCGACGCACAGGATTCCAAGGGTAATCCGGAAAATCATTGTCCTCTGCAAAAAAAGGAATCATGGCATGAACTTAATGTGTGCTACACCGGAATGACGCCACGCCAGATTACGGCAACAGTTATCGCATCTGTCCTCCTCCTCATACTCCTTCTCTAACCGTTTCGAGCACCGCCTTTATTAACACGCATCAAAGCAATAAACGCTGTCTTAGCCCAGCCACCGCTGTGTATGGTGCGGATTCTTCAATTTGGAATCTTAGTAATGCATCTTTTACTGAACGGCTTTCAAACAGTGCGCTAAGAGTTCTATACTTGAGGAATTCTTCATCAAACTTCCGGTACATATAGTAATTAAATCAACTTTTACATGATAAGTGTTAAACGCCCGTACTTGCACTGAAGATTCCATATCTTATCAGGTTTCAGCGTACCCCAACTAGTTTGGCACCGACAAGAACTTTCGTTTCAGGCCACGGAGAGCATACGGCTAGTGCGAGACGATTTCAAGTTTTTTTCAGGGGATGGCTCCTCTACCGCATGACATTTTATACCGGCAATTGCTCATGCAGCATTCGCTAAGATCTAAGCGTAGCTCGATGTTGATGTAACTGTGATTAAATGCGAGGAGGGAAGAAGGAGAAGAAACGCATGCAGTGGGCAGAAATGGCAAAAGGCGAAGTGGGTGGAGATGTGGCGCGCATTGTTTGGCGCCAGATTGTCCAGAGCTTGGCGCCAGGGGCGTGCGAGAGAGAACATCGTCGACTTTCTGTTCTCCCCTCTAGAGCCTATCGTTCCATGTAAGGACGTGACGCGCTAGAAATACTAAATAATTTACTAATAAACCCCTTCCAGGACTGTTTCCGACACCATGGAGATACCCGGAACAGCGTACGCATATCCTCCAGTTCGAAGCACGGCACCAGGGGAGATTGCTTCATGATCTGAGTGGGGCATGAGCGACTCACTGAGGCCTAGTACCACGAGAGCAGAAGACCCACGTCTTGAAAAACATAGCAGTGATTAGCACATAACTTTCCCCTTTGTTCATGCGTGCTGATGGATTTAGCGTTCCCGCACTTGTTCCAAAATAAAGGCCACCGACGCGACCTTTCCGCCAGTCTCCTCAGTTGCTCAGCTGGTTCCTACAAAACAAAAACAAAAAACGATGCAAGCAGCGGCGGAATAGACGTAAAATAAGCTGCAAACTTTTTCGTTGGTTGTGGAGAGGGAACCTTTAAAAGCAGAGAGCATGTTCACCAGACCCCCAGAAGTGGCGCCACTGGGCTGAGCAGGAGAAGAGCGAGAGAGTGAGTTAGCCAACTTTGGTAGGTTATGCTGCTTGGGAATGAGAAGGAGTTCTCTCGCCAGGCCTCTGAGAACGACTCTCCATATCTAAATGCGCGAAGCGGCTCAGATGACTTAAAATGACGCTTTGGCCAGATAGTTGTCCCAGTTTGTGTGCTGTTTTCCCACTCGTTACATCAGAGGGTCCGTTCAGTCCTGCTTGATTTAATGAGAAGATGCTAGTCCACCAGTGCTACGAAAAGAGCCCACGTTACCTCGGAGGACTGAAGATTTAAAACGGAGCACACCCCCTTGACTCGTGGACGACGTGGCAGCTAGGCCGAGGAGCAGCGAATAACTTTATATATACGACAGCGTCGAGGCCAGCAGCAGCGGAAAAGGCAATGACGCTTTTACTACGTAAATGTTTCTGAAGCAACACGTGCTGGTGCCAGCAAAAAAAGTAAACACCATATAACCTTTCAGTCCGTGATATTTTTTCCATTGTCAGATCGATGACTGCTGGAAGAATTCGCCTGGACTCCTTTAACTCAATTTAAAAAAAACAGAGGGAACAGACTCACAACCTTCTTCCCTTAAGTTTTTTTTTCTTTTCTCCTATCTTGGTCTCATGTCGAAATGAAAACAACGTCAGGCCCTCAAATGTCAACGTACAGCATGGAGGAATACCATTTATTAATGTCACCTTGCTTTCAGCTGGTTTCAGCCATATGTGACAAATGTACAAAGGGCCAAACACAAATGTCTAGAACGATCGAACTGTGTGTTCCGCAGCTCCAAAAGCCGCTGCAGAGAGGAAGGCAAGAAATAGCGATGAAATCCTGTGAGTTTAATTGCATGAAGAAGCGTTGTTTTCGCGGGTCACTCTCCTAAGCATGCAGCTGCAGGTTTCGAATTCTACTGAAAGGGCAACGGTCAGCCTTATTCATTAGAGGGCTTTGCTTTTTGGCATGCCGCAGTAGTTTCTTCTTATCCACACTTAAGGGCAACCGAATTTAAAAGTTCGTAGACACCTGCTTAACCACATTTTAATGAATTAAAAGTAGGCTCCTTGCTCTGACTGAACGCGTAGAAGTGCAAGGGCCTCTTTTCGCCGACAATGCACTTCAGAAAATTCAAAGTATTGTTACAACCCTGCTGGCGACACGACGTTTGACCATCCGTTGACCCCACAAAATAAGGATGCCTACTTGTGAAATTACCTGAGGAGATTTTCCCCCTCTCCTTGGGGAGGTGGGGGGGTAGAATGACCTTCTCTTTGACGATGTACAGACGACAGGGGAAAGGGGGAACGGTGCCTTCAAGTAATTGACCGTATCCGACAGGAGCCGGACCCCTGAGGAGAGAGCTTGCCGCAGTTGTGGCCCCCGGTGCCGCACAAATCACCTGTGTGCCGTTTGCAACGGTTTCACCTTTGTTCGAAATAGCAACGGACTTGTGATTTCACCTCGCCCATTCGCACTAGTGCCTCCGCTTGCTAAGTGCTGTGCAACTTTTCCGTCTTGAATAAATGTGCCACGCACTCTATTGGTCATCGCCTGGTGAAGGGATGGACCATAGGGGATTTAAGGAGCATGCCGAGTGAGAACGAACGCTCTGGGCCCTGACGACAAGGCTCATCCATTAGCTCGACGCATGAATTCTTAATTTTGACTGTTTGCTCTTTCTTAATAATGTAAATAAGTTTCTGCAACGTGCCAGTAAACCCGCTTGTTTAATAATAATAATTGTTTTTTTGGGGAAAGGAAATGGCGCAGTATCTGTCTCATATATCGTTGGACACCTGAACCGCGCCGTAAGGGAACGGATAAGAGAGGGAGTGAAAGAAGAAAGGAAGAATTAGGTGCCGTAGTGGAGGGCTCCGGAACAATTTCGACCACCTGGGGATCTTTAACGTGCACTGACATCGCAAAGCACACGGGCGCCTTAGCGTTTTTCCTTCATCCGTTTTCCAAAAACTTCAAGTTCCATCTTTCCTCAGCCCGAAGGCTCGGACACGCTACCCAACGGAACCCGAGTTCGAGGTAGCCCCTGCCCCATGACAGTATCAACAACTGCTTGTTTAGTGTGCGCGAATTATGATACCTAAATGCAGGAATTTATTTCTCGCGCCTAATATGAGCTCAGCTTTCTCGAAACGTTTTTACTATGACAACGTCTATGACAAGCGTCTGATAAACTACCTAACAAAGTTTAGCATGCTCTCACCAGTTCCGCTTACGGCAAAACTATTGAACTGAACTTCCGCTCATAATCTTCACGGAAAAGATTTAAAAAGCCATTGATAAAGGTTCACTTTTCAAAACCATATTTATTTATTTCACTAAAGCCTTTGACTGTATAAAGCACACCATTCGTTTAGCTAAATTAAATGCATATGAGATTTGTAGCCCTGCTTTTGAATTTGATCACAGATACTTTACAAACCGATCCCGATTAGTGGAGGTGAGCGCCAGCCTTTCATTCACTAAAATTGTCAATCAAGGTTTTACCCTAGTGTCTAATTTAGGTCCTTCACTTTTTTTGTTGTAGAATAATGACCTACCTAGAGCTCTTTTTAACACTCGACGCCTTTTATATGCGGACGACACTAAAATACTTAAATCACATTAATATATTGACATACATTGGTATGGTGCACAAATAACTTTCTGCCCATAAATTTGTAAAAAAAACTGCATAGGTAGTATTTCATTCACCCCAAATCACAGTTACTGCACCTCCACCAGTGAAAATCGGTAATCGCCTCATGCCACTTTCTTACAGTGCTAATTTATTGCGTGTGGTTTTAGATAGGAACCTCAAGTTTCATCTTCATGTCCGCTCTCTGCTCCTAACTATATCATTTGGCACTCATATTATAATCAAGACATGGCATATTTCCAGCCTCACATTCCACTTTCACTCTACTGTGCCTACATTCACAGCCATCTTTATTATTTTATTTCTTCCGGCAACACATATTCTACTCATCTATATATCCTCTGCAACGTCTCGAAAACTAAGCACTTAGACTAATGACATATAGCCGCCGCGGTGGCTCAGTGGTTATGGTGCTCGGCTGCTGATCCGAAGGACGCGGGTTCGATCCCGGCCGCCGCGGCCGAATTTCGATGGAGGCGAAATTCTAGAGGCCCGTGTGCTGTGCGATGACAGTGCACGTTAAAGAACCCCAGGTGGTCTAAATTTCCGGTGCCCTTCACTACGACGTCCCTCATAGCCTCAGTCGCTTTGGGACGTTAAACCCCAATAAACCAATAATGTCATATAGTCCATTTGAATGCCATTCCATTGCACTCTATTCCTGTCTAAGCATTCTGCCTCTTAGCCAGATACTTAAACTGAAATGATAAATTATTGTTTACGGGTTATTCATGTGACAGAACTTGAACCCTTGTCGAACCGTTATTTTAACAATACTAATCAAACTAGGTTTTCGGAGCGTGATAATCTTCTCTTTCCAAAAGTACGTACTAATTGTGAAAAATTCTCCGCAATATTCACTGGTATAACGTGATGGAATTCCTCACCATAAGAAATGACATGATAACCTAAGAATTTAATTTTTCTTGCCCGTATTAAAAAAAAGTGTTGGAAATCATGATTTATTGTTATGTGCCATCATATTATTTTTGTTATTCTTCGCTATTATTTTAATCCCCTCATATCGTTCCTTGCTGTGCTTTGCACGTATGCTAGTTCATGTCTCTTTGCTAAAGGTGCTGTTGTTAATGAGACAATTTTATACTGATGTGACATTAACTAGTGATCACTGCCTTTGTATTTGTGTAAACCGCTACTCTGCCGTAGGAGGTGCCCGTGACGATTTTTTAACCATGAGACTTCCTACAATGCTTATTTGATGCAGTTATTTTGCTTGCATTCTTGGTGCCCAATCAAATTGAACTTAAACACGACTTGAAACGCCAAGAAGGGTTCCTATATCGTGCTAAAAAGTCGTACCGTTATTTATCATCATCATCATCATCATCATCATCATAATCATCATCATGATCACGCTTAATGCGTGCACTTCATTAAAATGGCATTTCCGGCTAACCTTAATTTAATCTTGCCCTGTGCGAGCTGCGACCATCCCATACCAACAATCTCGCATTCCATACACCCACCTGCCTCTCTCTTGCTCCCCGCTACGCTTCCATTCTCGTCGAGTCCACTGCGCTACCCTAAACGACCTTCGGTTATCTGCTCTGCGCATTATATGCCCCGTCTATGTCCAATCCGAGTTGTTGATCTCAACTTAGACGCAGCTAAAGCTTCCTAACGCTCTAAGCTTAGAACGGGACTTCCCGTTGTGTATACCCCTACCTCTGCCGGCTACCAGCCCGCGCGGTGTCGCCGCGGCCGTGGTAGCTGCGTCACGTCTGAAAGAATTTGGCGCTGTGAACCAATGCTAACCCCCAGCTGCTGACATCACTTGCAGGACGTGACGTCATATGCCAGGTTTCTAGCGGAAGTCTGACACCGCCTGTCGCCGCGGGGTGCGAAAGCGGGAATTAAAAAAAAATTATTGTAAATTTTCCGCTCGCTTTTGAGGTCTCGTACGCGGCATGAACGCTCGGTGACCTGTACTCTTCATAGTGCAAGCATTTTAAAGCCAAGCTCGAACACCTTTTTTTGTGGCCCTTTAATGCCATGTGTATTTCGAATAAAGCTCTCGTTGTTTGTTTTTTAACGCTGAAATTAGAATTATTTAACCTGTGAGAACAGTATTAGCGTTTTAAAAGACTGTTTACAGCTTTAATGTCATTTTTATATTGATCAGCTTATTGTCGTGAATGGGAGTAGTTAGAATTCAGCTTTCCTTGAAACACCGACAAATCTTTTTTTTTTTTGGTGCGTGTGAGCAAAAATTTCTTATGAAACCGTTTTTTGCTTAGGCTGCGCTTTGATACACAAGGTACCTCAGATGCTGTTTCAGCCTTTTCTACTGCTCGTCTAAGGAATCACTTTTCGGCGCTGTCATTTCTTCAGTAGATTTGACGTCAAAATTTATTCAAAAAATACGTGACCTTTCCTGCGCGTTTCCAGCGGATGCACAGAGTTGGCTTCCACGAAAATATTGTTTATGAGCGGAATAGAAAAATACTCACTGACGCACGTATGGCTCCTGCTCACATCCTTTTTTTTCTCGCTTCTTCACAGGCCGAGTACGTAAAGAACAAAAGTGGAAGCAGGTTAGAATGCTCTATTGGCGTTCTATGTTGATAACCCATCAACGACCACTCCTAACAAAGAAGTTTGTAATGATTCACAAGATAATATAAAAATAATAACAACCTCGTTGCAAGTTAGTTTTTAATCAGTCAAGCCTTGATGTGTACTTGACTTGAGACTAGTTTCCGGGCAGTTGGTGATTATCAAAAGAGAGTCAAGGCGCAATAAGGGAAAACAAGTGTAAACACTAGAGAACGCGAGATCAGTTATGATACTTGACGAGAGGCTTCGTTTGGTTTGTGTCGCATTAAAATATGGAAATATCAGCACTAACAAGATTTTAATGAACGATGAATGCGGAGGGGCTGGCGAACATTTGCTACTGCGGGTGCTAGATGCTCCTGCTGTGGTCTTGATCCAAAAATAAACAAGCTAGGAATTAGATGACAGTCCACTTGGGTGACAGTTCAACTCGGGCGACTATTAAATTAAGGGTGGCTGTCAAAGCTTTTCAATATTTTTAGTAATCAACTTCACACCCAATACCCTGGAATTTCTTGCGATGAGTTTCTGGAGGTTTGGAGAGGAAAGTGTTCCTTATATGCATGCACACATAACGTGCATAGTCAGCCAATGACGAAGCTTCGCAACTGCGCAATATTCCGAGCTGAAAGAGCAATTCTAATGCGTCATGGGCTCATAAGGAGGTAATTCAAGGTGGGGTGAGGTATGCTGGACAAGTTCTTTAATAGTTGCGACCAATTTGCCCGAACTGCTGCCTTAAGAACCCCGAAGATTTTGGATTGGCTCGAGTGGAGCGACAACCAGCTAGTCCCTAAGTTCTAGATCGATGAGATTTGAAGAGTACGTTCTTGCGCAGTAAGACAAAAGACGAAACTCACACGACATGCACAAAACTCAACTTCAAACTGTTTATTTTCTTTGGAAAAACGGCTACATTTATAGAATCCTGATTGATAACAGCCTGTCAGGCGCTCTCTACATGACGTATATGTTTCGTCCTTTGTCTTATTGAGCAAGAATGTACTTTTCAAGCTATGAACCAACTTGCCCAGACGAAGTTACTAAAAGATCGATGGGAGTGTCACGTCGAATACTGAAGCAAGGGTACTGTGGTTATTTTCGGCACCGACAGGGTCGAAGTGTTTTGGGTCATTGTACACTACATATATTCTTTGAAGTGACGGTGACTGCTGAAGAAAGAGTGTAACTTTCGGAGGGTGCAGAAAAGGTACCGAAAAGCTACAGAACTTGAGGTACATCATACCTGCGCAGGCATGAGCTGCCCTGAGGCCAGGCAGCTGAACGTAAATTCGCGAATGTCTCTGCGGAGGCGTTTCGCAGAGCATAAATCTGTGTCATTTACTGTTGGCGAAACAAACCGAAACAAATATTTTATATGCCGTTCCCTTCGTTTTTGTTTGTAGATTATTACCTTGTTTTCGTATAGGCGTCTGTCTTGCTAAATTAAAAAGAGGAAAAAGATGTTATTTTTATGAAACCGATTTTTATTGAGATAAGGTGATCCCCCCTCAATTCTTTGACTTCGTGATGCGTTGAATGCGCCTCCGCTTGAAATGGTCGTTTTTCTAAAGGGTTCGACGAATATGCCTAGCGTGTAACAGTGAGTAATTACAGACTCTAGCAATTGTTAGATGTCTTATAATTCAATAAATAGCAGCTTTCACATTACAAAAAAATCCTGTTTGTATTCATTTCTCGAAGGATATACAGCGCTAGAAAAACAACTGTCGAGCTGCCAGATGAGTGAACTTCCTTGTTCTGGAAAAAAGTTAAAGCTTATTTTTATTTTTTATTGTTAATTTTGTATGAAAACGGTGGAAATCACTGCAAGTGACAGGGCTAGTTCAATGCAATTAGGCTATTCATGTGTGCCGGTTTTAATTCTTATGATCACTTAAGAGAAGAAACAATAGATGAGACCTGCGACTAGGTACGAACTTGCAAGACTCAGAGAGAGCTGTAACGGCTACATTTGATGAATGCGAAATGTTAGGCCACCCGCCACGGTTTCTTTGCGTTTTAAAAACCTAACCAGTGGTCGATATTTGTCTGCAGCCCAGCACGGCATTGTCTAAAATAATAGTTGTTCAGCTTTGGTACATTTATGTGCAATCAAAAAATCGGTTTCAGACGCGTACCTTTCACTGTCAATTCCTACCCGAGAGACTGCTTGCTGAAAATAGTTTTGCAAAGAACGAAGAAATGGTGTGGATTCTGTCTTCTACTTAACCGTCGCTATTTCGTTCATGTTGAAACTTCAGCGGAAAGTGAAGCTTGCTCAGTGCAGAAAACCGCTACTGACCTTTTTTTGCCATTATACAGGGTGTTCGAAAGCAGGCCATCTGGATATTTTTTTCATTACAAACGACGCACACCGCACTCAAATGTTTTCGCGAGCAGGTCATGAAACCAGGAGCACCTGTGCGTCTGTATGTCTTTCTCTGCCTTATTCTCTCGGCCTCCCGCGTGGTCATTCTCAGTGCAGGATACGTGTACCAAGCCAAAACTTAGGTTGTTCTTTGTATACTTTATTATCATTCCTTGGAGTGGAGCAAGACACTTGCCCAGTTATGATCAAAAGCACAGGACACGGCTAATTGGAGAGATATGTAAAGGGTCTTGTCCGGCGGAGGGAATTGTTATAGGCTGCTACTAGCGCTGGTGATAAATAAGTAAAACATATGCATGTCGGTGTCTGGATGTATATCGCTGTGTTTTTGCTATTTCTGTTGCAAAATATTGTGAAACTTTTGCGACCATGCATTATTTGCGCTTTGAGTGATATTCGTAAAAGGCGAAATATACTTCCCTGCCGAATCTGGCACCCGGCCCTTAAAGCGCATTGTGCAATGTTCATCCTGGCACAAAACAACTGGGCCATCGCACTGGCCCCCTAATGAATTTGTATCTGTCAGGCGTCAACGACGGCCCCAGGCCCGACATGCGATGTGGCGCCTAGCTGGCGATGACCTTCCCTTTGCACAGCTAGCGCAGAGGAAGTTCCAACGCTCGGTCTGTCCGGCATGTCGCAAAAGCTCTAGAGGAGTGTTGGGAAAAGACGCCCTATCAGGAATAAATAGAACGCGAACAAGAAAAGTGAACTGCCACCACAAAAACCCAGACACATTGGTTCCTATATAGAAAATCCAGAAGAGGTTGATTAACACATCTAAAGGAGAAGAAAAGTCTTCGCTCCTTTGTGAGAGAAATTAGCATGCGCTAGTATTGTGCTTTCCCCGGCTAAGATCTCATTTTACAGTTCGTGATTGAGATGCCTTGTCCGCGTTTCGCTTCTTGCTGATAGTACGTGAACGGAAGACAAGTGTCACACCAAGCCAGAGTCGCTGTTGTCAGCTTCGAAAAAGTGAGGTAACGTCATCTTCTTAAATTCTGTTGCCTTTTTGTCGGAGCCAGCCATGCTAAGTTTGACTTACCTGACATCTCCCCTCTTCACAACCATCCTTATGCTTCGCCCGCGTCGAACAGTGACCCGCTTTTATGCAAGATTGAATGTCACCACCATGAAGCCTGCTAAAAGCCTACCCTAACCTAGCCTAGCCAAACCTAACCTAACCTTTATCGTATTCGGAATGTTCTAGCAGCCTCCATGAACATTGCCAACTGTCTATAAAAGCTGGATCGCTGAGAAGGCAGCTCAAAGTAAAAATTTTCTCTCTCTCTCAGCGTGATTCTCAGGATATGTGACGTATGATATTACAGCAGGCTTTTAGGCTCAGTTTTTAGGTATGTAATCTAATAAAATATGGTCTAAGTTGAGGTCCCTCTTGTTACGTCAGACGTGGCTTTGAAGAGAAAGATATGCATATAAATGTAGTCACATTTCTTGTAGAAAAAGTAAATAATCACAGTGTAAGCATTCGGGCAGAAGTTTGAATTCTTATGTTTATTGAATACCATCACAAATAACTGAATCAGTTCGTTCGAATGGACTGGTTTCAACATCCAGTCGGAGCGGTTACGACAGGCATCAAGTTACATGTGTCGGTATAATTCGATGAGCAGTTGAACGCCGTGCTAAAGTTCCTGTAGATGGACACAACCTCCTTCAGACTGCAAAATAAAAATTTTCACCTATAGTTAATACGATGCGAAGCATTTGAACTTGCTAACGACCTAGAGGTGTCAGTATTAGCTGACCACCGGGTTACAATCGGCCAGCTTTTGGTGTCCTCACTTCATAACAGTAATTATGCTGGTTAGGTGATCCGTAATGAAAAGCGTTGCTTGTCACAAGCTATGCAAACAAGATTTGAAAAGATAATCTTTTGGAATTTCACTGCCGGAGACACTTTACTGTACCCATTCAAAAAATAAATAATTTTCATTGCGCCTCTCACATATTATAAGCGCTTGCACATTTGAAGCGTAAAAGTACTGATCCTCAAACTTACTCACAAGCAAAGATATAAAACTGCTGCTGAACAACCTGGCCAGCGTAGCCAGCCTAGAGTTAAATTGCGGAACAAAAAGAATGATCACAAGTACCTTTTGACGAGTGGATCATCTTGTACCTCTTTCTTTTCTGCGACTTTCTCCTCGTTAACGCTGAATGGACAGTAGAGCTATGAAAAAATATTATTTTCTTATTATACACTTGTTATTACTTGAAGATACAAAATCACGTTGCTTGCTTCATAAACTCGGATGCACTTTGGTAGGGCTCGCTGCTCTTGAATAACTCGTATATAAAATGTGATATCCTATGTTACAGAAACTTCGTGTAATGACCATACGTGTTACCATTAAAAATTGTTTCTGTTTGTTGCGCTGTTAAAGTAAGCGAATATTTGGCTACTTGAATTGTTCAGCGCATAATCTAGGGTTGCTTTGAGCCCTCTGCTTTACCTAAAAATGGTGCCCTCCGCGCAAGGATATGAATGTGCCTATAACAAGGTAAAAATCAGCGCTCTTCACAGCATGATGAATAGCTGAAGAGAAAAAAAGACGTGTTCTTTCGAAAGCCTGCATTTATGGTGACTCACGCTTCCAAATCCAGTGAAGAAAATCTTGTCCTCTGTTTTCAACCCACTTGCCGGAAGCAAGAAAGGGTCAGAGTAATTCTTCTTACTTCTCCTCATGGCCTGCAAGTTGGTTGGGCAAAACATTTTGTGTAACAGCAGGTATTAACAGGCATGCTACGTAATTCTGAGTATCTTAGGGAAGGTATGTATTTTATGGCTGAATCGATGCATTTTTAGTCCACGCGTTAGTGTTCACGTGGACGCTGTTAAGAGTGTGCTGTAATGGACAAAAGTTTACAGAATGCAAATTTAGCGAAAAAAAGAATATTTTTGCGTTGCATCTGCATTCAGTCAACTGGTACTCGTATTCAGCAGATGAAATGCAGTTATTCTCTAATGCTTCAATACTTTTCATGGACCTGCTTCAAATGATCATGCACATTTTTTTTTTCGTGGACCTCGCTTCCTGTAAACGTTTGCCCATGACTGTACAATTTTACGTCATGTGGCTCAGGGAAGCCAAGAAATGGTTCACATAAAATGAGGTTAGCTGCGATACTGTGTTGTGCAGGCCTATGGTTGTGATGGGCCTTGAATGGGTACAGTCATTAGGAGGAGCTGGGGTGAGTGGTAATGCTGGTAATCGCTTAAAGCCTAAAAAAATGGTCATTGTAATATATCGCATGATGCATGCGTCTAACAGCAACACACTTCGTGCCGTTAAATGCTGTAGCTGCCATAGAATTCGTTCAGCCCAGAAGGTGGTGCGCGGAAACTTTTTGTTGTATTATTGACATAACGCCGTGAAATATGCGTCCCTTACAAAGAATAATAAGTAGCCGCTTTTCTATTGTTTTTTTATGTCTTAGAAATGTCATCGTTACCTTTGAATATGGCGTGAAAGTCACAAATTTTTTAGTTGATGATACATGGCGGTGGAGTTAGCAAGACCTTCTAGAGCTGGACGACTTTGAATACCTTTACTTGGCCTTTTTTCCGCAACTGGAAGAAGTGTTTAAGCATCAAGCCGTTAAAAGCTACTGGTTCTCGTTCTTTACTGTCAGATTAGGTACGGAGGCTAAGCTATTTTCTTTTTTGAGTGTTTTGCATACGGCAAACCATTTTCCATAAAGTTAGATTCTCTGATGCTCGCTGCATAGGAAATGAAGGTGTTGAGGCGTTGTGTAGAAACGAGCAAAATGAGGTCCCGCCCACACCTCTGAGTTTGTATAAGGCGTACGGACAATAGTAATAAGAAGTTACTATGTCCAAGAGCGGGCAAGTGACTTTCGACCAATCCGAATGTGGAAAAATAAAATATTATAGTCGGAGTGTTTAGACATCACTTTGGCAAGAAAAAAATCAGCGAACGTGCACGTTACGGCTGGTCGTTACTTCATAGCCGTTTTGCCTGTGATTGTAGTGCCGCATAGGCAATATTATGGTCGTTACAATGCCGAAAAACAGTTCACGAAAGCAACGCAGCGGTTGCACCATCCGCGTCCTCGTCGGGGTGAGGCAAGTTGGATCTGACGCTTGCTATGACATCGCCTACGACTTCCTTACTTCCACTAGCCAGTGTGGTGACTTCAAATTCCGATCTTGTTAGCACCAGAGCCAACCGAACATTCTGTATGGCTGAATAAAAGCGTTCTTCACGATTGCACACTCTACCACCATTGTCACAGCACGCGGCGCTCTACGATAGTTATTTAATGCGCCATCCTGGCTGAACGAAAACCGTGCAGATAGTGTTCTCAGTTCTAGTCCGAGCCATAAAAGTGGTCTTTTATGGCAACTTTTATTAAAAAAACAGTCACAGCAATACGTGATAGTGCGCATGTGCTTTGCGCACTGTCAGCATGTGTGCATGTGTTCGCCTTCTTCTCCTTGTCACCCTTCTCTCCCCTTGAAGCTTCACCTTATATAAGCTGCATCCTGGCTTCAAAAAATTTCTGTTGTGAGTTAGCGCTTGTGTGTCGTCTTCGTACTTGTCTTGTGGTTTGCACGGTTTGGCGCTAGTTATTTTCTAATTCAAGTATGCGCCAACTAGCCCAAACATAGGTGTTAATGCTTTGAGATCAACGAACAGTTTTTTTCTTTCATTCCTTATTTTACAGCGAGAGATTCACGAGGAACAGTTTCAGGGATTTTTGCATTCATTGTTTTTCACTATTTGTTGCGGAATGCAACAAAACGATTGTGGTTTATGATTTGGTTTGGTTTATGGTGGCTTAACGTCCCAAAGCGACTCAGGCTGTGAGAGACGCCGTAGTGAAGGGCTTCGGGAATTTCGACCACCTGGGGTTCTTTAACGTGCACTGACATCGCACAGTACACGGGCCTCTAGAATTTCGCCTCCATCGAAATTTGACCGCCGCGGCCAGGATCGAACCCGCGTCTTTCGGGCCAGCAGCCGAGCCCCATAACCACTCAGCCACCGCGGCGGCTGCAACAAAATGTATCTTGCATTCTGCAAAACCTTTTTTGTTATGCATGTATCTATGAGAATATGGTTCTACTCTACATGCTCTTCTCGAGCAGCACAAAGTATAGACTTAGTATGTTTGCCAAAAAATCTTTTCACTGAGCTCAATTTAGTTGCTCAGCGACACAACAAACATAAGAAGACCTTACTATCTGGACTGCTCAGAAGGTCCACGGCGCACTCGTGTGGTATCAAGAAACCTAAGCCACTCGGGCCCGCCTACTAGCCACGCTTACCTCAGCTCTAAAAAAAGCGAAACTCTTGGGCTTACGGCATTTCGGAAGACCTTGGTCGAGCTCTTAAAAATAACTTTTCTAGCTGGCGGAGAAAAAAAAAACTACAGTCATAGTAAGCTTGGGATATACTACCGTACTCGGACTTAATTTCACTCCTAGTAGGGAGAAAGAAGCCACCTATGGCCACTAGGCGTTCGGAGGATACAGCAAGACGTACAGAAGCTTTTGTTTTCACTTAATAACGGGTGGTTTAAAAATTGAAACGCCCTTTGCTTACCATATGCGAAACTCGCACACCAAAGTAGTCTTCTAGTTTCTGATAGCTGGAATTGTTGCAGACCTGAATAGAGAGAACATGAAGGAGAGCATTCGTCATTAGTATGCGTGCTATTGTACAAAGTATGGGCGAGGTAAATTTACATAGGTCGCGAAGGCGCAGCTCGAATGTGGTCTAAAGCCAAGCGCCAGCGACATCAATAAGCCTGCGGAAAGTGCGCGGACTAACACAAATACGAGGAAATTAAGTGGCTACATTTTTGTATTTATAACTGCTTAAAACACAAGTTCAATTACTTGTTTAAAAATGTTTTTTGTGCGCTTTTGGTTGAAATATATAAGGGTTTTTAAATAAAATATTACGATTTGTTCGCGTTCTCGGACAGTAGCAGACAACGGTTGTTCTGCCATTCACTCTGACTATTCTGCGGCTCGCTTGCCGCTATCTGCCGGCTACTGCCGGCCTTGGTTTCTGTATCTTATCATCTCGTGACTTCTTTGCGTGCGGCTGTTCGCCTTTTATCAGTGTTGATTTCAATTGCTTGGTTACTTTTTGACATCATGCCGCATTCTCGTCGGCAACTTGTGCGAACTTGTTTTTGCCATACCAGCCGCAGTTCTGGTCGTACGGTTTTGACGCTGCTGCCTTCTGAAAAACGGTGTGGTTACAGACGAAGAGGGCCAACACGCGAAAAACTGGTGCTGCGTAGGGAAGCGTGAAAATAGAAACTGCTTTGCTGGCATCACATTGGAACGGTAATATTTTACACTCGCTTTTTTATACCCCGTTTTGCGCTTAGTGCCTAAGCCAGGAAAAAATGTCTGTCCTTAATGTGTTCTAAAAAGCAGCCCTAATTTCTCCGGGAAAGTTTACGGCACTCTCATGCCATTTATGCACAGGAGGCAACTAGCTCGTTGTCTGCTCGTGCAAAGTTTAAACTTGTCTCGTGGCTTATTTCAGCAACCCCTTGTGTCCCTATTCCGAGTTGTGAGTGTTATTGTTTTCAACCAATAAAGTGGCTTTGGTTAAAACTTTGCTCCGTTCCCTCTTTTTAACCAGCTAAATACAATCGGAATCGTCGTATCACAACACATTGCTCACAAAATCAGGTGCTCAGGAAGGCTCTCAAACGTGGAGCTATAACTATACTTGTAATAGTACCTCTCGGGCATAAAAACATGTATTTGGGCCTCTTCCAGGGCCTGTTAACACCTGGAACTTTAGCGCGACACACGAGGCAAGGACGAAGGAAGAAGGCACAACGATCGTGGTCTGCGCTCGTCGCATTTTCTTTCGTCGTCTTTGTCTCGTGTATCGTGGTGAACCTCGAGACGTTTGAGGATTTACTTCTACCGCCAAAAATCATTTGCCTATGACGTCACGTTTTTTCTTTATGACGTCATTAGTCAGTTGTTCGCACACTTCGAAGAGGGCGCTGGCTCCGCACCGTAAACCGCCATGTTTTGAACATATGGGCTTCTATTCAAGTACCACTAGCACTCTAAATCTATCTGGGTATGAGTTTGACAAGCGAAAGCAAAATACACGAACTGTAGAGCACCGCAAGATTTCCAAGTGTGTGAGGAGACTTTACTCGACGCGAAAGTAGAAGTGTAAATTTTTTTTCGTCTTCAGCGCAGTCGGATCTGTCGGCGGTAGAGAAAAGAGAGCTAAAGAGTCATCCGCCCCAACCACCTCAAAAGGCGATGGAACCGCTTTTTACAACGAGTATCGCCAGCAAATTGACAGAAGGTGTATTTGATGCAGTAAGTTTCCGCGTACTGCAGGGAAAACACGAAAAGGCTACCTTGAGGTCCAAAACTGAACCGAAGGTGGATTGCAGCACTAGCTGTTAATAGGACGCGGCGGGAAAGGTAGATTTCGCTTCCTCCGAAGCTTTGCGCTTTTATGACGTCAGCCTACATGACGCGTGGTTAGTGGCTTGGAGTGCGTGGTAAGCGAGCGCGCTGTCATTGAGTCGCTTGCTACCGTGGCATAAATGACGGGTTGACTGGAAGATTACTCGGAATTAAAACTTGGTGAACGTCGCCGCGAACGCGTGCATAAGCGACAGTTACATGAGGATACTGAGCTGGATGTCCGTTAGGCGGAGCGAAAGTTTCAGCAACCAAATGATACTGAAGTGCGAGCTCACGATTCCGAGAAGTTGCGCCAAAATAATCATGGTACGCAGATGCTCCCCCGCGAGGTCAAAGCTACTGAACGCCAGAAACAGGCCATATAAACGATGGTGCCGCTCGGTTGTTTGAACGTCAATTGTACGCAAACTTTTTCGGCTTCGCTAGTTCGGCAATAGATAGATAATCAAAGATGCTGTGAATATCAGTAGTGGCTGTACTCTGAACTCTCTCATTTATCTGTCTGATCATACTGAGGCGGAATTAAACGATCAGTTAGGGCTGGAATTCGCAGCCTGTTAGAAGAAAAGAAACGGCAGACGACTGCTCTGGCCCGTTTGTAAGCGCTCCTTCCCACCTTTATAATGAAGATGAACCAACCAGCACGTCGCATACCTCTTCTCCAATTTTTGTTGCTTTTTTGGCAATTTTGTTTTTCGTCGTTCGATAGAAGAGTGAACTACTGGATAAGAGTTTCGCAACATATATTGAACTGACCGTGTTTGAAAGTGTTTAAACGTTAATGTCGACCCAAATTAAAAAGTAGCTCGGAAGTTCACAATATCCATTTCCCTGCTCCTTTGACACGGCTTCCTCGAGCTGCTATACTGTTCTTGTTTACTGTCTCTGCGCAAGTGATTCTCATTGCCTGCGGTACAGCGAGTGCGGTGCTCCTGACGCCCACCCCTCACGCTCGCTCTTAAATTTGTGCGGTCGGTCGCGCAATAGTTAACACTTTCATCAAAAAAGTCCCTTTTCTTTTCTTTTTTTGTTATTGGCTTGAAAGTCTAGTTCGCGTGCATACACCCCTCAGTGTATGCATATGTCTATGAGCTCATAGTCCCGCTGTTGCACTCTTTTGCTCTTGTATTGCGGGTCACATTTTCTCCTGGTTTATACTACCGCCGCCTTGATCGTACAATGTAGCTGGTAGGATTTTAAAATGAATTAATAAGTAAAACTTATAAAACGCAAGCTGCAATACACTGCTGAACATTGTTCTTTGAGAACCATTATGTGTTTAGAACGCCTTTTATAGCTGCTATTCAAGGGTTCTGGAGATAAATTTTATTGCGTGCCAGATTTTACAGCCCACAGTTATCCTCACACAGTTTTAGCCTAGCGAAATGAGAGCTTAGGATCTACCAGTCTAACGTGCGCGGTTGGGTCACGTGTGCTTGTTTGTAGGTGCGTGTGTGTGGCGGTCCAAGCATTGCCGGACGCATCTCCCCACACGGCTATGTTGGAATTCGCAAAAATGTAAGGTTATTTATAATATTATGAAAATGTCTGCCAAAATATACTTCTCAAAAACCGAATTGTCATGGCAACCCTCTAAATTTTCCTGATAGGTAAAAAAACCAGATGTCGTTTAGACATTAACAATATTTTTAATTTTAGGAGTTAATACACCAAGCTTTTCTGAATAAGGATAGCGCCTTCGTATCGTATAGAAAAAAAACATCAGTACTTACTTTTTGTATTTGCCGTTCAGTTATTTTAACGAGAATTGCATTGTTTTTAAAATTTTTAAACAAATCTAGCAGTCCTTTTTAATCACTGCAATTTTTTTTCGGCTGCCTTAGACGTGTACAGCATTTTGAAATGTGTGGAAAAGAATATAACTTTCTGCGTGTCAGAAAACAAAATGGTAATTTGTCAAAAAGAGCGTTATGTTGCAAATTCTGTTGTAAATCTCTTCACGAGGTGATCCAAACAAAAAAAAAGGAAATGAAAAACAGGCCATCTCATGGCGAGTACTGATTGGATCAGGCTCAATTATTTTAATCACAGCAACTTATTCTTGAGGCGCGAAAAAAATAAATGTAGATTTGAGAGCCTTTGCCGCAGGTCACGGGAGTCCCGTGCTGCCACTCCACTGCACGGCATGTTATCAACGATTCAAAAAAATGTACACGCCGGCGCTTTTTTCTCCGCTCCTCTTTTCGAACAGACTCTGAGAGCTTCGAAATTTTAAGTTCATTCCTTTGCCAGTAACTGATCAAGCTGTCGGCGTTGTTCTGCAGGGTTGGCTAGCCCCATTGAATGCAAGCGCAGCGTTCGCGTGTTGTAGAGCAAACCTCGTCTGTGCTTTAAGGCGTACATAGCTGACAACTTGTAGCTTGCTTTCTGAATCTCCACCTTTTATGATAACAGCGATTTATTAGAACGAATCCCAGAGCCCGCGTCACGCATCCATTCACTTCAAAATTATGGCAAGCCGTCCTTTTCGGTAAGGAGGTCGCGAGTTTTTCTCGACTGGAAGGAAGATTTTTAGAGGCAAATTTCTCGCCGATAAATGCGTCTTTCGCTACCGGAGAGGCGTCCACATAGCCGTAAAAAGCCAGAGGAGGATGTTTTTTTTTTTTTTTGCTGACAGAACTAATTGGATGGAGTCGTCCTCAGTGACCCTATAAACAAAAAATTCAGGGGGGCACTTTGTTGACCTAAAGTGCGGTGAGGCGAAAGCCTTTAGCGCGGTGCTGCTGCTTGTGTCACTGATGTGTGGTTAAGATCTTAATTAAGTACACAACTGTTTGTGAATCTTATATGCTGGAGACACTGGAGGGCGTTTGGGAGGAATCCGTCTGATTCGACGCCTTTCTGCAAACACTCTACAGCGTCCTAGACAAGGAGGTCAAGTGCGTTGGCAGGAAGTAGCGTAGTCGTTAGCACGCTCGGCTGTGGAACGGAAGGATGGTGGTCCGAAGCTCATCGTGCTCAAAGATTTCGTTTCTTATCGAGTTGAAGAGCGTAACGAATGGACGGACGCGAGCATGAGCTATTAAATGTTTTCGCCTTAATATTTTGGCAGCTGCGCTCGTCGATGAGTCATCCCAGGTGCTGGATGGAATGCCGGAGGGGCGAACGGGAGTATGAGCCATTCAAGGCTATCGCCTTTAAAGATTAAGCCTAGGCACTTGTCGGCCCATCCTGCGGCCTTTACATAAGCCTGCCCGATCATTTGGTTGATTGAAGACTTAGGTTGTCCTGACTCTATTAGGTATTACCTCAGTAAACACCTCATAGCCAAAGGACAGTGAGCTGATCGGTGTGTGATTTTTCAAGTCCTTGGCGTCTCATTTCTTATGAATTAACATTATATTAGCCTTCTTCCAAGATTCTGGTACGATCGAGGTAATAAGGCATTGCGTTTACCTCTTAACCAATTTTTATTTAGGTTTTTCATGCTTCTTTTTACTTATTAGTTGGTGTTTTGAAAGCACCATTGCATATGGGATGTGGCGTAGCCCCAGGTTTGTTATTTATAACAGGTTTTGTGTCTCCGTCTACGCCAATCCAAGTGACCTTATCCACGCTCATTCTTTCTTGCTCTCCTAATTGGCATGAACATTGCTCTCTCTCTCTCTCACTCCTCCCCCTTACCCCACCCCACTGTGTATATATTCCGCTCCTTTTGCATTTTTTTTATAAAGGTGAAAGTCATCATTGTGTTTTATGAGTCTCTCTACGTCCCAGTGTTCCAGCTGGGCCCCACAAATGGCTGCTAGTTTTATTTGGCACCAAGAACACCAGCGTAGACGTTCGCTGGGCAGTTTTCGCAAACATATAGTTCCCAAATAGGCACCAACGTTATGTACAACGCAGAACTCTATGAGAAATTTCAGAATAATGCTATGAGAAAGTAGACAGGGGACCTAGGTTTAAGACCGGTGTAAATTCAAAGGGAGCACCGAGGGCCTAGTTGAGCAAACCATCGAGGTGCAAAAAAAAAATGAGTTAAGTTGAACATCTCAAAAAAGAGGATTTTGCTGAGGCTTGGAGATTGCAACCGCCGTGAGTCGAAAACTATCATTGCGGCATCACAGCGACACCTGGAAATAATTCAGGCTTTGGCTCCAAAGATAGCTTAAGCAGGCCATAGAGAGTGCGTTACAGCAGGCTGAAAGACGATGAAAGGCAGAGATATACCGTAATGACATTGCGAAATGTATTCTAGCGACCGTTCAGGACTAAACGGAGGAAAAACAGAAGCCACACCAAATGTGTATCATGCATGTATTGAAGGCAAATGTTACTTGTGTGACTCGTGGTACACGCATTTGCTGCATGCCAACTGACGTTTTGCTCAAATATCACTTGAACTCATAGGGGGTTCTATTTCTGCCCCGAGTGATTCTATACTAGTCTTGCGACTGGCCAGCCGTAAAAAGAAACTTTAGGAAACATTATAGAGCAAACCTTTGATATGCCGGCCTGATATGAATGCATTTCACACGGTGCACCTAACGTAAGTCTAGGTCAATGGTAATTCTCGAAAAGCCCCGCGCTCTTTTTTCAGCAGGCATTTTGCCCTATACTTTCGTTTGGTGACAGAAATATTACAAGAACGTCTCACGTTTTCAAGAAATGGCTAAACGTTATGTGACCTTCTATGGTAGTTATTTCGCGACTTCTCGATGCACGCACTCTATTCCCACTACTCCGCTAAGCTGTTAGCCCCTCTTGTTTGCAGTTTGGCGTAGTTAGTACTGGACTGTGCACTGATATTAAATGACAAGTTGGTACTTACGCTGATGTTAATGCATTCCTTGGTATTGTTCAAGCACATTGACTTTTCGCAGAAGTTAATCGCAGTTTCATTATCCCACTTGTTAACTTCTGTTATTGTACCTATGGGGCAGTGATCAGGACATGTAAAAATATTTGGAGAAATCTATGCAAGTGGCGCGTTCATATGAATGAATGCATAATCATATAACAAGCAGCCATTCCTAAGCTCTTAAAATACAAGTAACTGCTGTGCTGCATTTCATGGGGCATTTTTGCATGCTGCTTTGACTAAAAATAAGAAAGACAAGAAGTAAAGGTGGCATTCATGCAGCAGCGATGCTTCGTATTCCTAAACATTGCGCTCAGAATTGCTTTAACGAGATGGTAAATAGAGATCTGAAGAATGCACACTTTTGAGTTCTCCAGTAGTTTGAATAGAAGAGAGTGAAAAATAGTTCCATAGATTGACAGGGTTGTAACGTAGTTGAACCGAGTAGGACATGCGAAAGCAATCAAGGCAACACCGCCTCAAAGGCAACTCAAAGACATGGCACGAGCTGCGCGCGTGCAACGCCGCCTCGCGGTTGCTCGCGTTATTCCGGCGCCGACGGCTCTCGAGCTTCGGATTTCGGGAGCGGGGGCGGCAGAGTGCCGCGAGGCAAGGCGAAGAGCCGTGGCAGGTGGTCATCTGTCAGCACCTTTCAGCACTATCTGCTTTGTCAGCAGCTGCGCAGGTCCTCCGCCGTTCTCCCGTCGAAGGTCACAACCTTTAGTGCGAATAGCACTCTTTAACGGGGTCCAACCATGGCCAATAAAATTCGGCTAAGCTTGACTTTAAGGGCAACCCGCGTGACCGGAGCTGGTTACTGACCGTGCTGGTTGATGGCGCCACGGGACATGTGTCGCCAGCATGCGCATTACATAATAACAGCAGCTCGCGTGGCGTTCTCGCCTCGCTCAATATGCGACACCAGGACTGCGCGTGCACCTCTTGGGACTCCTTCGCGCCATGCGCTGGCTTCGCCCACTACGAGACTTCGAAGACGCTTTTGTTGATGCATGTGCCACCCTGAAGGCGGTGCAGCTGCAAGAGCTCTTGCTGAAATTATTTCGACACCAGGCTAAACACACGCTTTCACACGTCTACTCGGTTCAACTACGTTAAAACCCTATAATTTTTTTTTTCAGCTTTGCTAGTGAAGTAGCGCTCTCGCGCTAAGAGGACGCCAGAATACACACCGTCAAAGCGGTCAATCGCGTTAATTAACGCCTGTGCGACGATCGTTCCTATCGTTCCGAAGTTCATTGCCCTGAAAAAAAAAAGACAAATTGATCAATTTTTGCCTTCCTTCAATATAAAATCCAAATGAGATGTTCCTTTCAAAGGGTAGAGCATCGCAAAACATGCGGAGCAATACGTTCTCTGTGCCTGAACATGGTCGAGCATTTTGTTTAGTTGTCTTTCACAAACACCCGTGCACGTGCTATTTACCTGGGAATCGGGGGACTCCTGTAATGGGTAACAAGTGCAGCTGCTGGATAGCCTGCAGAAGAGCAGAGACATACTTTCAGCCATTCTAAACTAATGAAGCAAAAGCTTACATTTTCAAGCGTATAGAATGAAGAAACGCATTCGTTCATTCATGAAGGGAAGCGTTATGTGGCGTTTGTGCTTCGCCTCTCTTCCATACGTACGACATCCTCCTATTATGCGAGAGTTGCGATGTTGGTTCCGCAGTGTCGCCCGGTACACATAGGTTTCCAATGGATACAAGCTTAAATTTCGCCTGACCTTATGCTCGGCTTCTCTGGGATCAAATGCTGGCAAAGTGGGTACCGCAAATTCTGCAGTCCCCGTGTGATCACGCTCTTGTGCCAAAGCTACCCTTTCACCGTTAAGAATAAACATCATGATCATCACCACAACATTAAGGAGGAGATATATGTGCAGGAAATCTAGTTACACTTCGTCTTTTGTGCAACCTGTACATCACGGGGCAGGCACCTAAGAAGATTCGCTTGCTTGGCTGAATTAATGAAGTTTAATCTAGAACTCTTTGTCCACCATATCCTCTGCTGAAGTACCGATCAAGATCTTTCAGCGAATTTTCTCGGCTCTTCCAAGCTTTTGCTAAAGTGTAAACTTTGCCCTCGCTATGGCAATCGTATCAGATGCAAGCCCAACTTACACTTTCTCAAAGCTGCACACCAGAAAAGCTCTAACTAGTAGTTTGGAAATTATTCTGCCCGCGTTCTCCTAAGCTGAATAAATTGTGGGTGTGCGAATAGCACCTTTTCGAAACCGAATCACACCCGAATAGTCCAGCTTCGGTACCGCGTCCAAAATGGAATACTTGTAGGAGTATTCGCTACTTGTGCGAATATTCATAGAAAACGAATATTCGTACAAAACAAATGTTAATGTAAAACAGCGAAGCACGAGCAGCAGCGCTATAACTAATGGAGTTAAAGGTGTTGCTGCTGCGAAGTGACCATATAAACTGCTTGACCATCGTTACATGCCAATCATAAAGCACCCCCTTTTTTCCTCCCGATGGCTGCGAACGAGTTAGTGTCAAATCTCAGTTGAAGGCTGGGACAATAGTTATGAGTAGGGGTTCCAGTTTTCTGTTTTATATTTTTTTAAATTTGGCGAACTTTTTCAGTGTTTATTTCAGATGTCATTTTTTTGGCGATTTTTTCCGGGGAATATGTATAATTTCGTACGAATGAATTCAATTGCGCATCGCTTAGCCGCAGCACCATTGTGCCAGGGGGGGTATGAGTACTCCCAGGGATATTAGAATGTGAAGTAGAGAAAGACTGTGTGCGAAGTGATGCGAGCACCCCAGCCCGCTAAGGGATACATCAACGCCATCGCGTCATGCTCGCAAAGCGGAGGTTATGTGTTTCCTCAAGTTTTTCGGCTACACCATTCATTAGATTTGGTACAGAAGCTAGACAATTCGTATTCGATCCGGGGTCGAAAAAGTACTCTTCGCGCCCTCCCAAGAAAAGATGCTTAATTAATGGTAAAACACTTATAGCTGTGCTTGCATGAGGAAGTACTACAGTCAGTAAAAAAAGGTAACGGAACTAAATGATTCCGTTCAGCGCATCGAGTAGCAGGATATTCGAATTGATGTTCAAAAAAATTCAATAGTGGCGCAAACTCTAGAATAAATGTATCTGCCATAACCGTGGCTACATGCAGAAGTACATGGATTAGTAGTTAATTTGCAAGACCATATGCCTCAAAGTGTACATACCGAGGATGTTAGACTTTTCATTGTAGAATGCATGTGAGCGCAATGCGACTTCTTCGTTCCTGAACGTGCACGAAAAGAAAAAGTTGTCATTAGGTCATCAAACTCCGCACTGCACAGGTAGTGTGAATTCAAATTGTGAATAAAAAAAACCTCATAGAGGGGGAACTGGGTTTTCCAGGCAGAATCCCTATTGTTTTAACTTCACATCACATATTGGTTTTCTTCGGCGTCAAAGCTTCGGCAGGCACCGGTCATCAAGCACCGTATCGTAACAGAGTAACAGAGGAATTTGCACGACCTGTCCGTCAAACTCCCTACCGAGTGTCAGCACGAGAACGCCAAGGAATCGAGTGGAATAAATTTTCCAGGGTGACGTCATCCAGCTGATAAAGAGTCCACAGGCGTCCCATGTACTTCTCGTGAAGAAGGGAGAGGATTCGTTTTGGTTATGAGTTGATTACCGTCGTTTGAACTAGATAATAATGAAAGAAATGTACCTCATCCCATGCTTCACAGACATGCTAGAGTGACTCTTCAACGCGAAGTACTTGTCGTCGATGGATTGAAGGACGGCTGTTGGCAGATTCAGGTCGACGGAAGAGATCGAGAGAAGACTGCCTTCATCAAGCCAGACTGCGCTTCTGAGTTTAAGGTAATTCCACATTGACTTTGATCCCGACCTGCAACTTTTAAGGGGGTGATGGACACGGTGTTAGCAGGTCTCAAGTGGCAAACCCGCCTCAATAACTTATAGACAACGACGCAGCATTCGCGACGAGTTTCGACAAGTCCCTAAGTAGGTTAAGGGAAGTGTTGGGTAGGTAGGTAGGTGAAACTTTAATGATGAACCTTATGGACGAATTACTGCCCAGGGTTGGTCTGGCTCTTGATCCCTGGTGGTGGCCAACAGTCCATGACGTGCGGCGACCTCTCCAGCCCACTCCACCAGCCGCCTTTGTGAGGCTGGTTCGGAGCTGGAGACCGCGATCTCCCAACCCTATTTGTCCGTGAGGTTCCAGCGAGATGGTTGTTGGAAGTGTTGGATAGAATCAAGTGCTGTGTCCATCGAGATATGTGAGACAGTTACTGCACCATTTTCTTTCCTCTAAACCAATATCATTTTTCGGCTATCAGGAGCACTTGTTTCTCAGCCACGTTGTCAGCAAGGGCGTAGTGTGCCTCGACCAAGTTCACGCTACCTTCCCTACAGCCCAAACCCTAACCTCCAGGAGGACATCATCAGTCAAGCCCTTGCTGTTGCTGCTGTGTCCCAAGGGATTCCGGCCGACGGCTAGAGGTGACGGGGGAGATGGACTTCTCCCCTGCCGTTCATTGACTGGTGTTTCATTAAAATGGTTTCACTCTCTCCCGAGATGACGGTCGTCTGAAGGTTTTTGGGACTGTGCGCCTATTCCCGCCGGTTTGCAAAAGACTCTTCATGCACTGCGGAGCCTCCGACGCAGCTGACTAAAGCCGAGGCTCCGTTCTGATGAGAAGCGTGTCAGTTCGAAGCTTTCAAGGAACTTCAACGCCATTTGCAAGCACACCTAGTCCTAGCCCAAATTTCCTTGAAGCCTGTATGCGAATTTCCCTGCTAGTATATAATTGCAGCCTGAAGATTCATTCTTTTAACGCACAGAAACTTGTTTTAAGGCGTAAGCCTGTCTTGGATGATGAGTGGCGTGGACGGAATTTGTAGACGGAGGTTCGTGGACGGAAGTTGTCCGCAGGAACTGTGAGCCATAAGTTGCATGGTAAATAAAATAAAATGTAAAGTTTATTAAGGAAGCAGTTTATAAACAACACACATGTAATGAAATAAAAAACTAAAGACTAAAACAAAAATGAAATAATGGTAAAAAAATATAAAAACCTAAAATAAAAGATGAAAAGCAAAGGAAATAACACTAGGAATAGAAAAATAAGCTAAGAATAGAAAAATAATCAAAATAAAAAAGAAATAAAAAACTAAATTTCTGCGGATCAACAATGCTCGGACCCCATTCCAAGCGCCTCGTTCAATATATGAAAGGCAAGGCCTTTTCACCCCCAGCCGCATTCAAGCGTGGGTTGCCCTCTATGTGTCTACAAAATGGCAACATTGTGAAGGAGGACTTCGCCCTCAACAAAGCCGCGTACCACCTAGGTCCCTTGCGGTGTCATCACAACCTACCCACCGGATTTTGAGCAAACTGCCCACCGTGGAAGGTTGCAGTTAAATGGATGACTGGTCGCTCGGGAAGAGCCCTCTGCGTTGCACAAGGCCCACGCAGGCCTTGCCATCCCAGGGCAATGGCGCATCGCTTAACTCTGCACTACTGCGCCAATAGGGGTATGGGGACTCCTAGGGATCTATGAATGTAAACTACAGAATGACCAATTCTGCATATATGTAAATTAAGCCATTACGCTATCGCTTCATGCCCTTAAGGCGAAGCGTAAGTGACCCCTCCAATTTTTTCTGGGGACCAAACATTTTCAATGTATTTACGCTTCGTTAACATGAAAACTCACTGTCCGGACAATGGACAGGTAGAAAATGCACTGAACCCATTGGGGCCTAAGTATTTTTGTTGCCTTAATATGCACAGCGATGAAAACAAAATATAGACTGTCCCAGACAGACCTTTCCTTTCCTCTATTGTGAGAGAACACTCGGAGAAAGCAGGGTGAAGGAGTGTATGCATGCATGAACGCCTTATTCTTTTTGAAGTTTCATTTTTTACAGTGTCAAGGTGCCCGGTCGAAGCGCGTTACCATTTGCTGCATGGCATGAATGACCTTGAAAAACACTCTCTCTTCGTGTTTTGCTACGCTGACAGCCGCATTCAGCATCTTTCATCCGAAATAGGGCAGATATGTACTGACGCTTCGAGGGGATATCTACAGCCTTAGTAGGACACGTGTTTTCACACGATCAGACACAAACACGCGTTTTATGAGCCACATATTTAAAAATGGCTAATGTAATAATGCACTTGGAGCTCTCCGGATTTAGTACAATTTCCACTTCCTGTACAACACTATGCCCAGAAGCAGACCTTAAGCGTTTAGTATTTATTTTCACAAACTTATTTTTTCTACACGATTATTTATTACGGGCGACTCGCTTTATGAACATTTTTGCTCGGGAACAAAGTGTTCATATATTAACGAGGCTCAACTGCATACTCCGAGCTGAAGATTATTTCCAACTGTGCAGTATTCTGATAATTTATCGACTTTTCAGTGCGCTTACAGGTAGTCGTAAAAACCACCATCACTGCGCTGAAGTACTGTTTAAGTCGGTACACGTAAAACGATTTAGTGCACCCTGTCTGCAGGCTGTGCAAGTTATCACCGGAAAATGCTAGAGATACTCGAACACACAGAAACGGAAAAGCCACAGGGCGAAGCGAGATTTATCCTCACGTTTTGTCGAAGTACTCTGATTTAATCTTGCGAAGGTTTTGGAAGCGTTCATTCTCTTGGAGCCAGTGGAAGTGCTCGACGAAAGATGCATTTGCGCTAATATTTGGAACCTGAGCAGAATGTAAAGTTCAGATTAGTGCTCTTCAATGCACGAACAAAATGATCGTCAGAATGAAATCAAGAATAGATGTGTTTAGGTAGAGTACCCGTAGGTAACCCCGGTAAAAATTTGCTCTATATTTTCATTACGCACAAGCTTGCGCTGACTTTATTTTATAGTACGAGAGGAAAGCATTGCACAGTTTTTACTTCGATGCCAAAGAGAATCTTAAGCAGCTCTAAGGCGACAGCTTTATCCAGTCAAAGATAAAAAATGGAATATAACGAGAGTTCCACCCTTTGTTTTCACATTCTTGTCACGACACTGAGGCGCGACACTCATTTCGTCACAGCAAAGCTGTTTTTACAGTCCCCTCAAATATCACTTGCGTTTAATTCGCTTTGAGGGAACAAAGCTGCGTTTGGCGAGGGCAGAGAGAGGAAATTCATTGCCTGAATGCTGAGTTTTACCAAAACCTGATTCGCGAATGCAGCCTACGGCGCAACAGAACAGCATAGCAGTTCTGCCGTAATGCGATAGAGCTTGCGCTCTTCGCTGTTATTCAATTATTCCTGTCGCGGTGTACCTCATAAATTGCACCAGGAGCTATCTTGGGAGCTGAGCCAGAGGTAGGAAACTCCGGTTAGTTTTTAGTTTCAACTGCTTCAGTGCACCTGGAGACTGGAGGTGAACTGATGCTCAAAATCGAATGATTCCTGCCCACGGATTATGCGCGATAAGTCTGCGGCCGTGGCCGAGTTGTCTGAGTGACCGCGATGCGAAGCAGCTCTTATTTCGACGGCGATGGTTGGAGTCCAGCTTGGGATGAAGTTTTCTTCCGCCGGTTGTCGTTGTCATGACAATGATACGACGATCTAGTTGGTTTCCCTCAGGGCGCTATGAAAATATTTGGCGCTGACGTCTGTGTTTGCCGGATAATGGTGTATGTAGAAGTTTCCCTACTCCTAGCTCAGCTGTCCTCATTTGTAGAACGCGTTACGAATGCAGACTGGCAGCCGCCGGCAGCGCCAAGCTGGTGCTTCAGGCCCCGGCAATGCTTCTGTGACAGATATTCTGCGGACCACTATGCACTACAATCATGCAATCTCTGTGTCACACCGCTACCTCGGACACTCTTCTTTTATACGAGAGGCCACCGCCCATTAAGAGACACCACTCTCGTTTCCGTCTTCATTGTGGGTATTGATATTAGGTGTGAAGACTGTTCAAACTCACGCATTAACATGGATGAGCACATTTCGTTGTCTTCATGACATGTCTTTTTGTGTTATTTAACCCAATTTAAGAGATACCCTACTAAATAAAACGCACAAAAACTTAGTACTTCACTCCAGGTACAACGTTCTGAAAATTTGACGAAGTTTTCGCGTCTATCCCTTTCCTTGCGGCGCGGTTGGGTTGTCCAACGAGATAAGTGATACAGTTACTGCGTCATTTACTTTCCTCAAAGCCAATTTTCAATTCGCCAACACAGTAGCTAATTTTGTAGATACTGTGAAAACGATAGTTTTTATGTGTATACGCGTGTTTTGAGCTTTCACAAAACGTAAGGTTCAAAGATCTGAAAAGATTGAAAGCCCTTCAAGGTTTCAGAGCAAAGTGACAAAAGACAATAATTCCCGACATTTCATTCATCCCATGTAACCCTTGTAAGTAAACGCCACCAGAAAAAAAATCTTGCATAATATGTCAAGAAAACAAAGTGCAATCAATCACATAGTTAGCACTTCATCCCTGAAAAAGCACATTTGTTGTGAAATGAAAGTTTTAAGCATGTTACAATTTAGGGTACCAAGAGAGACCTCGCGTTGTGTTTAGTGATTGGAACTTGCACATTCGGCCGGGACCTGTCTGGTCGGGAGGAAAATTAGAGAAAAAACAAGCACTCACACCGACGGGTTATGAGAGGACCTGATAAGCTTTTGGTCGGAATGTATGTTTTCTCTCTAGTGTTTATTAATTTTCTTACCCCTAACATATATAGGATGGGAACACTGGTTTTGTAGCGCTAATAACAGCGCAGCTGTTTGTTTCGAGCTGCACCTGGCCTCCCGTCCGACCACTTCCACGCTATCCTTCGTTGCCCTCGTCCTCAGCCGGCCTCATACGCGAGCACTGTTCCTCTCTCCTACGTGCCTCTCTCTTTCTCTGTTACCCTTCTCCTCCAAGCCAGGAATCGTCCCTACGAGTTCGTAATGCGAATGTTGAGCGTCAGCTGGCGCCGGGGAAGGAACGAATTTTGTAATGCGCCGTTTAGTTCGGGGCGGAACTGTGCGGAGTGGGAGGAGCTAGAATAGGAAAATTGGGATAGAGTGGGAGGAGTTCTGGGTGAAAAAAAAGGGAGTGCTGGGCTTTTTTTCTTCAGCAGAGCGTTGCAGCCACCTTGTGAGCGCTGAACTGAGTGCTTATGTATTTGATATCCTTGATTAATTCTCTATTTTTGAACACGCCTTCGATGCAGCTCTTTCTAGATGCGAAGGTGCATATGTAGCAGGGGTTCCTTAGAGGAAGCGGGAGGGGCGGGGGGGGTGCGATATAGGCTGCGACAGCCACCGCCAGTTCATCCAAGTTACTCATAACAGATCGAGAGGCTCACGACAAATCGGCTGCCATCTGGCTTACACTAGAAAGGGTTCGAGGGCCCTATATAGGACGGATAAATTTAGAAGCTTCCCCCTCACCCTCTTACAAAAAGGGAGGCAGGACGCTCCTAAAGCTATAGGAAAGGGAGCTTAACACCCGCCCTGTAAAAGTCACCAGGCTAGTCAAGAAATTTCAATACAGGATTGTATTAGAGATGCGCCCAAATACTTCAAAGCATTGCAGAGGCCTTCATCTGCACCAGGCGACATTTTGGTGTAGTTCATTCTTTAGGCATATTCCAAGCGGCGACCCGGAGCAAGTTTTCTTAGTCCGCGAAACCGAGGCACAAAAAATCATTCAATTAGATTCAAATAACTTATATCACTCCTTTTCTGGGAAAAGCATATTCGCTACTTTGATTCTGTCTATCGATGGAGCGTGGGCTAGTCTGGAGTCATCTTAAATTCCTTCCAGCGGCTTTTCACTGAGCAGAGACGTGAAGCTTACCGCGTTCAGTTTAAAAAGTTTCAACTTACGTATTGGTACAAGGAGTTCACAGTTGTGCTATTCAGAATCCAGTCAGGGTATCCAATCAGGTACGTTACGTTATTGATCTGCAAATCGTGAACGAAAAAATAAACAGCGGCTGTATTTTGCAAAGAATATTTTTCAAACTTAAAGGGGTACAGACACAAAATTTCTAATACAAACAACCGATATGTTTTGTTTCATGCGCGTAAGGAAATGCCTTCTACCAAGTGTCAGTCGCAGGCTTTAAGTAGAACCTAATTTAATGTGATTTCGAACGTTGTCCGAGGAGTCACTCGTCATTTCCACCCGCATCGAGTGACGCAAAATTTCACTGCCCCGATTATTGTGACGTCACCGAACCCAGTGGTTGTTCTTGGGAACAACCAGTGCTTGCCGGCGACACCGACGTCATCAGTATTGTGGTAGCGCAACTAGGCCTGTCGACCGTGATGTCAAAATGCACTTCAGCGCTTGCGACTACCGATACCTAAACGGCCGGTACAAAATTGTTTGTAATTATTAACGCAGCGTACCGCTGTTTTCAGCTCATTTTTATGATTACTAAGCCCGTAGGCCTCTTTCAAGAGAAAAAAATGGACGCACAAAAAGCTCGTGTTGCTACCTCTTTAATCTTTTTCCTCTCTGCGCAGGTCAGATTCGTATTTGATAGTAGAGGTGAAATTCGTTCTTTTGCAGCGTTTTGGCTTTTTTTCCAGACGCTTTAGTGAGCAATGCAGGAAGATGATAAGATGCACCTGGATTTGAGTAGTTGCAGATTACAAACCCAGACGCCTTAATTTCTCAGCGCTTCTTTTCCACCTCCCTATTTGAATCGTTATTATTAGTGAGCCCTGACTAGAATACCAAAAGAGGTAACTGAAGCTCATCATTACTAATCAGGCCTGACTTCACAGTCGGCAGCCGCCAATGATAAAAAGTGGTACGGTTTTAACGCATTAAACCAAGTAGAAGTGCGAAACCATACTATCGGCTGCGTCGATAGCATATAGTGCTCTCGCGCAGTGGCCAGCGAAGCTGATCTCTTCGAGCCGTGGTTTCGAATCCAAGTCACGGCAATAGTTATAGTTTATAGTTTATGGGGGTTTAACGTCCCAAAGCTACTCAGGCTGTGAGGGACGCCGTAGTGAAGGGCTCCGGAATATTTATTCAAGGTCACGGCTTCAGCGATGGCCCGTATTTTGCAGCTCAGCTTTTGTCGTGAAGAAGGGTTTTTTTCTCTAAAAGGTGAGAGAATAGATCAGGTAATGGTTGTTACTAAATTGAGACCCAGGCGCGAATTTTGTGCCGAACTCCATAAGACATTAAAAAATAATCTTGTTCTTGGCCATTACTTATGACAATTCGATTTTTAGATATTTTATTAATCAAATTCCTATTGAGCACTCCTGCTATCCTTAGCAGCCCACTATGAACAGAAGAAAATAAATCTTACACGCTTAATGGTTTCGTTCTTATACTCGGGCGACATCCAGGTGTTCTTTTTGATTACATATCTGAGTGTCGAATTGATGAAGGGCAGCATCTTCATCACCTGTTGAAACATTTTTGAAACAGCAAAGTACTTTAGTAGTTAAGTACTATTTATTTGCAGAATTCCAAAACTTACTTGGTTCCTTGAGTCGTTGCCGAATTTAACGCTACTGTAATAACTTGCACCCGCGGTGTACATGATCTCGCTCTCGAGCAACTGGCGCATGCAAGTCAGTTTTGTGTTATTGCTTCTCGTTATGTTACCCTTATCAGTTATCGATGTTTCGTTCTCGTATCGCAAGTAAAGATCATACAGAGGTGTTTGCACTGCTTTGGCCATGTTTCTTATCTTCGTCCATAGAATGTAGTTGGCAAGTTGAACTCTGCAAGGAAGCGAAACCAGGATTTCGATGAGCATCTTTTTGATAGAATGAATGTGACCACCAAAAGGGCTCACTTTGTTTCATAATTCAGGCAACATCGTTTTTTAAAATTATAGCTGGACACCTGGCTGTTCAATATGCACCTAAATTAAGGCGCATTTAAGTTACTTCATTTCGACTCTGCATGTACAGCGGTGACCAAATCATGCAACCATCCGAAATAAAAGCGTACCGACGAACCGATCTCACTGCGCCCTGTTGTAGGAACAGTTTATTCAAACATAACTAGTGTTGCTCTGATGTCCTGCCTTTGGCACACTTTCTGAAGTTTCTGAAAACGCTGGTCACTCTTAGTTATATCTCTAGACTACTTGTCAGCTGCATGCAGAGACCTGCTTAGTCTGCTGCAGCCGTATTTGACAACAATTGATCACATTTTTAGTTTCCTTTGGTATTCCCTCATTTGTCGCTGCCTGCAATGGTGTAGACTGTTACAAGACATCACGCTTGCCGTGACAGCGACAAGTCCACGGTGGCACTTACAGAAATAAAAGCGTGCCGCGCCCATATAATGCCAGAGCGCCGCCGCCGCCGCCGATTACTGACTGAACACGACGGCGGGCTTGAAGCGGCTGATGAGCTTTATTGGCGCTAATCCTATCTCGAAAAGAAACTGGGTGTCAGTTGTGCGACGAACTGTCTCAGCCTGGTCTCTATAGCTCAGCCGGACTGGGTGCGGCGGCACAAGAGTGGCTAGCGGCGGCTTCTCGACGAGCCTAACTGCGTATGTAATCGACCGTTTTCTTCCCCACCAGCTGTAGTTTTCGTCATATAAGTCACAGCCAGTTGAAGTGGAAAATGAAATTAATCATTAGAAAATATGGCCCGTGGTCTCAATTCAGTACTCAGTAGGCAGGGCTTCATCATTTTATTCCTATTCAAGTTGTAATCTGAAGACTCGCGAGCATAGCAGCTGTCGGGTGTTCCCTACTAGTTCTTTGAAAAACTTTAGGTAACAGTGCGGACGTTTCTTGTCCTTGCACTCAAACTGGGCTCTTATTTTCTTGCTCACAACAAACGTGACAGCGGAAAAGCTTTGAAATTGCGGTCATGCTTGTTGTATTAAAATTTCTTTAGCAGCCTGCAACTGAGAGCAGAAAAAAATCACCAGGGCTGTTAGTGCCTCCGAGAATTAAATTCCTACGAGCGCGCTTTAAAAAAAACTTACAATAAAGAATAAATAATATTTACTGGGTGGTGCTTCGAATTAGTGCTAATCGGACAACTTTCACGTTTTTTTTGTATTTATTCTTGCGTGATCGCACCGCAGACTATTTTTGTTTTCAGCTAGCCTTGGCTCCTCCGCTGGGATCTGCTAGCAATGCTTGGAGGACTGAATCTACTTGATATATTTGTGGGAAACCTTTTGTCCCCGCCTTTATGCGGCAGACCATCACGTGAATAGCTTTGTTTTCTCGTTTAGAACTGACCATAGGCAAACAGCGTATGCAAACACGTTATGAAGCAAACGCCCTGGTGCCAAATGTTACCAGCTTGTGTCGCAATGAAAACGGTACGCAGTATGGTGTTTAAAAGAACGATGCCGTCCTTGCAGAAGAGATGAAACTCTCATTACGTCAGTGTACAGCGTTTTGAAAATGAGGTTAATTATTGGGTCTTTGCTGGGCGATAAGCGCATGGCACTAATGGGTACAGTTTAGTTCTGCACACTGTGAAGCATATTCTCCTTCCCTCTACCTTGACCACACTTGAAATCCCGCGAAACCTTTTACACTCGGCAAGCGAAAACTAGTTCCTGCGAATCCTCCCTTACTACACGTGCACTACGTGTTATGCTTCGGAGGCCACCCCCGCTACCAAGTAGGCGGTGCCGGCCTTGAGAGCACGTTATTGGTTCTGCCCAGGCATGAAATCGCCCCTGCTTTACTCTCAATGCATCCTCCTAATGTGCCTTGTCTGCTAATCGTGCTTGACCTGCGCAGCTCCACATGTTACATTTCCCCGAACGATTGGACATTTTCAGTTTCCCACATCATCAACCTTTTGCGCAGCCACCATACCACATCGAACACGTGCCGCACCAAACCACCCACGTAATTCTATGGCTTAGAGCTGCACGGTTTAACGGTTTTCTTTTCATATTCTTTTCCTTTCTCTTTCTAATCTGTTTTTCATACTAGCACGCTCTTCTCTTTGCAGCTGTTAGTAAAAGGTAATTATGAGTTGGCTCTGATTAGCGTTAACTTTCTGGTTTTCCCTTCGACTTGGACTCACTGTGCGCTTGCAGCGGGGATTCTGAGAGTATGAGCCCTGTGTGTGGACAGTGTAACTGCTATAGGCAGCAAACAAAGACAGGGCAGACTGCAGAACCTGACTTGTGGCGTCATTTCTGTCTCCTGTGCTCTGCACAACTCTTATATCTCCGCGCCAAACTTTGACACGACAGCTCACATCCTTTGTCCTTCAAACGCAACCGCTGGTATTTCAGAGCGGAGCATCAACTGTTTACATGGGATGAAAATGATACTATGCTTTTGGTAATGGCATGCTTCTTTCCATGCATTAGAGACTTCGGCTCAAAAAACAGCCTTAAAGTAAGAACTTTTCGTACTTACGCTGTACTGTTGTGTTTGAGGTACTTCGCCACATCCTTGTAATATTGTAGGTACTTAACTTCAACTTGATTTTCTTCCGTGATGAACACATTTACAAACTGAAAATCCCTTTGCAAGATTTCGTCCATGTGGAACTATAATGCAGAAGAGGAAGAAATTATCAAGATTTTATTAGGTTTCAAGTTATTGTTCTTCCCTCCAGTTTGAAGAAACTTTTTTGCGCCCTGGCAATAAAGTAACATTTTTTTTGCGCACAAAAGCACAGAAATACAAGATTTAACTTCAGGTCTTGTAACTACGAAAGCAAAACGGCAGTGCAATTATGCAGCCGTAGCAACTTGTCCCGTTTTATTTTTCTTGCTCTTTAAAGTTGGCCGCCAAAAAAAATTATCATACTCTTGCATGAAACTTCACCACCAGTTCTGAAGAGTAATCATACAATGAGTCTATAAACTCCTGGAACATTTCATGACATTGAACATGTGGTGCCGCTGCGAGGAAAAAAATGTTTGTACCTACCTTTATTTCAGAAACTAGCCCAGTTCATTGCTTGGCGGTACAGTTTCAAAATTATCTGGTTTACTCGACAAGGAAAGCCATTTCGTCAAAAATGTATTCACCTTCATGCATCAACGGCCGTAAGTAAGTTTGTTATTAAAAATGGTAGCTGTCCTAAACGCCAGCCTGTGTGCAACAGCATGAGTCCAAGCTGCGCCGAATACTTACACCATTGTGAGCGCTACTTACAAACTTAGAACCGCCTCAAGCTGATTTCACACCATGTTTCGGCTTCAGGACGAATAGTGCGCACAGAAGCGGAGCATGCACTGGACTCAATCCTTAAAGTTAAGAATTAAGAATACTTACCTTATTTTCCTGGATAGTTAGTATTTCGTTGAGAGATGACAGGTTCATTATTTTAGGTTCTGGTTTCACTTTTGAAGCGATCTGAAAGAAAATATCTAATTTTTAGTGCCTTGAAAAAATGTAATTCTACATTAGAGAGTTTTTTCTTTAAGTGTACGTTGTTCGCTTCGTCAAAATCTGTTGATATGTAATTCGTACGTATAGGCAGAACCAAGACTTAAACAATCTTTTTTCTTCTATTTGCTTCACCGATTGAATCTGGAGAGGCAAGCCTTACGTGGCTTGTGTTAAGCTGGCAGGGTGCAAGAAATGAAACGACAAGCGGTATATTTTTATCTGATTTTTGCACTGAAAGCTATACGTCACTATAACCTCGTAAAGAGTTTCAATAAAATAGTTTCACTACTGCACGTGGTAAAACAGAAGCCTTGCGCGGTAACCGACATGGTCACGTTTTTTTTTTTTCTCGCTCGCTCAGCGCTCGCGTCCACACCCTCTCCGCCAGCTCCGTATCCCAGTCCTGGAACTAGAGCTGATCCTAGACGTCGCTATATTTTTGACCCTTGACCATTATTATGGGACTTCAGTTCTAGACGCCGCTGGGAGACTGTCGCATCCGCGAAGTTCGTCTTGATGGCCCTGTCGCTGAAAAGACCACGCGTAATGTGTACTGTTCTCGGTTTTGTGCTTCGCCGCACGGTTCTCTTGCTGCAAGCAGCATCACCTGACGGTTGCCGAGGACACGCTTAAGAGTCACAGCGGTAGGTGCACCCGCTGTGTTGTTCTCTTCTCGCAGGCACACACTTCACTTCAACTTGTTTATTCGCGACTTATTGTTGAGCGCAGACCCTCCAATTCTGGATCCAGATGCTCAAAGAAAGCGTGAGCATGTTTGTCGAAGACCGCGCCTGTTCAGGCGCACTTGTTCAAGCATGACCCAAGCTCAAAATGTCCACTATCTTACACACGGTGTCAAAGAGCAGCTCTTGGCCGATCTCGCTCGCAGTCCCGCTACCAGCGTGGCTGAATTTGCCAGAGAAGCGACGACGGTGGAACGAGCACTGACTTTGACTAGCCTGCCACGTGGAGCCGGTGTAAAAGGTCTTCGGGGCTGTCAGGTAAGCGGTAAGCGAGGGAAGTTCAAACTATATACTGTGTCTGGTTCAATTACAGGTCAAAAATTACCGGCGCTCTGTTAATGCATAGATTTTATAATTTTACCGTCTCTTTGATTTCTGGAGACGTAAATAGTGAACTAATATAAATTAAGTTCGGAGACTTATCGGTGAGAGTTCCACTTTTCGACCGAAGTGGCATTATACGTGGGAGGCAATAAAAAGGGCCAAAGCATTCCTTGTCTGTAACGTTTTTTTTTTGTTGTTACTACACGCTAATTATGTGCGGCAGGAACATAATTATGGATATAAAGAAATCGCTTTTGCACGTTTCATTTTATTTTATTTTTGGACTCATTTTTTTTATCTGTAAGGCGCTGCAATCAATGAACGCAAGCTTGGCGCACTGTGTATATACAAGGAAAAACCTTTATTATCTGTGATGCTCGTGTCCGCAGCGCTGGGACCCGTTTTTTCATTGGTACCCACAAACACCCAGTTTCTCTATTCAAGGTCTCTTTACTAGCCAGTTAAACCAATCGCTGTGACTCCGCAGGAGTAAACCGCGAGCGAGCAGTAAACCGGCTCTTTATCCTGCTTTCTTCGAAGATTATTCCCTGGCAAGGAGGAGATTAAAGGAGTACTTGTGGGGAATCGACGAATCAGCCCACAACATGCCGCAGGCTTACTCGACCCGATCCGACGATTGCTCAACCTGGCCCACTACCATTCACATGAGCCAGACAGGCAAATTTCAGCCTGAAAGCCCGACTTGACCCGACGTCGTTGGGTTGATGTAAACGCCCGGTATGACGTCAAAGTGGGTGTTTGGACAATTTGTTATCAAATTATTGAACCCGCGTAGGGATTCGAATGGGCAAAGAACCACATAGAAACAATACTGAAATCAGTGTCCTTTCTGTGCTCTTCCTTGCTCGTACGAGTCTTTGCCGTTTTGATAAACACGCAAAAGTTGGCTTCAGGTCACGTGGGACAGAAATACCACGGTGATTTAGCCGCTTGTTCAGTAATGATCAATTCGGCTCTTGAAACAACGTGGCGTAAAAGTTGGAGGGAATTAAAATGACGAAGGATTTATTACATAGCAGTTTTTTTTATTTTTGAAGCCTTACGTAGATAACCTAAACTCAAGTTTCATGACATAACTGCCATTCGGGAGTTCAAAGCTAAACTGCGCATGAGAAAAGATTTGGGTAAAGTTTATTTATCGGTCGCGGGTGAATTCCTCCTGGGGATTCACATGTACTGATGTCAGACAAACCATTCCAAATGACAAAAGGCGCAATCAAAATTATGGTGGATGCCTTCTTTTAACACACACTTAAGTGGAGAGCAGTTACCTGTGCTGCGTCCTCTCTGAACATTGACAGCGTTTAAAATTGTACACAAAGCGTGGTTATACAAACTAAAATAATGAAGGAATAGTGGATACATGCCAAATATATGCAGCGAGAGAGTAACAGGAAACGTGCGCAAGCTTTGAGTTTCCTTCAAATGCAAATTATCGGAAACGAACGCACTCAAGTTGAAGCGAACGCTGTAATGCACATTGGTGTGTGTATATTATTTATATAAAAGGTAACTAGTTTTAGTGTGTATTTCAGGACGTATTCATCAACTCATCTGTATAACTATATGAAACGCTGATCATTGGGAGCATACTTGTTTGGATCCGTCATTAGGTCATGCCAATGAAAACCACCTAATTATTTTGTTTCATCGTTTTACGCCTTTTGCTCAATTGAAGATAACAGATACTTACTTTAGAAATGTTCTTCTCAAAGTAAATAATTTCATCGGCTACTTTGGCCGCCTCTTTCTTCGTAGCGTTGTCACTCAGTATAACTATAGTTTCCGTTATAAACTCTTTATATGCTTCTTCACTGTCTTTTACGGACTGTGCGAAATCCGGGTCGTAATCATAGTCATAATCAACACCGGACACGTAAAAGTCAGTAGGCATGGTCATCTGAAGAAACAAAGCGCCAGAAAGAACATGAACGCTTCTTAAAGGGGCAACGTTCTTAAATGCTCTGCAACTGGAGGACCTTACCCTGATGATCCGTGCCGATTTTTTCTCCGATATGAAATATGGAAACAATGGCAGAGGGCCGACCTTCCCTAGTATCTCCTGGTAGGTTCTCCTTGGTTTTTCACGAGCATCTGACGGTAGTGGCCACTGACTCACGTTGTAGCCTTTGAGTATGTTTCTTACGGATGCTTTTAGAGCTGTTTCATCTTTCTCTGCAGAAAATACATTTATATTATTGAGGGAAACCATTGATACTACCTATGAACGATGAAGAATGTCGTTTAAACTATAGTATTGATAGCACAAACCAGATCATAATTCTGTATTAAGTGACGGAGTTTGAATTGCTGCTTCAATTATTAAAGAACTAGAAACATCAAAAATATCTTGCTCTTTTTTGTGATAATAATGCGCAGTAATTGAGATTGCGAGATCCGCGCCAGGTACAGCCGAGAGGCTGAATTATCTATTAAAACGATTTTTCTTGCCGTCACTTTTGGCTGCGGTTTCACGTGCCCTCACGTAAGCATTGCGATCACAGTGAGACTCCGGAAGTTACGTGCGCTCACAAAGCAGTAACGCGTTCGTTGCTCCATCGTCTGCTGCAAGAGCGTGTCTATGCACTCGGCTTCGGCGTTATCGTCCTCGACAGGTCTTTCCCAGCATAGATAACCAGCACAGGAGCTTTCTATGCCACTCGTTGAGCAATGACACGCAGCCCTGTGAGAGGGGGAAAAAAAGCTTTGCAGTGCTTTCAGCCCCGCCGCGGTGGCTCAGTAGTTAGGGCGCTCGACTACTGATCCGGAGTTCCCGGGTTCGAACCCGACCGCGGCGGCTGCGTTTTTATGGAGGCAAAACGCTAAGGAGCCCGTGTGCTGTGCGATGTCAGTGCACGTTAAAGATCCCCAGGTGGTCGAAATTATTCCGGAGTCCTCCACTACGGCATCTATTCTTCCTTTCTTCTTTCACTCCCTCCTTTATCCCTTCCCTTACGGCGCGGTTCAGGTGTCCAAAGATATATGAGACAGATACTGCGCCATTTCCTTCCCCCCAAAACCAATTATTGCAGTGCTTTCACGAGCCCAGTCTCCCAACATGAGTGCTTGCGCTTGAGCCACGCGCAGCGTCTGTCTTCGTGATGAGACCGGCGCGACCTAGTAAGAAGCGAAACAAGGAACGCTATCAGTCAGGCACGCTTCTCAAAATGTGGGCTCTCTTGGGTCATTCGAAGCCAAACGTCCCAGGCTTTGCGCTCGACCATCTCCAATTTGTTCAAAAAAATCATGGAAACTTATCGTATTGTGCGTAATGAAATCCTGAAACGTTTTTCCGAAGAAAAAAATTATTCACGAGGTAAGGGCAGTTTGAATATTTAGAGAAGGCGAGAAATCAGGCACTGCTCAATAATTAATAACAAGTTCAAATTTTTAGAAAACACTTCAAAAATTCTTTCATTGATATTAGCACAGATATATCCTTCGATATATTCTTGCACAGATATATGCTTCGCTATAATTCGGAGCATGCAGCTTTACACGGCATAAATACTTTTCAAAAATCGAAAAAAGTTATGCAAATATGTAATATTTGTCGTTTTTTGTTTTAAATGTCAACTTGCTCTGGGAAATTTTGAAATAGCCGTTTTGTTTCTCTAGATGTCTAGTACCTATAATAAATGTTGCAGGCGATGACACTTTGTACACAGAAGTAAAAAAATACAAAAATTGCAAAAAGTGCGTTTTGAGCCAAAACCACTCGTTAATTTCACCTTGAGGTGCTCCAAGAGAAAATTCAAACAATAGCGGGTTAAGTGGAACAGTCTATTGCCTTTCATTTCTAAAAATTTTATTGGGGTAAATTTTATTTAAAGCGAGAAAATAATTTTTGAAGTTGAGCTCTCGGGCCGCAAGTTGCGCCGTCTCTTAACGCCTCTTCACCGCAGAGCACAACATTTCCGACACTGTAGCCACGCGAAATCTATAGTTATTATTCTTAAATGAGGTTTTCACTGCAGGCAAGCATAGGAACATTGAGTAGTCGAACAGGTATTCGTGGGAAAAGATTATCTTAACGTTGTTTGGGCGGCACATGCCCAAGTGTGCTAGCTGTTCGGTGTGGTTCTGTCGCAGTTAGTCAGTTTTGTCGGCGCCGTGACAAAGCAGCACAAGTGCTTGTGAGAAGATGATCTGGAAATGACCAGAACGATCCGGTGTTTAAACAATCCGCGACGCAACAGCACCGCGTGGTATCTCACCCTTGTGGCCGTCAGAGTCTCACGCCCGGTTGTTTCCAGTGTGATATGTTTGTTGTATTTGATTTAATCAGTGCAATTTCTGCATTCATACTCCAGCGACAACTGTAGACGAGTTACTATGCTGGCGAAGCACCTTCATGCGAGCGACGCCCCTACGCACGAACGGGCCGCGTTCACCGCCAGCACGTTTCGCGTTACTCGCCGCAGCGGAGCGCTCGGAGGCGCGCGCTCTCCGCGATCTTATTCGGATATAAATAAAGGGCTTGCGGGACGCCTGCAATGCCAGCTGGCCAGCCCTCCTCGTGGGCCATGCGTGACAGCACGTTGAATACCCTTGTTTTTTTTCTCTTGGCCGCCCTGCACCAAAGCGGGTCTGTTCGAACTTCGAAAGCGAAAACGATCTCGTTTATTGCATACCGTCCACCGAATGTCGCGCGATATCTTCTTTAGCTCCAGCCCTAAAAATGCACGACAGCGAACGACAGCAAACGAAGTTATCGGGCCATACGTGTCCTGCCATGTCTGGTGCCGTGTTCGGCGGTGAAAAGGCGTTAAGACACGACGCAACTTTCGGCCCAAGAACTCAAATTCAAAAATTATTTTCTCGCTTTATACAAAAATTACCTCGATAAAAATTTCAGAAACAAAAAAACTAAACCGTTCTACGTAACCCGTTATTGTTAGTATTTTTACTTGCAACACTTGAGGGCGAAATTAACGAGTGTTTTTGGCTCAAAACGCACTTTTTGCAAACTTAGTATTTTTTTTTTACTTTGGGTAAGAGTTTAATCACCTACAACATTTATTATAGGTACTAGACATCTAGGAGAACAATACGGCTATTTCATAATTTCCGAGAGCAAGTTGATGCTTGAAAAGAAAACGACAAATGGTACATTTTCGTGCTTTTTTCGTTTTTTAAAAATATTTATGCCGTGTAAGGCTGCATACTCCGATTTATATCGAAAGACAGAATCTGTTAAAATGTCAATGAAAAATTTTTGAAGTGTTTTCTAAAATATTGAACGTGTTATTAATTATTCAGCAGTGCCTGCATGGTTTCTCGCTTTTGCTAAGGATTCAAACTGCCCTCACACCACGAAAAAATTATTTTTCGGCAAAAATATTTCAGGCTTTTTATTACGCGCATTGCGATAAGTTTTCATGAATTTTTTTGAACAAATTAGAGATGGTCGAGCGCAACTTCTGGGGCGTTTGGCGTGGAATGACCCTCTTTTGTCGCGATCATAGTGGTTATAGGCGAACGTTTTCCGTTGCGCGGTAGAACAACGCAATGCTGGCTGAGCAGCTTGGGCTTCCTATTGGGAACTCAAATTGTATCTGTATACCTGTGTGGGGCCTTGTAAAGGGTGGCGAACGTGTACAGTCGTGGAAAAAAAAATTTCGGAATAACGATTGATAGAAAAAAAGTGGTTGAGGCACGTAGTTAAGCGCAGCAGGTCAATTAAACGCCTATAAACGTCAGGAGACATGTGTCTCCCATTTTCTAGAAGAATGCCATCTGGCTGGCTGGCGATCCAAAGCAGAATTAAATTTTTTTTTCCACATATCCGCATCTCGCAAACTTTTGTCTATGACTGTACATGATGTCTGCCTTGTTCTACATCCGCACACATAGATTGCACCGCCGTGTCTCTCGCAGGTTTGAAAATAAAAATAAATCGTTAAGCGACGAAAAATATCTACCCAGTATCTACCCAGACTGTTAGCTTTTCACAACTCTCTAGCTTAGCCCGCTCCGAGCTCTAGGAGCGCATAATAACGGTTTTCGTGAAACTCTGGACAAGATATGCGTCACGAAACTCAATGGAGACAACATTAGAACACCAGTACTGGATCAGCTTTGCAGCCACCTTCCGCCCAGTTGCCTTTACTGGGTAAATGTCCCTTAAGAAAGAATGACTTTCAGGAGTTTGATTTCGAACCCACAGTATATAATTTCGTTTTATTTACCACAAAGCCAGCATCCAAGAAAATGCTTTTGGAAGTTTGGTTTCTTTGGTCCGCTTCCTTAATAAGTGGAAACATAATTGTGTTCGCTAGATCGCATAGCTTTCGTAAGAATTTTGGAAATGGATTTTAGTTTATACACCAAGGCGCACATAATGTATATTACAGCTCAATTAAAATACGCTTAGCTTTTTTTTTTAAAATAACTAATCAACGATTCAATTTTTGGCTTTAGGGCACCGAAATGTGTTGCGAAATTGAAGTCCGTCTACTTCAAAGGCATGCCCAGTTCTCAAATTTTCCGAATAAGCACTGCGGTTCAAAATCTGTAAGGTTAAAAATGCGAATTTGAAATCGGATTAAGTTGGCTTTTTACTTTTGCAGGTTGATAAATTAATGTTGGTTCAATTTTAATGACGTAAGTACACAGTCGGCTTGTGTATTTTATGATTCAGAAAAAAATTAACGGAATTTCGGCGACCGTAGCACCGGCAGCGACGCCATTTTATAAATGGCAAACTTGACAATGAAACTAAACAGCTTCTAACAGCGCATGCTTGACGCTCGATATTTGGAACCAAAATGCCGATTCAGAAAATTTTAAAAAGTATGGAGGAAAAACGCTAAGGCGCCCGTGTGCTGTGCGATGTCAGTGCACGTTAAAGATCCCCAGGTGGTCGAAATTATTCCGGAGCCCTCCACTACGGCACCTCTCTCTTCCTTTCTTCTTTCACTCCCTCCTTTATTTACCCTTCCCTTACGGCGCGGTTCAGGTGTCCAACGATATATGAGACAGATACTGCGCCATTTACTTTCCCCAAAACCAATTATTAATTATTATTATTATTATTATTGTCTTCAACATACTGGCTTTCAATTTCAGAATATAATACTGCGCTCTAAAACAGAAAAATAAAAACTTTTGTGTTTGGCGTACTAATTGAGAATTGGGGTTTATTTGACCGATATCATATAAGTACATAATGTCCGCCTTACTATAGAATACTACTGCACAGACCGCACTGACGTATCACTCACGATTTGGAAAAACAGAATTGTGTAGAGAAACCAAATCGCCCGGTTTATCGCAGAGCTCTAGAATACTTAGGTGCCTTTCAGACGATTAAAAGAATGGACGCATCAGCATCGAGTTTTCTGGTAGAACCCTGCCTTCTTCAAAATTTATGACGGAGGCCGGGCTGCAGTCTAGATTCCGGAAAATAAACACCGAGGTTGAAGTACACATCACTTACGTCTCACCTTTTTGGGTGCACGACATATATGCATTCATCAGCTTTGCAGTGGCGTTCGGTGATTCCGTCAACGTTGAACATTCGTCCAAGAGATCTGTAATAGGCAGTTATGATAAGCGAGCTCTTCTTCAATATAATTTCTTAGCTTTCCTGAAAAACTAACTACAATCGCAGAAAATGTGTACGGGATCCCCAGGTGGTCGAAATTATTCCGGAGCCCTCCACTACGGGCACCTCTTTCTTTATTTCTACTTTCACTCCCTCCTTTATCCCTTCCCATACGGCGCGGTTCAGGTGTCCAACGATATATGAGACAGATACTGCGTCATTTCCTTTCCCCCAAAACCAATTATTATTATTATTATTATAGACTCACTGATTCGGGTTTTTTCGGAACACATTTTTGTCCACTACTTTGAGATATTACACATAATTTTTGTCGCTGGCACAGCACCTAGAACATACAAATCTTTTGGGGTAATAGGTACCTCCACCCGTACTCGGTTAATATATAAACCGGTGAATTAGTTTAGAAAGTGAAATATCTCTGGAGATACCTCAGCTTAGACGTGAAACGGTCTCATTCCGAGTGGAAACTGAACTGCAGTGGGAGGAAAGAGATGAAGATGTTAATAAAGAGAAAAAGGGGAAAGAAAAGGAGAAAATGCTGATAAGTACAGGGCTGGGAAGAGTGTAGGTGGCATTAACCATCCCGCAGAAGGGCACCATATTGTTTTAACACATAAATACACCCTGTTCCCACTCCAGGTAATTTCTGTGTGACAGGCAACGTGGAAGGCTCAAAGTCTTCCACGAAAATTGGCAATCAGCGGTAGCCCCATTTAGCCGTTGTGTTAATGATAAGTACAATTTTCTGCTCGTTGAAACAAATCACGCACAACGTACTCTGTGAATTTAGCTTGCGAACGATGTATAAACTGTTTTTCAACTCACTGTATGCGATGATACGGCCCTTTATTGATCGTAATGACAGTTGGATCCAACAGGAAAGTTGACAGGCCAACGCACAGACTAGACGTCATTAAATTCGTCACCGCACAGTCACATAGTACCAACATTTCAAACAAGGCCTAGAGCAAAACTACATATAAGGCCCTCCTACAATTCCCTAAAGAACCCCACATGCCGAAATTATTAAAACCGCTTCCCACACCTACTCACTCTTTTATGATCGCCACGAGGCATGCTTTTCCGATAAAACACTTTTTAATAGCGCATTAGAACGTGACAAGCAGCGAAATTGTTGCTCTCTGAAAATGTGCAAAATTGGCAGGCTGATACGGACTGATGCGATGAAGCTGCGACAGAAGGGGCTTTGGATCTCGCTCTTTTTGCCTTTATCTCTCTCTCTTTCCCGACCAATGATTTGTCTGTTGTCTGGCGCAGCATGTTTGCTACAAAGGGCTTTTAGCTTTCACCGCAACTGTGTGGTTTTGATCTCATGGGATTTTACTTCGGGCCAGTGCGACATGTTTGCGACCAGACGCTTGTTGCTTTTGGAGTACTTTTCCTTGCACATACCACTATAGCCCCGCTCCACTTTGCTTCTCTCTTCTGCCGAATAGCGTAGCTGACTCCAATGCACCAGCTGGGAGCGCCGAACTGCGCGCCACCACGTTGCGTCGTCGGTGGGTGCTACAAGATCATCTCAACCTCGATCAGAGCTTAACCAGTGTCTAATAACGTCGCCAGGCGGGCCGACGACCCAGCAAAGCAAAACCATGAGCCAATGTCTAAACACATGCTTTCGCACATCTACTCATTTTATTAAAACGAACGCTTGGGAGAGTTGGTAAGCCATTTTAAACAGAACATCGCGCAGTTTGACAGGGACAACGAGGGAGACACGACACAGACTGTGTCGTGTCTCCCTCGTTGTTCCTGTTAAACCGCGCGCTGTTCTGTTTAAAATACTGAGTTTAACTACGTTAAAACCCTCCCATTTTTTTGTGTGTTCCACTATATTACTTCGTTCCGCAATTTTTTTTTCTGATTTATATTTTGTTAACTTCTCTTATTCAATGCATTGTATAGGTAGTGAAGTTTTAACGATCATAGGCGCCTACTTTTACTTGCAGCCACTGGCGTGTTGTGAGTGTTCAGGTCATGCGAGGCACAAGCGAACTGCAATACAACCGCTGATATGTTTGTTGTCAGGCCGGCAGTTGTAGCAGTTATTCATAGCGCAGCAACAAAACAGGGGACAAACACAAGCGCTTGTGTTTGTCCTCTGTTTTGTTGCTGCGCTATGGAACATAACGCGTACCCGCTAGCCCGAACCATGACCTTGTTAAGTTGTAGCAGGCTGGCCTAAGCGCTGTTGTGAATTCAAACTACGTGTCGGAAATTATACTGCAGTGTTTTTGTGCCTCAAGTGACATAAACACTTGTTACACGTCACAGCCTTTTGCTCGGCTAATGAAACCGAAACCAAAACAGCACCAAAAATAAATTCAATTAGCAGTTATATAGCGGTCGGAGGCAAGTACTACAAAGTGAGTCATGTATTGTAATGTCTAACGCATCATTTGATAGAAGGAAACACGCAACGCCTCCCGAGGTAAGATTTCATTGGCTAACGGGTGAGCAGGAGTGTTCGTCAACGATACACCACGTCAGCACTCCCGACATGCGGCGTCAAAAACGCTGGACTAAACCCTTCTTATAGCTATCGCCATAAAATATTTGTTCGGTCCAGAGTGCTATTTTAAGCACAATCTTCGTCATGCTTTTAGCGCCTATGCATTCGCCACTAGACTCTCACACGGACGCACAGGCGCATACTTTTAAGCCATTATGTACTTTGACAAAAAGATGGTTCCAGTGAGAATACGTAGCAACTTCTAGATACATTGCCGGGCAAATAACTTCGGTATCCTCAATACCGCTCTAGTATGTGCAACCATATGATCTCATAAAGAGTAACCAAGAGTTTAGAAACATGACATTTTTGTGTTATGGTTAACCTTCTGTGAGGTATCCGGAACGAGCCGCATTTTCATAAGCTGGGCGCCTTTTTAGATTCAGAACAAATGGTATCAAAAGGTTATAACTAACTATGTATTTGAGTCACTTGCCTGCAAGGTCCTTCACTGCTTTGTCCTTCAGAGGCTTCGGTATCTCTTGGCTGCCATTCCACTTCCCGCAGATGTAATCATGAAAATTTACGCAAGGCCCGGAAGACCCCCTTTGGGCCTCAATCTGTTTTACTGCGTTACAAAAATACAATGGTTTGTTTCATCGAGGTTCAAGCATTATTTTATTCAGAGACGTCTACCCTTCCTACTTAAAAAAGCTGCTCATTGCCAGATCAACAGATGTGAATGCAAATTCGCCTCATGCTACGCGGAAGCGTGAATTTCAGGTGACACCAATACTGAATGATTTTTTAGTTCAGAAAAGTCTCCTCGAATGACGTAGAACTACGTTAACAAGCGAAACCAGCAAAGTTTTGATCAATTGCTAATGACCAGTAAGACATAACGTAATGTATGGTGCATTAATTCAAAGAAAAAAATTGAAAGGAACGCTTAAGCTCCGCCTTAAGGGTATGACACTGCAGCTTAAGCCCATATAAGTATAATTGGTTATTCTCTCTTTAATATTCATAGATTTCTGGAAGCCCTCATGCCACTCCTGTGGCGCAGTGGTGCAGCGATTAAGCGATGCGCCACTGCCCTGCGATGGCAGGTGCTGCCAGCGGTGGGGCTTGTGCTACCTAGGTTCTCTTTGCTCACAACCTCCCTCGACCAATCATTATTTTAAGTTCTATCTGCCACGGTGGGCAGTTTGCTCACAATCCGGTGCGCAGGTTTTGATAATGCCTCAAGGTCATGTAACCTAGGTACCCCACCTGCCTCCGAGGTTGCTTCTCTGGGGATTTCTCATGGATTTTTCGGTCACGGTTCGTGACGTCGATGACTCCGACGGCGACGCCGGGTTTTCTGCGACACGAGATTCTTAACTCTATAGCGTTAGCATAAGGCGACGAAAACATTGCTGCCGACAACAGTAAACAAGCCACCTGTTTTAAAGCAGCCCTGTAGCCACTTAAGATGTAATGCGCATATCTCCACCGTGCTTACCTAATTGCGTGCATTCGTCCTCATCACAGACTCGATCGCTTGACCTTGGTTCACCTAAGACAAAAGAAGCAGGGTGTTTTGATCATTCGCAATTGCAATCGGTGGTTCAGATCATACTGGGGAGCGCTAAAGGTTCCCGACAACGACGCCTAACATGAAACGAAAAGAGAATATGAAATCACTGCTCACGTTCATTACCGCTACCGCCATCACTAGCCCAGCCGGGCGTGCAGAGAAGATTTGTAATACACGTTTATAATACAGCCGAGTCCACTTATAACACGCCTTAGTTATAACGAACGCTCATTTATTACGAATCAAGGTGGTACTACCGTCAAAATTTGTATTGATCCTCGCTTTGCATATCCTTGTAACATTATTCTTTTTACCATGCCAGCGCATTTTTATTTGCATGTATTAGCATTTTTATCAGTCTATCTCTGAAGCTTGACCCACTGACATATTATTTAATGTATTTTGTTGCGTTTTCGAGTGTGCTATTTTTCCGCTTTTGGCAAGTAATGGAATCATCTTTTCTTGGCATGCCATTCGTTGTCTTCCATCGTTTTCACCCCGATGCATATGCGTTTCACTGCATTTTTCGATCTGATACTTCGCATGGGACCGGAGTATGTATGGAATTAAATAAACTAGTTCGTAATGGGCTAGGCACCTTGGCCTAATACAAAATCAGCCTGGTCAATTCTCATTGCCAAGGAGCTCCTACTTTCGACCTACATAGCTGTCGAGATACTATGAATGCATATCCGTCATATTACCCGAATTCTTCAGCATCTCCGGGATTCGTTGTAAGCACTGAGTCTGCACGCTGCATTTAAAAAAAATATTTTTGCCCACCAGTGGTTTGTTACATCATAGCTCTCACCAACGTCGCGACCTTCGTCCCCGTTGTGGTGTCAGCGCGAACCTCACGTGCGCTTTACTATACTGGTGATAGCGAAGAAAGCTGACCTATTATACCATCTGCATTCAAGCAGATAACCCCAATCTTCCTCGCGCAAGGTATGTTTCCCATACCCACGTGTATGAAAATCGCTAGTTCTCAACCACTAGTTTAAGTGCACCGTGGTGTTCCAGCAAGACAGGTCACAATTAAGCTGCGAATTTCAAACAAGGCAACCTATATACGGTATGAAATGGCAGAGCTTCGAGCTCCTATACGCCAGTCGTCGAACCCTATCCTGCGATTCTAAATTTGTCGCTAAGACTAACATTAGCTTTGCACCATCGTGATCACGCGCAACTAGTGCAAATAGAAGTCATATACAACATTGAATACCTGAAGAATGTCACGGCAATCACGACAGCATTTCACTGCGGCTACTACGACACGGTGGCACTATTGGTAACGACCTAGCTGAGGCTACTCGGTCGCCCCTTAAGAGTGCGCATACCGTCAGTATTCCACTGACAAGAGGCGGCAATGCAGGACGTCTTAGTGTGCTTTCCCGCAACACGTCTTTGGCTTCGTGGAATACTCAAGGAAGATCGGGAGCCGCTTGCGCAACCTCGACCGCTTACTGCAATTCAAGGTGCCTTCGGGGCTCTCCCGCTGCTATTTAATCCGGCTGTGTGGCCTTTGGCATGGACTGGCGTACACACAGGCTTACTACCGTCTCATGCAATCGCAGGTTCTGCAGCGTGTGAGCACTGTGGGTGTGAAGAGAAGACAATTGCGCACCCACTTTGTGACCACACTCGAGTGGACAGTGAACGAGTGTCTCTGAAGGCAGAACTCTGAAGGTTGTATACATGCCCCTACCGGAGGCCGATATTAAGGAGCTCGTTGACCATACATTTCCTTGCTGTTTCTGAAAACTGGGTGGGCTCACCACTCGGAATGAGAGCAAGCAACTAGACGTGAGTGCCCACGAAAGCCTCACGCAGGGCTACTAAGCGGCATGCGAAGAGAGCTACCCTTCACATGCATCCCGCGTAAGTCCAAAGTTAACAACGGAGGACAAAGCCTCAGGGGCGCCTGCCGTTGATTGGAGTCCTTGGTAGAGAGTGGGAGTGTAGATGGTTCCCCCCTTCCTTGTTCAGGCCATCACCCTAAGACTACCCCCCCCCCCCCCCCCCTCGTTCAGAAACCCATCTACCTGCCCTTTCGCTGTCATGGACTCCAAAGGCAAGCACCATCTGATACTTCCCCTGATCTTGTTCAGAAAACCATTTACCTGTCCTCTCTCTACCGTGGACCCGTAAGTCCCCACTCTGTTTTCCTCCCGTTCCGGCGGTACTTGCCCATCGAAACAGTGTTGCAAGTGAATGTGATAAACGAACCGCTGCCGGCGAAGAATTTCTTTGACCGGGTGCAGTTGCGGGAATTCACGAGTGGAGTAGCTACATGCCTTTCACTTTACGTATTTCTCCCTCTTTGTTAGAAATAGCTATAGCAATGAAAAAAAAGAGTTTTTTCTGAATTCAGTAACTCGCATTTTGCGAAACGTGCTGCCAGTGGTATGGGTCTTTCGATAAATATGGATTAATCGAACAATTAATGCACTTCGCCAATACATGTAGAGGCGGCAATCCCAAAATTTCTGTTACATTGTTGCAGCTAGAGACTTGGAGCCGCCTGCTTGATTTGCTAGAATAAGTGAACAGTGAATCTGGTGCGAAGGTGGCTCTGAACATTGTTGATCAGCATTTTGTTTCTTTGAGGGCATTAAACTGAATGAGAGGCTCCGTTTGGGAAAGCAGCTAGTCAGTGTCACAAAAAAAAGGCTAATATTCTCTATTTATGGCAACATCATCAAAACACTAGTGCGGCTCTATGGCATAAGGTACTTAACTTACATCTCGTCTTCAAAGTGTTGGGCACGTTATTCTGCTCGCTGAATGCCCGTACGACCTAGCCCCAAAAAGATCGCTATTAGATCCCCTAAATTATATTAAATATTCTCGATGCAATTCTATATTCCAGAATATATCAAGAAATAAAAGCATACCTTTCGACTCGCAAATAGTGACGCACAGTATTCCAAGGATAATTTGAAAAATCATTGTCCTCTGTAAAGGAAAAACAGCATAAATAGCATGAATTTAACGTCAAAGATTGGTAATGCAACTTTCCTAAGCTGCGTTCAGAGAGAGCGCCTAAAAGTTCTATAGCTGAATAATTCTTCATGAAACTTCATTCACATATAACCTCGCATAACTTGCATAATATATGCTTATCTCGCTACATAGCTTCGTATTCTTTGCTCACATACCTTACTTTAGGAGATTTCAATGGCTCTTCAGTCATTCCAACGGATCTTCAACGAAAGATGCTCCTAAAAAGAATGCCTCAACTAACTGAAATTTTAACGTCGCCTCTGAAGTTTTCTGAATGCGCAAGTCAAGAACAAGCTGAATTTTCTCAATACCTGGAAGCGCAGCTTAGGATTGAGGGGGGTCCTGTAACGGTCGTGCTGGCAAGCGTAGAGTAAAAGCTTCATTTCATGACTACTCGCTCAAATCTCCAAGCAATTACGCTTTTTCGTGCCTGCCGTATCCTGAAAACTTTGGGTGGACTTTTTCATTCCTGCTACCGGAGTAACACAAAATACGCCATCCCCATCATAGAACGAAGTGTTCAAGGAAGAGGAAAGATTTTTCATTCCGCTAAGCGATCGTGAAAGGTCTTTTCGGGGCGAAAATTCTTGACTGCTGGAAAATTGCTCCAACCAACCTCGTTACGTGCTCACCAAAAACAATTCTTGAAAATAACCTATCATTACGAAAAGAGTGAGGTAACATTATGTGTGATCCCCACAATGTCTCCTGGAAGCTTTACATCGCTCTTTGTCCTTATTTTACAAAACTAGAAAACAAGGAGGCGCAGACTATGAAGGTATGTTATGAAGTAGGGCAGGTATGTAAGTTGTCTCTTTCCCAGAGGGCACCTCATCCGCATCGTGAGAGAACGCAAGAAGTGGTTTGAATGGAAGAACGCAGACAGAAGGGGCAGTGCTTGCCATGTAGTACAGCTTTTAAAGTGTGCCGGTTGGTCCAGCGCTCGTGCTGGACCTAGTTGGGAGATAACTCGGTGGTGACAGCAGTGAAATTCCAACTTTGAGATCGTAGAAATTTTAATTACCACGGCTGTCGACCCTGTTCTTTCAAGACTAGAAACATTCGAAAGAGCGTTTCTAGATTCGTGATGTCATTGAAAGGCATTGCCGGATCATCGAAGTGGGATCATAATAATTAGCGAGCGATCCATTCACGTCTGTCGAACGTATGCAAGAAACTTCACTCTGCTAACTCGAAACGGCAAGGCTGTGCGCTGGGGCCGGAAAGCAGAGAAATAAAACGCAAACATTTAAAAAATTAGCCGACGATTACGGTGGTCGGTAATGCGAAATTTGAGCTCAGCTCTTCAGAAGAGGGTTGTGCTTATCTATCTGCCACCCTTCGAGACATTCCTATGGCAGCCACCTTTCGGTTGTCCATTCCTCCGCTCTCGCTGTGGAAAGTGGCGTTTAGCTCTGTTACTACCTGCGACGGCTGACAGGTGGCGTGTTACGCTGACAACACCTAGTGTTCCTGTATATGCTCGCGCAGGGAGCAGAGTTGCGCGACTGTTTTCCTCGCGCCGCTCTTGACGCCATTCGCCAAGCGGCCGTCACGTGGTTCCGCAGACGACGTTTGTTCCATTTTAAAGTGGAAGAGCCGACTTTCCTGGCGCAACGCCGGTTCCTCGCCAGCCCCAGTACCCTCTCGGCTGCCATCGTGATCCGACGCGTCCGGTGCGGTGTGTTCCCGCCTTTTCCGTGCGCTCCAGTTGTATATATTTTGATAGTGTGCAGTGACAGCAGCCTCCAACTATGACGGGGTGCAGTGCGACAAACTGCAAGAACCGTACCGAAAGCGGCAAAGCTTTTTACGCAGTGCCGTCCGGACGGTCAGTCGTACGTCAGCGATTGCGCTGGCTTTTGCGTATGGGACGCGTGAAAGCAGCTCCGAAAGGAACTCGAATATGCGAGATATGAGAATAAACAGCACAACTTTACCGTATTTGCATGACTAATTTAGCCACATAACCTCCATTGTCTCATACCTCCCTCCGGCGTTGCAACCATCATTTGCCTATGTGCCTAGTCTGATAAAAATTACAGTTCAATATAAATTATAAATTGTTCAAAAGGCACGCTCAAACTCCATGCGGCGACTCATGTTTGCCATCAACAAATTATCTTTATTTTTCCTGCAAAGTTACAAGTTCCAAATGAAAATGTGTACCAAGGTTCTGTTCCTAACCTAGCTGCGCGTGACAGAGCATTTCTCATGTGCAGCCGCTGCCAGCCCGTCTGCTTATTCTGCTGCCACCACCAACATTTTGCAGAAATGGTTTGTTTTGTGAAATAAAGAATGGTTGACAAGCAAACTGTATGTGAAATTTTGTTCTAGTCCCAGTTTACTACGCAGAAGTGGGAGGCCAGTCTCTCAGCATGAGAACAAGCTTTGTCTAGACTTTTTAACTATTTTATTTGTTAAGAATACCCCTAAGGTTCCACTAACAAGGATGTTAACACTGGAGGAGAGGGGAACAAAAATAGCATGAAATACTTGAAAAAGCAAAATTGGGTATTCAGACAATCATTTTTCCTTGAGTAAAAGCATAGAGCAGTCCAAAACAAAGATATTTCAGAATGCAGTGAAGGTACATATAATTCAAGTAGGTCAAGAGAAAACGCAATAGTGCTTAGGGAAAAACGAGCAGTTAAATAACAGCACCAGAAAGAGATATCACTTTTCGAGATCCTTGGAAACTCGTATACCACAATTCAGCTGCAGTGACTCAAGGCAGGCTTCTCTAACTTTTGGATATTAAAGAAGTACGGCACGTGATGTGTTTGGCTTGTAAAGATGACCATGGCATAGGAAAAATGCAATAGAGGGCTCGATATCAGAGCGACAAATGATACGTATATTTTGTGAAAGATAAGCGCGCGAGTTTGCGATATCTGTGCCTTTGGTGGGTTAGATTTACTTGCGTGCAAAATGCATAGCTTTAGACTGCCCGCATTCACATCGTATGCAGCGTGGTTTCACAAGCTTCGTACCACATCGGCGGTCGCAACCCTCTAGAATAATGTATTTAAATGTGGTTCTGCAGGGAGATGCATTACCGCTCTTCTCTTCATCGCACAACTCACGCAGGTTTTTCATTGCCAAGCATTTCTGCGCCATTATTGTCCGTACTGCGAGCTATCGCTGTCAATCCGCGATCTTTCTGTCATACTGTATGATATTTTCGGAAAATCAGATTATTTTCCACGTTTTTTTCAACGAAGTATGATGGGCTTAGCATCGATCTCTGAGCACTGAGACAGTAAAAGGAAAAAAGGATGCCCGCAATCGAGCGCCGTTTGTAAGCTTTAAAAAAAAATGCGAACTGCTCTACTACGCCAGCCACGTCATAATTCCAGCGTCTGTGCGCTCGAGGAGCTGCTTTCCCGCACAGCTTGGAACAAAATGGCGGACCTTCGCGCAACTCTGCTCCCTGCGGGAGCATATACAGGAACACTAACAACACCCACGACTACGAGGCGGAATCCAGGGAGGGACGCATAAGAGCTGCGCTCCCGAAAGTACATCGCGGCAGTATGTATTTCTTAGAGGAGCGACCATTTTTAATGAGAAACCCGGTCAGTGTGAAGTGCACGACTTTCAGATTAGAGTGGTATTCGTTTTCTTTTTTTGCGCCACTAAGTGCATACAGCTTGGTTCCTGAAACGCGGTACTGCTGTAACGCAATAATCGTAAGCAGAAGAAATTTATATTGTTTCCCTCTCATTAGTTTTTGTTTTCTATGAGCAAAAAGGTCGGGCTTTCCGAACGTGGAAAAACATATTCCATCAATGCCACCTTTCCAACTAAATAGCGGCAGCGACATCTGACATTGTGTTCAAGAGAATGTCCGTGAGCAGATGTTGTTATAAAGCACAAGGCACTAGACGCCGAAGTCCTAGAACGTGACATTTAATTAGGTGAAAATGATATTACATGAACATCAGCTCAGGAATATTTCTCTGACAAGTCAGGTCAAGATCCTGGGATGTGAGTGTTGGGCCGACTTTCACCAGCTTAATTTTTCAGGCACGTTAAGCAGCTTAAGCTGCTTTCAACGAACAGAACTAAAAATGATAGACGCGCTTATGAAAGCTGTTGCTCCCTATAGTATGGATAAACGAAAGTAAACAAACTGCACATCTCGAACCAAAAAAAAAATCGGGTCTCCAGGTTGCGCACAAGCCCGCAAACACTGTTGCGCTTTGCCTACCTGTTCCCAAAGACCGGCCGCCGAGAGAAAGAGCCCAAGGCATTGTCTACCAAATTCCATGCGCAGACTGCGACGCAAGCTACATCGGCAAAAACCAAAAATTTCGAAGAAAGAATTCGGCAACATATAACCGACGTCCGCAAATTTGCAAGAGAACGCAATCCAGTAGCCCGAACATTCCGAGGACTCCGACCATAGAATCAACTTCGAAGAAACCCGCATCCTCGGAACCGAACGAAATTACCACAAAGGGCTCCTTCTAGAATCCTGGCATATCCAAACCACCCGGAACAACATCAACCGCACAAAAGGAAACCTGCCCCCAGTATATGCCCAGGGACTTCGCTCTTCAACGCAACTAAAAAAATTCGCCATTCACCACCTCCCTCCAGTGCGCCAGCGTGACTAACAGCCTAAACCTTCCTCCCCTTCCCCCGCGCCTTTCGCATCACAGTTGTAGTTCCTTTGACCAGCCCCCCCCCCCCTCCCCTCCATACTTAAAACACGCTAGCTACTGCCCTCGGTCACCCCTGATGAAGGAGCCGAGTGGGCTTCGAAACGTTGGGTTAAAGTTAACATTTTTAGTTGGAGATGTGCAGTTTATTATGTCTTCAAACCCAACCAGACAGGCAAATGTGTCAAAATGTTTAGTTTTCGAAAGTAAACAAAAACCGCATTGATGGGAATGCTACCACATTGCATATTGCATTTGGGGCTTGGCACAAGACCATTCAATTCCCAAACTGCCATGGAAACCGAGGCAACCAACGTGTGCATGTAAGTGCAACGAAGACACATGGTACTAATGACAAGCTTGACCAATCTTGAAGATACCATTACTGCCAAAAATAAAGGTTTGAGCTCATAGCAAGCTGGACTGAGAGCCATTCCTCATGATACGACACCATGAAGAAGACATAATATGTGCATTTTGTATTTTTAATTCCTATAAATCATAGGTAGAAGAAAATACTGAGTTGCTAACACATAGTGCTCACTTAAACGAAAATCCTTGATGCCGCGAACACTTGCCCGTCCCACATCCACACACCAGTCATGAGTTTGAAGTGCTTACTTGTGTTTTTCAGCTTCTCTAACTGTTGTTACAGCTTAGAACTGCTTTTCTGCATTTTTTTCTTCCTTCGTAGTCATGTTTTGACTTTTTGAGCACTGTAGACATGTTGCACTTTGCGCTGCTTTTCAAAATATACTCGGGAAACCGGAGCCTGTTCTATGCGCTTTAGCGTGGCTTTTTCTTCCATACTCCCTAAACTTATGCTCTTGTTTCAAATCAATTCAAATTGAGTTCTTTTCAATTCAGATCCTACAACTGACGGTATTACAGGTGCAGCTGATGCAAATCATTGTAAGGCGCTGTACGCTTTACGATGCCCTCATAAAGACGAGCTTGGCCAACCTCGAAGATACGGAGCCTCTACCTGTACTGGTAGTAAAAGACGACGTCGTAACAGCAAGCTCAAAAGCAGCATAATTCTTTTCATACAACATTTGTGATGCATCCTTCAGTGTAATCACCGCGCTTAATTTGCGTAAGTAAGGCAGTCTTCGCAGGAGCATTTCCTTTTTCTCTGCTATAATCGGGTTCCTGCACGGATTGCCGCTGTTGTCCTTGCCGGAGCACAGCTCATGTGCTGTCAAATCATGATGCGCCTTTCTATAGATATGGCCTTGTCAATGCAGCGCTTCTCTTCTCGCTTCATTCTGCGCCTTTCGCCACGAGTACCGAGACAGGTAAAACTAACAAGGTCACCAGTTATTTCAGCCTCTTGTTAGCGAATAAGTCATCACTTGACTCTCGCCGCCCATGATCCGTAAAGGGTCACTGAGGAGATCTGCATAGAATTATTGTGCGCATCAAAAATCGATTATCTGGCTCTTTCTTAGTACGTTGCCGTTTGTCTGGCACCAAAACACGCATTTACGCCTTAAAACACGCAATACATGCTCCGTTTTAGGCGACGGACAAACACGCATTTATGGCTCAGAGAATTTAATTCATATTTCCCCCTTTCTAGACTCAAACTCGTGAAGTTTGACGACGTCGATATATCGTCACCGACGCAGACATGACTTGAGAAATCAACCGATGACGGCAACACCTATATTTCGTTTCTTCGGTGTTTTATTGCTTATAAAAGCTCCGTTTCCGGCGATAGTGGCACCTCGGTCCTATATAGCCATAGTTGGTCGATAAAGGTCAACTTCGATTTGTTCTCAGCGTCCCATTAATTCGACACGAACGCGACGCAACATTCTAGGAAATCCTCGCTCCAAGCTCAGGTCCACACGATTGTGCTGATGTTTTGTGCGTTGGCTTAATTACCGTACCGATAACCATCTGTTATTCCTCAAGAATTCCACGTCGTTTTTGCAATAATCAACGAATACCACTCTGCCTCTGTTGCCGTTAGCATCAAGGCCATACAATTGTTTTCAGAGATACCGAGCCATAGCAAAAAAAAAAAGATTAACAGGAAGAAATATTTTTTGGTTTGTTAGCGTGTGTTGTCCGCCAATAATAAAAGGCAAATGAAATTTATGCTTTGCCATGAGGAGTGATTAGTCAACTCTTTCACTTAATAACAAGCAGAGGTAGACAACACAAGGAATGCAAGACTCCAAGTCTGTGCCTAAGAGTAGGGTGCGCCTAAATGTAGTAGTGACACGTAAAAGAGCAAATAATGACAGACAAGAGAAAGACAAATATTTTGTAGTCTTGAAGAATGCGAAGCGAACGCGATTCATGGTGGCTTTCGCGCTTTCCTAAGCCGCCGCGCCCGTCTAGTAAAGGAAACAGATATAAAGAAATGGTATACAAACACCCCGCAGCTAGGTTTCGGGAGGCAGAGAAGCAGCGCAAGAAACGGCGAAAACGCTGGAATAAAAAAGAAACAGTCCTGACAATCTTGGGGAATGGACGCCGCCGAAACCCACGACCCTTTTGATGACCGAACGGACAGGGGGAAGCGAGGCAGGATCACCGAGCGTCCTGCTCTCGAAGCGGCCTCTGCCATGCAACTGCGAGTGGAAGACATGCCGACGGTGGTGCACCAACCGCTAAAGTAACAGCACACGCGGCCAGACGCCCATTTGAGGACTTGGAAGGAGGAAGGTGGAGGGGGTATGGCGTACAACGCAGACTTTCAGACGTAGTAAAACCATTCCAGATAATACGAGCAAAATAGGGGAGAAAGATTCAGACATCCGTGTCTGTGTAGACACCGATAGTGCGCAAAGCCAATGCAGTCTAAACACAGCCGAGATTTTGAGCTTGACTTCCACACACTTTTTTTCTCTGAAAAACGCTTTCGATATTCAGAGGCTCTTTCTGGTTCATGCGGTAGACATTGTACAGCCGGCCTGTTACTGACGGCTCATTGGGCACACGCCTTATAAAATTAATGAGAAAGGCAGACATCCAGCGCGGCTGCGTTTTTATGGAGGCAAAACGCTAAGGCGCCCGTGTGCTGTGCGATGTCAGTGCACGTTAAAGAACCCCAGGGGGCCGAAATTATTCCGGAGCCCTCCACTACGGCACCTCTTTCTTCCTTTCTTCTTTCACTCCCTCCTTTATCCCTTCCCTTAGGGCGCGGTTCAGGTGTCCAACGATATACGAGACAGATACTGCGCCATTTCCTTTCCCCAAAAACCAATTATTATTATTATCACACATCCAGCGCAGCCTCAAATCGCGAACCTTTGATATTCCTCTAGGAAGTCCGTCCGGGTAGCGCTCACGAAAGCTATACCTTCTAAATCACGTTACAAAGTGAGTCATGTTGCGCTTACTCAGTGAATCCGCAAATGCAAGGCGTTCCGCTTGTGACCAGGACGAAGCGCTTGATGGTATCCCGGCCTAAGACACGACACTTTTGTATTTAGCTTTGAGGGAGCCCAAGAGGTAAGATTCGGGAGCTGTTTTCGTGGTAATGAGGCTTGTTATAATGAAAAAAAGATCATGAACTTTATACTGTTTAATTCTTCCTTTTTGTTTTAAGTCACGAGCGGAAAGTAACCGCATGGTTCTGAAGACAATGAGCTCCAAAGCATAAACATCATCCATCATTGTAACCTTTTGATTAACTAGAAGCAAATTCATCTGCCGTAAATGTCATTACTTTATCGCATAGTGCTCGAAGGGCTTTTGGCATCAATTATCAAGTCCTCGTGCTCATTAAAAGAGGTACTGACGTCAACTTTTTCAGTGAAGTTTGAAACTTTCCACGCAATCAATTTTCTCTTGATCACAACATAGCCAGGAAATAAGAACAAAAATAGCAGACTCATAATATCAAATATATATATTTAAAGATCATCGTAATATTGTCGTAACGTAAGTCATCACGAGCGAAGTGTACTTAGCGGTAACGTCATAGTTTAAAAACAATTTTAAGAATTCGGACTTCACATCGATCATCAGAGTCATTTGCAGCTCCACTGACGTCTCTGGGGGAATGCCGTCACTCCCAAAATTTCTGTCGTAGCGCAACACCTCCCCCCCTCCCCCCTTCCTCCCGGGCTGGCCTCGCGGTGTATTTTGTTAAAAGTAGGAGTTCAAGACTTGCTTTCCATACCTCCATCTCTCTATCAAATATGCACCTTATGCAAAGAGGAAGCAAGAGAGATAACAAGTCGCGATTATTGAAAACAATGCCCCTTCCAAGTGCTCGCCAATGTCACCTTCACCGCGCTGCTTGCTCGCTTCCGTCAGTATATGTTCCAGCGAGTTTATTACTGCGTTTTGAAGAGGTAAGCTTCACTACGCTAGATAAAGCCGTCGTCGCGTAGACCGGAGAATGGCCTTGAACGACCTTCAGCCTAACCAAGAATAGCCGTGTATGACCATATGTGGTGCAGTTATGGTGTCGAACCCTTGACCCCTGACCTTGACCCATGACCTGTTTTGACCTTTGACATATGACCTTGAGTTGACCTTTGCTTCTGACAATGGTGACCTTTGGGTTGACCTTTGACCTTAAGAACATCCGATGGAGTGATGTGAAGCCACGTGATGACATCCGATAACGGTGTCGTAAGACCTTGTGATACCCCGTCATAACCACGTGGTCGTGTGGGTATATATAGAACGGCTGTCGAGAGCGTGTAGCGGAGCTGCCATGGACGAGCCTCAGACGCTTAGAAAGCTTGCTTGCTTTTCGCTGAATTCCAGGGTTAGCCAAGTTAAGCCACTGTTACTAAGGGCACTGAGCCGGACTTGTGCGTTGTGGGCTGTCAAGCCGTGAACTGGTAACGCTGGTTAGGTGTAAAGCTACAGTCAACCGAACGAAGAACAAGTTGCAGTGAACAAGTCAGTCACTGCGATAGCGTGGAAGCCTACCAGTGGTATGTATGCGGCACCGCATTCACCTCGCATAAATGATGTAGTCATAAAAAAATGCAGTTCACTCTAGCTACAGAGAACGGCGCGTCCTAGAGGTAGGCCAGCATTTCTTGACGAATCTCACTTCTGTTAATTAGCATTTCGTAATAATCTTTCCGGTTAATGCTCACAGTGATGGATCAGTGGTTATGGCGTTGAGCTGCTCAGCCCGGGGTCCCGGGTTCAAATTCACAGCCACGGCAGTCGCAGTAGGATGGAAATTAATTACGGAAACTACTCATGCGCTGTGCGCGGTGAGTGTACGTTAGGGAATCCCAGGTGGTCGAAATTACACCTGAGCCCTTTACTACGGCGCCCCTATATTCCACGCGCAGCTTTTAAGCTTCATATATGACTGCTACCCCTTTCCCATCAAGAATAGCAGTAGGACGCTCGAGGCATGCCGGGAAGACAGAGCTTCGGACTGACATGTGGTTGTTTGTTGACTGTTCTGCGAATATGATTTGCTGGTTGCTCAGTTTAGTTTTCATTGATGTTTTGCTTGCTTTGTGGTGGTGTAGTTATCAAGCTGCGCACACAGTTCATTCGAGATCCGAAGCATCCCAACGCTGCAGTAACTTCATCGCGACATATACAACCACCTTAAAAATGCGCAGGTATGGTAAGTGTGCTTCTGCGTGGCAAAATAGAGAAATCTAATCTGCTTTCGCTCTGAAGAGCGTCGATCATTTAACGGGAAGTCGCTCACGAGCTTACCCGCCTGTATTGTTTCTGGCTCGGCGATCGAAAAGCTGAAATAAACTTTTGTTTCCATTTGGTGCGCGCTTCCGTGAGAGACTGGTGAAATTGACCAACCTTTAGATTGTTTATGTCATAAATAATGGCGGCTGTGAAGACTTCTTTGGGTTGTCTCATTTTATAAAACAGTGCGCATGTTTTATACAACTAAACTGCAAACAAAAATTAAAGGACGACTTCACTTATCTGCTTCTTCTTCCTGCGTATATGCACCGACATGCATTACAAATGAAGAGCGCATATGTGAGCTGCTCTGAATAATAGCCGCAAGTCCGCGGTTGGTTTATGAACTGCTGTCGGCGTGGTTCACTTCAGTCTGGGACATAAAAGGTTAAAAAAGTTTTCCGGCGCGGCAAACAGGGTTGAGACGACGGAAGAAAACACGGCACAGAGCGGCGTTCTTTCTTCCATCATCTCGTGCCTGTTTGCAGCGCCGAAACATTTTTTCGATATGGATCACCAACTGCCGTACAACAAAAACTTTGCTAAGTAGAGAGGCTGCATGCGTCGCATGAACACGTCCTTCACTTAATTGTGGTAGGACAGGATTCTGCTTTCTAATTCATGTTTTTCCTTGCAAAATGCTCAAGCGCAGCACCAGGACATAGTGACAGCCGGTACTTAGGACGCCAAAACAAGTTTCTTATAGAACAGAAAGGGTTAGGGATTGTTTTTCAAGGCGCAAACAAAAGGCGCTAACCCAAAATAGCAGACAGCAATCAAACGTTTCTATATTTTAGAGTGTCAAGACGTAACTTCAAACGTGTACTATTTTAAACGCTATGAATTTTTTTTTTGAAGGAAATATTTGCTCTAAAAAGTGGGCCTATAAACGCAAAGAAGGTTTTTTCGACTACTAGCTATGTTTGACGACATGAAAAGAAACCCCTCTCTCACCATGAGGAAATCCTCTTCTCGTTTACAACTATCTGCTTATCTGCCTAGTTATTGCAGCGTACAGTAACTATATTTTGTGCAAGGATATATTGTTTGCAAAACATTGGTTCCTTGCAATGTATTTGTTTGTGAAAATTGGTATTTTTGCAGTCGAATTGTAGGGAAGAGAGAAGAGTTTGTTTCGTATATGAGATGTAAAGCTCTTCCTTTCATGTTTGCTCACGTGTTAACATTGATGAATAGGGAAGAAAGACGAATTATAATTATAATTGGTTTTTGGGGAAAGGAAATGGCGCAGTATCTGTCTCATATATCGTTGGACACCTGAACCGCGCCGGAAGGGAAAGGACAAGGGAGGGAGTGAAAGAAGAAGGGAAGAAGGAGGTGCCGTAGTGGAGGGCTCCGGAATAATTTCGACCACCTGGGGATCTTTAACGTGCACTGACATCGCACAGCACACGGGCGCTTTAGCGTTTTTCCTCCATAAAAACGCAGCCGCCGCGGTCGGGTTCGAACCCGGAAGAAAGACGAAGCATTTCGTTTCCTGTATTAGATGTAAACCTCTTCCTTTTATGTATGTTCACATGTTTAACATTGATGCGAAGGGAAGAAAGAGCGAAGCATTTCGTTTCGTATATCAGACAGAAAGCTCTTCCTTTCATGTACGCATATATTACTCGTATGTACGCGAAGACAGAGACCGAAGCATTTCGTTACGCACATCAGAAGTAAAGATCCTTCTCTTATGTTTATTCCCACGTTAATATTCACGGATTGCGAATTGGGAGCGACGTCTTTTGTTTCCTATATCAGCTGTACACCTCTTAATTTTATATTTATTTGTAAGGTTTAACATTCTTCCTATATTTCCACAGGCTTAAAACGTAAAGTACGGAAGCAGGTGCACTACCGAAGAGGCAAATAAAGATTACAGCGCACCGAACGAGAAGTTGGCGCCAAGGTGCCGTACAATTTCTTCTTTCAGGCTGGGAGCCAATTTGGAGTCCGCAGGATAAATTGCAATGACCAAGTGTTGTTTTCGTGGATCAGAGTACTAAACATGCTGCTGCATGTTTCTAATTCCACTGAAAGGTAACGAGCTACCCTTTGCATTATAGAGGTCGTTGCTATTTTAAACTGCAGTTGTATCCTCTTCTCCGCATTTAAATGGGCACTAAAGAGGAATCTTAACTCGTCTTTTTACCGCGGAAGCTCTACGTACACGTTCCGGGCATTCTTAGAAGCTTCAAATTATTGTACTGTGTGACCGATTGCCATAATCAAATTGGATTAAACGTCCCGGCCCCAGCCTTTCTTTGAACTCAACGCGGTACGTAGGCGGAGTCAACCAACGCGTGGAGTGCCTTTCAGCCAGTCCAGTGGCGGCTTCGCTTTCGCTTTTATTTAGTTTTTTAGGTTTCTCTGAATAAACAGTTTTAGTCACAGACAATATAGCCACAAATTAGGCCCACTGAAATAAAAATACACATGGACTCTTTGATTTACGTATCACTCCGCAGATGGCAGAGCGGCAAGCCGCCACCGGACTTGTTGACGCTTTGGTTGACTCCTCCTACCTACCGCGATGAGTTCAAAAAAAAAAAAGTGGGAGCCGAGATGTTCAATTCGATTGAACTAGGGCAATCGGCCGCACAGGACAATCATTCGAAGTTTCTAGGAATTCCCGGAACGCGTAGATACAGTTCCCGCGGTAAAGAAACGAGTTGAGATTCCTCTTTAGTGCACCTTTAAGGGCACTAACATTTATAGCAGAACGTTAAATGTAGGCTCCTTGCTCTCGGCGACTGCGTGGTAGTAAAACGACATTTTTCTTCTACAATGTTTGTCAGAAAATGTATAGTGCAGGGCAGTATTCGATATATCAGCGAGTTTCATAAAAGCTTGAAATTAGCTCGCTTTTAAGACAAACCCCTCGGGACTTGTCATGTATTTGCTCCTTTCACGCGACGTTATGAGTTATTAGTAGGTTGCTGGTTCTTCAGAAACATTTAATTCTCGACATGGCCTCTATTTAAATCGCGGTTGCAGCGCCGATCAAACCAACTGTCCCAAGGCGGCTGTAGTACTCAACATGTAGTGGAACGAAATGAAAACTGAATCATCTCGCCCTGCATTTTATATTGCATGCCCGTCGATGTCATTCTCCTTTTAGGTCAATACTATCGATGAGAAAGACGATTCATTGGGGCAAATCTCGAGGATTCATGCTCTTTAAGCGCACACCGCTTCGTTCGTCCTTCCTTAGGTAAAACGCTTAGTAACAATTACCTGGCTGCCTAAGAACGAAATAGTGTCACGTGAATAAAAGCATCGCAGCCTCTTTGGTGCAAGACAGCAAGGCATTTTGGCTACTTGCGCTAACTGCCAAGCATTTACACTCTTTCTTGGCTTCTGCATCCGGAAGCTTTCGAACGCACTTTTTTTTTCATTCCTCCTGCCGCCGTAGCTTAAAATTCATCATCATTACACTATAACGAAGACTCAAGCAACATAAGGGATCACAGACGGTCTTTTGTGCACGAAAGTCTTCGTTGCTCTAAATTGTCTGAATTATTTGCAAGGAGGGCTAAGTAGTTTTCTAAAGACCTCAAACCACATTACGTGCTGACCAAAAATAATTCACGAAAATGTTTAAAATCACGTAAAGAGACAGGCATCCTGACAAGTGACCCCCGCAATGTTGCCTGAAAACTTTAGATCACCTTTTGCTCAGCTGTTACACAACGAGAAAAATTAGTAGGAAATGGCTGTTATGAAGGTTAGGTTAGGTTAGGTTATGGGAAGGGCAGGCACGCTAGCTGCCTCTTACCCGGCGCACATCACCCTCGCGTCGTCAGGGAATGCAAGAAAAGGTTTAAAATGGGGATGACAGACATATATGTGCCGGGTACGATTTTCAAAGTGCGAAGTTAGGTAGGGATTAGAATCATCGTAGTTGTCAGCCCTGCGCTATCACTACTGAAAACTTTCCGGTTAGAGCTCCTGCATTCCTGAGTCCTACAGTGCAGGGCATCATAGGATCGCTGATGCGGGATCATGGAGCTTGGCGAGGGATCCAGTCACGTCGGGCGTACGTACCCAAGAAGCTTAGTGCTCGTCGTGTGAACAAGAAAGAAAAAGTTGTGCACTGGGGTCAATACAAGCAGGTAACAGAGCTCTAAGATTTAATATATATCATAATGGCAGTGTGTACTTTCAATAGAAATGGGCGTAGTTAATGGGAAACTCTAGCAGTGGAAACGGCTTGACTGGCAGCTAGGAGGATTGGAGTGTGCTCCTTTGCTACTCTGACCACTGGAGCACCGGACTGAGCGTTAAGAACAAGAATCTATCCCTCTCTCACGACACTCACCCAGCATTTTCCATAGTGGTCTCCCACGTGAATCTGCTACTGAACTCTGTGCCCGGTCCCATTACGCTGAATGTCATTCCGAAGAGATCGCGGGCATTGAGCAGTTGCTTTCTTACTGACGACTAAAAAGGTGCACGTATACCAAAAGGTCTCAGAGACCGGCGCGCAATTTATGCACTAGTGAGAAGCACACGAGTGATCACGTTTATTTTTATTTATTTACTTATTGGATGGGCCATACATAGTACTGCCCTCCTGCCTCCTGACGAGTCCCTGGCCCCACTGGGCGCAACAGCAGCGGTTTACAGAATACTTGTAGACAGTACAAATACAATTGGTCATAACAATCATCACCGTACAAAAATACGCATGAAGCATGAAAGCTTTTTCCCGAGCACACGTGTTAGTTGCTTTTTAGCACAGAGAAACCCAATGAAAAAATTAAAATGATCCGTTCTATACTTACACAATAGATCCACACTGAACCAAAGTGTGCTATAGCTGCTAGCTGTGTCGATTATTTGTCACTAGGGGCAACTTAAGCTTCGATTTTTGCGCAGGTAAATGTACACAGCTTAGTTCCTGGGACGTGGTAGTGCAGTGACATAATAGATTGTAAGCGGAAGAAAATATTCGAACTTTATACTCTTGCCTCGTCGTTGCTTTTAGTTATTTTTTCCAAGAGCACAAACAAAGGTCAAGCTGCCGAACATATAAAAACATCATCTATCAATGCATGCCGCCCTGTCACGAACTAGCGGCAGCATCATTTGACATTTTATTGCATGGGATGCCTGTAAACAGATGCCATTGTTATAAAGCATAAGGCAGTAGACGTCGCTGCCTCGGAACATACCTTTTACTTCAATAAAATTAATGTAATGTAGCGTCAGCTGCAAAGCCATTCTCTGAGGAGTCAAATCAAGACGCGGGAGGTGCGTGTTCAATTCAATTTAATTCTATTCCTTTATTTTACCATATACATGGAAGGAGCTCTTGGGCAAAAAGCTGCTCGAGGCAGCTTGACTGGGCCAAGAGACCACAACAAGGTAGGGCAGCGTGAAGTTCACTCAATGTACATTGCAAATAGAGGAGAGACACTACTTGAAATTTCAGTATGGGGCGCAGAATTTCAATATCATGTCGAAAAATCAATAAATAAAAGCATGACTTCGGCGTTTCCCAGCTTAACGTTTAGGACACGTTTAGCACCTTATGCTGCTTTCAATAGGTAACTAAAAAGAATAGGTTCGCTTATGAAAGATATTACTCCCCATTGTGGCGATAAACGAAAGAAAGCAAAAAACTGTCTTGGTGAGAGTACTGCCACATGGCATATTGCATTTGGGGCCGCGCCACCTATAGGCACAATGCCATTCAATTCACAAACTGCCGTGCAAACTGAGAGAGCCGACATGTGCATGTCAGTGCAGCGAAGACACATGGCATTCTTGACATCCAAAGAGCCAAGGATTTTGATATATGATGGTCTCTTCGCATCGTTTAACTACTGTCTTTTATTATGGAGAAACCGTATCATCAACTTCTAAATTTAGCCTCTCAAATTGCAGAAAATTGCACTAAGAGTTATTACTCAGGACACGACACCATGGAAGTACATAATATATGTTAATTACGTATGTTTATGTCGTATATATCACGCACGAAAGAAAACGCCGAATTTCTAACAGGTAGTGTTGACTTACACGAATATCGTGTAAAGTACTCAACATGATTCCACGAACACTGCCCCGTCCCACATCCACGCACAAATTACGGCTTTGAAGCGCTTTGTTGTGGTGTTTTTCCGGCTGCTCGAATAACTTTGGTGTCACGAAACAAAATATACCAGTTTGTTCTTTAAAGCGTTCCACGTGATTTTCTTATGTACTCAAGGTATTTTGTTGATATAAGGTTATTCTGAAATAGCCAATAGTGTTTTTTTTTTCGCTAAAATCCCATGTATTAGTATATAATCCCTACTGTTGCTATAGAACTGCTTTTGTGTTTTTTAACCTCCTTTTTTGTAACCACCCTTTAATATCTTAAGTACTGTATACATGCTGCGTTCTGCGCTGCTTTTTCGAATATAACTAAAGAAATGGAAATCAGGTCAAGGCATTCTACTTTAGCTTTTAAACCGAAAGCTTTACTGGCCTAGCGGCGCCGATTTCGCCGTGGCCTGCAGTTTGACCTTCATTTGACCGGAGCTGCGTCGCCTCCTCCGGCTTGGCGCATGCGCTCTCCGCAGCTGGGCCGCCGCCTGACTGCGTGATTCGCCGCGTGCCTGGCTAAGAGGAGAGCCGCACTGGCCGGGCCGTCTTCTCTGAGCGTTGCGCGGGGGCGGGTGGCTTTTAGGCGTCGTCGGAGAGCGACGTCAGACCACCCCGAGGATATCGCCCGGTGAGCTCCTTCAGTGGTGGGGGTCCGGAATGCCCAGCGCGCGAAGCTAACGTCAGAGACTGAGGAAGAGCGATGCTGGCGCGCCGGGCCGTGCGAGCACAGACGCCATGGGGGAAAACGCCGAGCAGCCTGCGTGCAGTGCACTCGCAAAGCTTTCGCTTGTATATCCAGGCTTAGCCACAGTTAAGCCGCAACCATTTTTTCTCCACGTTCTTCAGACTTGTGCGCTCGTTTGAAATCAATTCAAATTCAGTTCAACTCGGCCTAGATCGTGGAACTGACGGTACTCCGGTATTGGCGAGGCCAATTGACCTAAGGCGGTGTACGCTTTACGATTTCGTTATGAGACGAGCGTGACCACCTTCAAGATACTAAGCCTGGACGTGAATTTTCCAGAAAAGAGGAGATCGTAACAAAGCACGCAACTAACATAACTGTGTTCGTACTCCATTTTTACTATGTCGTTCGATATACTCACCACACTTGTTTTACGCAGTCGAGGCAGGATTAGCAGGACCGTTTCGCTTTCACTACTATAACCGGGTTTCTATATCGACTGTTGTCCTTATCGGAGTTAAGCTCATGTGCTCTCAAACCATAATGCACCTTTCTGAAGATGTGGTTTGTCCAACTGCCTGTTTACTATAGGCACGTATGGTATCCGAATGCAGGAATTTATTTGTCGTGAGCATTGGGATGTCAGACTTCTGGAAACCATTTAACTATGACAATTCGTACGTCGTTACCTTGTAGTACTTATTCGATAACCGTAAGGCATCGCTTAGCGCCGAATGTCAAAGTCGTATAAATTCAAATCTAAGATACAGTACAAGGGATTGTCAGGCCGGAAATAAAGATGAGGCTAGAACAGGACTGTGAAAATTATTTGTTTATAACACGAACGAATCAAGCCACCCAACCGTGTTGTGTGCCTGTGATCTGATTGGTGCTTCCCCTCAATTTAAAATAATATATAAATGTAAAAGAGCGCAGCAGCGCATACCGAAGGCTTGCTTCATGCTAATGACTGTTTATAAATTTTTACCAGAGGTAAAAATTAAACGAAGGGACGGAAGGTAATTCTTCCTCTTGCAGTTGACCATCTCCAGTTTTTGCATTTTTGATTGCTTTGTGAAAAGCCCCTATAACCACTTCTTGCGGAAAGCACCATTACACGAAGTCCCATGCTAAGTATGATGCACCAATCCGCTTACATTTCTGCAGCTTATGCAAAAAAATAAGTTGATGGCGATTTAGCGTTGCTAAGCACGAAATATTGTGCGAAAGCAGGTTTTTGCATGTGGACACCACAACCACGCACCTGAAAGCGCGATCGAGGTGTCGACTGACCCAGGGAGCCAGTTATGAGCGTTTCCTTCCCTTACGTGACTTTCGCGCGCAGATGAAAGTGCAAGACGACGACGTCCAATACACAGCTCGAGGGTGCGGTAGTTCATTACGAGGCGTGATCGGCCGCGGCGATAGCATAGTGCTCTAGTGCAGTGGCCAGGGAAGCTGATCTGTTCGCTCCGCCGCGGGTTCGAGTCCCAGTCACGGCAATATTTACATTATTTCTGCAAGTATCTGAGAGGCTTCAGAAAAATATCGCCTTCTTCAGAATCGCTAATTAAATAGAGCATTCGCTCTAAAAAAATGGCGGTGGTTTAGCTCTGGTTAAAGCTGGAGCGGTGCGATAGCTACAGCTGGCCGAGTGGAACTTGGTCACGTGACAAACCACGTGACGAACCACGTTGTCCGCCACAGTGCCGCGCCGCCGGCAGCTGCTCCGCACCACGTGACCAACCACGTGACAGCGTGGCGGCGCAGCCACGCTGAAGGCTCGAAATGCTACCGTAATGTATCTATCGCTACAAAACGCCGTTTCTGGAGTGGCGTTTCACGGCGTTATAGTGACTATTGGAGCGCCGTCCGACGTAGCCACAACAGCGCGCTAAGGCACCGTCCGGTGGAGTGTGTGCGAAAGAAAGACAATTTCTAAAGTCAAGTATCGATTACCGTGCAGCGTACACAGGCACTATTACTTTACCATTGGCGTCAACTTAGGGCGCATGGAGGAATGCCTGCAAACAGCCGCTCATGTAGTGGATCGCTACGCAGGGCACTGTGGTCTCCAATGCGCACCCAACAAGTCTGAATTTGTGCACCTTAGGGCATCACCTGAGGACACTACCCAAATACATCTCTCCTTAACAAGTGGCCCCATACACGAGGCCAAAGAGATTCGAATACTCGGGCTCTTCATCCATAGCCAAAGAAGAGTAGACACAACATTGCACAAACTCCGCAAAGTTGGAGACCAAGTAGGCCGTATGGTCCGTCGCGTCTCCAACAAGAGAGGGGGTTTGCGAAGCAGGGATGCCGTGCGGCTGGCCTATGCTTTCGTGATCAGCCGAATCCTCTATTCTGTCCCTTATCTACCCTTGCGGAAACACGACGAAGACAAAGTGGAGGTAATACTCCGCAAAATGATGAAGACGGCACTTGACCTTCCTGTGTCCACCTCCAATGCGAGACTTCTTGCATTGGGAGTTGTGAACACTTTTCAGGAACTCAGGGAAAGCCCATCTCACAAATCAATACACGAGGCTAGCCCAAACGAAGTCGGGTCGGCACTTGCTAGCCCGCCTTCAGATCCAACATGATTTTCACATTCAGGAGCGGGTCCGAGTGCCCGAACTCTGGAGACGCGCCGTCAGAGTTCGACCCCTCCCCACTAAGATGGACAAGGAGGATCATAGTGGTCGTCGTCAGGCTAGGGCGGAAGCCTTAGCGCACCACTATGGCAACAAACATGGTGTATTTTACGTAGATGTAGCTGGGCCTACCCACGGGGGGTGGTACACGGCCGCGGTCATACATCAAGAAATACAGATGGATGGGCTTTCCTTTCGAGCCCCAGCCACAACACAAGCTGAAGAGGTTGCCGTCGCCCTAGCTGCTTCTGATTCAAAATCCAAACACATAATAACAGACTCGCGTTCGGCATGTCGCAATTATGAGGCTGGCTGGATAACTCCACTAGCTGAACGAATACAAAGGAACTGCAGCCGGGATACCGATCCTACACCCCGCTGCCTGGTTTGGACTCCGGGCCATCAGGGCCTAGCAGGAAACGAAGCTGCAGACGCGACGGCCCGAGCACTCATTCACCGGGCATTCCCATTGGCTCCTGAGCACCTGGAACCTGAAGGTAGCTACTTACTCTCCTTCAAAGCTATCACATCCTATTATAAGGATAGGCATCGCCTCTACCCGGCCCCTGCAAAGGGACTGGGGAAAGCAAACGAACGCGTTCTACTCCGATTATTCACGAACACAATGTTGTGCCCGGCAGTACTAAAACACTTCGATCCCGCGTTCACTGGCAGGTGCAAACACTGTGGGGAGGTGGCTGACACCTACCACATGGTTTGGGCTTGCCAGCGCAACTCAGCTCTCTCCCCGACCCCAACCCTACCAGAGAGGAATGGGAGGCGGCCCTGCTTGGCTGTTCGGACCTTCAGTCCCAAAAGGTTTTGGTCAAGAGGGCTAAGCTGGCGGCTTCGACCAATGGGGTCCCGGAATAAGGACTCCACCCATTGCGCGGCTCTTTAAAGAGCCTCACCTCTTTCATTAAATAAAGGCTTTTCACCATTACCACCCTCTTTTAAAATCCCTTTATCCCTCTCCCATTGCCCTGAACCATTCTTGACGGTGTTGCTTGTTTTTATGTTTCCTTTTTTCTGGCGCAGTGTCGCCGTCGAATCTTCTTTTCAGTTCTTCCTGTCCCTAAATCACTTTTCTTTTTTCTATTTTTTTATATGACCTCTTTCAGGGGGTGGCGCGCCTTTATCTAGCGTTCGGACTCTGCTCCACACACACACACACACACACACACACACACACACACACACACACACACACACACACACACACACACACACACACACACACACACACACACACACACACACACACACACACACACACACACACACACACACACACACACACACACACACACACACACACACACACACACACACACACACACACACACACACCACACACACACACACACACACACACACACACACACACACACACACACACACACACACACACACACACACACACACACACACACACACACACACACACACACACACACACACACACACACACACACACACACACACACACACACACACACACACACACACACACACACACACACACACACACACACACACACACACACACACACACACACACACACACACACACACACACACACACACACACACACACACACACACACACACACACACACACACACACACACACACACACACACACACACACACACACACACACACACACACACACACACACACACACACACACACACACACACACACACACACACACACACACACACACACACACACACACACACACACACGCGCGCGCGCGCGCGCGCTCGTTGAGTTCGAAAAGAGTGCAGTTTTACTAAAGGATGGTAGTCAGCGCTCGGTTCCTATGAACGTTTTGTAGCTGCAGTATCGTCAAAAGCGGAAGTGTGTAAAGACACACAAAACAAGAGACGCAGTAATTACATCCGCCTGCAGCTGTAGCTTCGAGCGGAAAAAACAAAAGGACAACGCAACATATAGACATGTACGAAATACGCAGTACTGTGCTGCAGAATGCAAGGCACCAGTGCTCATGCAGGGAGTGTGTTCATGAGCAGAGTCAGATAGGGCATTCTGCAAGCAAACTGACTGCCTATTCCTGACCGTTTATTGCATGTCTCTGGTGGAAAACGTTGGTCGCAAGTAAGGAGGCTGAATTCCCGTAAATAAAGGTTCATTAATCTAGCATGCGCTTTTGCTGAGGTCGTCCGCACTTCTCGACTCTCAGCGGGGCGAGAGCTATACGAAAACCTTGAGCTGAATGAGAGCAGCGCGAAACCGCAAGAGCCGGGATCCTGCTCCTGGACAGTGCCGGAATGCGTAGCACCGGCGCCGTGCCATTGTGCTGCAGTACGCTGTTGCTGCACTGTCAAGAGGCATTCGAAAGTTGAATAAAAGCTCCGTACGACGGCACCCTAGAGGCAGTCCTTGGCGCGCCATCAGACGGCACTCGAGACACTGCTACAAAAAAAAAAGCACACTATCCATACCGAGGAAGGTTTTCCGTCGCCAGGTGTTTCAATAATATCAAGTTTTTTCCTTTTAATAAATGCGGGTGTCCGCAGACCAAGATGAAGTGCGTCTTCAAGCCCACTATGAATATGGAATGCGGAGCGAAGCATTTCGTTCTGTTATCAGATGCATTGCTCTTCCTTTGATATTTATTCACACGTTTTAACCTTTTGTGTATTTTTCCCCGCACTTTCAAACCCTAATGTATGAGAGTAGGTGAGCTGCCGAAGGAGGTACGACATCTTGCAGTGAACCGGACTTGACCTTTTCGCCAAGGAGCTGTGCTATATTTTGCTTCAGGCGGCATGCCAACTCGGAGCTCGCAGGACAAATTTCAATGACCCCGCGTTCATTTCGCACGTCACTGTACCAAATATGCAGCTGCATGTTTCTAATTACAGGGGAAAGGAAGCCGCTTTCTTTCTCTAGTATAGGGCTCGTTTTTATGACAAGCCGCAGTAGAGTTCGAATTCCTTTGGTAGCCTGTGGATGTTTTCCGGCTGCTTAATAATCAATTACTTCTAGGGTGAAAAATTATTGTACTACTAATTTTCTATTTATCGGGACCAAAATTTACAAAAAACAAATCATTCCCCTATGCTTCATTTGGTTTCAGTGCTGGGTTATTTAAATTTATTTCACTTGTCGGTTATCGCTAGCCAATGCAAAAAAATGTGCGGTGTTATACTTACAGAATGCATTAAAATATAGCAAGTGAGCTAACTGCGAGCTGTACCGAAGGTGTACGAACCTCAAAGTGAAACTGAAGCATCAATTTTCCTATACAGCTGAGCTCCCTTGTGGCGGTATTGCATTCAAGGTAACAGATTGTGTCGTTTAGGATGGGGACGTCCTCGGAAAGGTGCGTTGCAGCGACCCTTAGAATCGCAAAGTGTCGAATTAGCTTAGACTTGAAGAGGGAACGGAAGAAGCTAGTGGAGAGGAAGTCCATTGACGAGTTAGTGGTAAGAGGGAAAATAGAGGAATTCAGGATATTGCTGCAGAACAGATATTCGGCTTTAACTGAGGAAGGCGATCTTAATGTTCATACAGTGAGCGATATTCTGACAGCCATCACTACGGAGAGCGCAGTAGAAGTAGGCGGTAGGGCGGTTCGATGGGGCACGGTCAAGTTATCTCACGAGACGAAAGATCTGATTGAGAAACGCCAAATCGTGGGGGCGTCTAAACCTACAGAGAGAATAGAACTAGCAGAGCTATCGAAGTTAATAAATAAGCGCAAGGGTAGCCGACATCATGAAGTTTAATGTGGAAAGAATCGAGCATGCTCTAAAGAACAGAGGTGGCCTAAAAGCACTGAAGAGGAAGCTAGGCACAGGTGAAAACCAGATGAATGCGTTAAGTGACAAGGAGGCCAATGTCATTAGCAATATGGATAAGATAGTTAAAGTAAACGAAGAGTTCTACCCAAATCTATGCAGTAGCCAATGTAGTCAGAACGTTAATGAGAAAGACAGTAGCGCACAGCAATACGTCATCCCGCCAGTAACAAAAGAGGAAGTAAAGAAAGCATTCGGAGCAACGCAGAGAGGAAAAGCAGCTCGTGAGGATCAGGTAACAGCAGATCTGTTGAAGGACGGATGGACGGAGGGGGGGATTGTGCTAGAACAACTAGCCACCCTGTATACGCAATGCCTTATGACCTCGACCGTACCAGAAGCTCAGAAGAACGCGAACATTGTCTTAATTCATAATAAAGGAGACGCCAAAGACTTGAAAAATTACAGACCGATCAGCTTGCGTGCCGTTGCGTGCGAGGTATTTACTAAGGTAATTGCTAACAGAGTCAGGGCAACCTTAGACTTATCACCTTAGACTGATCAACCAAATGATCAGGCAGGCTTTCGTAAAGGATATTCTACAATAGATCATATTCACACTATCAATCAGGTGATAGAGAAATACGCAGAATATAACAAACTGTAGCAGCACTGTCATCGTCATCAGTGCTGCACCGCGGTTCGTGTCATGCGCTCGCGCTGGCTACGTGGGGCCACGTACGGAGTCGAATAAAGATAGTCTATTCCTGGCTCCTGGCCTGTTCGCATCGTCTGCATCGCGCTCCGTTAATTTGTAGGGGACTAAGTCTCTGTCCCTCTACACCAACCCCTATTTATAGCCGTCATTTATTACGAGAAAGCATTTGACTAAGTGGAAACCTCAGCAGTCATACAGGCATTGCGGAATCAGGATGTAGAAGAGTCAAAATATGTCAGAATACTGGAAGATATGTTTATAGAAACTGCACCGCTACCATAGTCCTTCATAAAGTCAGCAATAAAATTCCAATAAGTAAGGCAGCCAGCCTAGGAGACACGATATCGCCAATGCTATTCACCTCCTGTTTACAGGAGGTATTCCGAGGCCAGAATTGGGAACAGTTGTGGAAAAGAGTTAATGGAGAGTACCCAAATAATCTGCGGTTCGCTGATGACATTGCCTTGCTGAGCCACTCTGGAGCTGAACTGCAAATCATGATCAATGAGTTAGGCAGAGTAGAACGGTGGGTCTAAAAAATTAACATGCAGTAAACGAAAGTAATGTTCAACAGTCTAGCAATAAAAAAGCAGTCCACAATTGGCAGCGGGCTGCTGTTAGTGGTAAAGGAATACGTCTACTTTGGGCAGGTAGTGACAGGTGATCCGGATCATGAGAGGGAAGTAACTAGAAGGAAAAGAATGGGATAGACCGCATGTCGCAGGTTATCTCTGATCATGAATGGTAGTTTACCAATATCCCTCAATAGAAAAGTGTACAACAGCAGTATCTTACCGGTAGTCACCTACAGGGCAGAAACGTGGATGATAACGAATAGTGTTCAGCTCGAGTTAAGGACAACGCAGCGAGCCATGGAAAAAAAATGATAGGTGTAACGTTCAGACCGGAAGCGGGCAGAGCGGGTGAGGGAACAAACGCGGGATATTGGCATCCTAATCGAAATCAAGAGGAAGAAATGGGCTTGGACATGGCATGTAATGCGAAGGCAAGATAACCGCTGGTTTTGTAGGGCAACGGAGTGGGTCCCAGGAGAAAGCAAGCGTAGCAGGGGGTGGCAGAAGGTTAGGTGGGTGATTGATATTAGGATGTTTGAATGCATAGGGTGGGTGCAGCTGGCAAAGGACAGGGTAAAAGCAAAGACATGGGAAAGGCTTTTGCCCTGTAGTGGGTATAGTTAGGCAGATGATGATGGTGATGACTGTATATAGAAGAACATATCTCTATTTCACACTTTTACAACCTGACATTTTTGGTAAAGGTGAAAAGCATCGCTCATGACTGACGCCTTGTCACTAACTAGTAGAACCAACACTTCAGGTCTTTTTTTTTTCTTTCAAAGAAATGTCTATGAGCAGGTATAGTTAGAAGGCAGAAAAGATTGGACACCGTAGTCTCAGAAGACGTCATTTTGTTCATTGAAATTAATTCTGACGTCTTGTCAGCTCGGGAAACATCATTGAGGGGGCTAGATCAAGGACCTCAGAGGTCAGTGCTGACGTCAGTTTTTGCCAGCTTGATGTTTAAGGCGTGTTTGGCAGCATATACTGCCTTCAAATAGCTAAACTAAAAAGGCCAGATGCACTTGTGAAAGCAGTTGATCCTTATTGTAGCTAGATGCAAAAATTAATAAATATATTGTTGGTAAGAACGGTACGCGATCACATATATGAATTTTGCACTGACGTAGTTTTTTTTTCTAGTTCGCGCACGTGTTATAAAAGTATAATTTCGGTTCACTGCACACTAAATGAATTCATGCAAGGAGTTTTCATGCAGGATCCGGAGAAGGCTCCTGCTTGGCCCAAACCATTCAGTTCAGAAACTGTCGTGAAAACGAGACAGCTAGCATGTGAATTTGAGTGCAACGAAGACACAACGAGTTCTTCAAATCTAAAGATCCAAGGATTTTCGCGTATCACGCTCTCTTTGCATCGATTATTAACATCTCATAGTCGAAAAAAAACGCCATAATCTGGCCTGAAATACGAGAAAATTATTGGTCGTTATGTCGCAACGAAATATTTTTTCGGTAGCAGTGTGTTATTTTTCTGCAGTACTTTTTTGTAGTTCTATCGCAAAAAGAAAAGGACACAGAATGCGACAAAATATTTTGGGGTTGCTACAAGTTCATTGCCAAAAACAGTGCAAAAAACTCTTTGGAGGAAAGAAAATTTCGGTTCTTTATTGCGAGAGGACTGTCATTTTGGTGTGGAGCAGCACTGCCATCACACTACTCCATAAATTGCAAAAATCTGCACTCAGAGCCATAATGAATGTTTCTTCGACCTAACGCTCGCATTTATCGAAATGCTATATCATGGAACTAAATGAAATGTATGAATTTTGTATTTTAACCCTTCAAAGCCCAAATTATGAGAGAACTTCAGCAACAATCAATACCTTACGCGAAATTCAAAAAGATAATTTATCAAAATTTCATTTCGCTGCTAAGTATGAGCAATCAGTAATAGCCCCAATTAGCAATTATTAGCATACGGTTCGTCTCGTGCCCCTAATCCTGGTTGTTCGAAAGACCAAAACGAAAGTCTCGCACCAGTTGAAAGGCACAGAGGTGGTAATCAACTTTTTATCCTGCAGTTTTTTCCTACAACATTTTCCTATTTTCCCAGCAACATTTGTTAGAAAATGAAACGAGGAATAGTTTGGAAGCTGGTGGGAAGTCGCGCATCCACGCATATTTTAGAGCGCCAGTTCCATAGGAGAAGGCTACCGAGCAATACGTAGTATTTTTTGTCGTCTTGAAATGTCTGAGGCGAACACAATATGTGCTATATAACTTGTGCACTTTCGCAGCCCTCGCTCCCGTGTTGTAAGCAGAACAAATATGAAGAAACGGTGACTGGAACGCCACGTAGCTAGGTTTCGGAGGCAGAGTAGAAGCGCAAGAAAGGGAAAAGTGGGAAGCATAGCCAAATAATTCGGCAGAGACACTCGAGACTGCTTAAGTGTGGGAAGGCGAAACCATAAGTTTTTGCGTGGCCGAGTTTCTTTCATTAAATTTTCTTGCGCGATAAAGTTCGTCCGCGTAGTTTGTTGCGCGGGAAGACCGGCACACGTTCAGAACATCGAGTTACTCACAATGACTCTACACTCTACAGAAAAAGGTGTAAAAAGGGAGTAAGTTGTCTTCTCGAGCCTTGGGGTAGACTTCCAACACTAAAAATACGGAATGGTTACGGTTGACCACGGAAACATTATCTCTGTTCAAAACATGTACAGTTCTAGCAGTTACGAAGATTTCAACCGATGTTTCAACCTACTGTATTTGCTAACTTCAAGGCCTCCGGTGCCGCGTTTAAAATCTCCCCCCCCCCCCCCCCCCCATTGCTAAATGCATCATGTTATCTATGCTTTACAGTGGGAATATACCTGTGCCGCCAAGAGTAAGCGTTCCGTATATTTAATGATCGAAATCTACTCCGAAACTGGGGCAGCAGACCCTGCCCCTAAAAAGGAGTGCGCTAAAGAGCAGCTTACTCTCTTTTTACACCTATAAAGGCGTATTCGGGTTTAGAGCGCTGTCAAGGCCAAGCGCTCTACAGGAGGAGCGGATGGCGTCTCGTCTGAAGAGACCTCAGCAATAACCCTTCAGGACCAAGCGCGCTGCAGCTGCATAGATGAAAGACCGTGGCGAGAGGGCTTTGCGCGCGGGTGATCCTATCTTGGCTCCGACTCAGAGATATCCACCAGACGACGTCACTACGTTTCCGCCAGTTTTTCTTCTCACCTGGCGGCCTCTCCTACGAGTCGGATCCGGTGTGGGATCGCCCGTGACCCGCGTCGGTGTGCCATGACTTCAGCCTATGTGTATGTGCCCTCTATCGACGGCGTGATGACGTCATCTTTTTGGGACTATCTGTAGGTCTCAACAACGCCGGTCGCCGAAAGAATTTCGCCTAATGGGGCTATAATGCTTTGGCATTAAGACAGTCCCGGAACTCTTGGGGAATGGACGCCGTCGAAACCCACAACCCTTTTGATGACCGAACGGACAGGGGGAAGCGAGGCAGGAGCACCGAGCGTCCTGCTCTCAAAGCGGCCTCTGCCATGCAACTGCGAGTGGGAGACATGCCGACGGTGGTGCACCAACCGCTAAAGTAACAGCACACGCGGCCAGACGCCCGTGTGAGGACTTGGAAGGAAGAAGGTGGAGGGGGTACGGCGTACAACGCAGACTTTCAGACGTAGTAAAACCATTCCAGATCATAAAAGCAAGTAGGGGAGCAAGATTCAGACATCTGTGTCTGTAGACACCGATAGTGCGCAAAGCCAATGCAGTCTTAACACAGCCGAAATTTTGAGCTTGACTTTCACACACTTTTTTTTAATCTTTGAAAAACGCTTTCGATAATCAGAGGCTGTTTCTGTTTCATGCGTTAGACATTGTACTGCCGGCCTGTTACTGACGGCTCATTGGGCACACGCCTTATAAAATTAATGGGAAAGGCAGACATCCAGCGCGGCTGCGTTTTTATGGAGGCAAAACGCTAAGGCGCCCGTGTGCTGTGCGATGTCAGTGCACGTTAAAAAACCCCACGTGGTCGAAATTATTCTGGAGCCCTCCACTACGGCACCTCTAATTCTTCCTTTCTTCTTTCACTCCCTCCTTTATCCCTTCCCTTACGGTGCGGTTCAGGTGTCCAACGATATACGAGACAGATACTGCGCCATTTCCTTTCCCCAAAAACCAATTATTATTATTATCACACATCCAGCGCAGCCTCAAATCGCGAACCTTTGATATTCCTCTAGGAAGACCGTCCGTGTAGCGCTCACAAAGCTATACCTTCTAAATCACGTTACAAAGTGAGTCATGGTATGCTTACTCAGTGAATCCGCAAATGCAAGGCGTTCCGCTTGTGACCAGTACGAAGCGCTTGGTGGTATCCCGGCTTAAGACACGACACTTTTGTATTTAGCTTTGAGGGAACCCAAGAGGTAAGATTCAGGAGCTGTTTTCCTGGTATTGAGGCTTGTTATAATGAAAAAAGATCATGAACTTTATACTGTTTAATTCTCCCTTTTTTTTAAGTCACGAACGGAAAGTAACCGCATGGTTCTGAAGACAATGAGCTCCAAAGCATAAACATCATCCATCATTGTAACCTTTTGATTAACTAGAAGCAAATTCATCTGCCGTAAATGTCATTACTTTATCGCATAGTGCTCGAAGGGCTTTCGACATCAATTATCAAGTCCTCATGCTCATTAAAAAAGGTACTGACGTCAACTTTTTCAGTGAAGTTTGAAACTTTCCACGCAATCAATTTTCTCTTGATCACAACATAGCCAGGAAATAAGAACAAAAATAGCAGACTCACAATATCAAATATATATATTTAAAGATCATCGTAATATTGTCGTAACGTAAGTCATCACGAGCGAAGTGTACTTAGCGGTAACGTCATAGTTTAAAAACAATTTAAAGAATTCGGACTTCACATCGATCATCAGAGTCATTTGCAGCTCCACTGACGTCTCTGGGGGAATGCCGTCACTCCCAAAATTTCTGTCGTAGCGCAACACCTCCCCCCCTCCCCCCTTCCTCCCGGGCTGGCCTCGCGGTGTATTTTGTTAAAAGTAGGAGTTCAAGACTTGCTTTGCATACCTCCATCTCTCTATCAAATATGCACCTTATGCAAAGAGGAAGCAAGAGAGATAACCAGTTGCGATTATTGAAAACAATGCCCCCTTCCAAGTGCGCGCCAATGTCACCTTCCCCGCGCTGCTTGCTCGCTTCCGTCAGTATATGTTCCAGCGAGTTTATTACTGCGTTTTGAAGCGGTAAGCTTCACTACGCTAGGTAAAGCAGTCGTCGTGTAGACCGGAGAATGACCTTGAACGACCTTTAGCCCAACCAAGAATAGCCGTGTATGATCATATGTGGTGCAGCTATGGTGTCGAAACCTTGACCCCTGACCTTGACCCATGACCTGTAGTTGACCTTTGGCATATGACCTTGAGTGGACCTTTGCTTCTGAGAATGGTGACCTTTGGGTTGACCTTTGACCTTAAGAACATCCTATGGAGTGATGTGAAGCCACATGATGACATCCGATAACGGTGTCGTAAGACCATGTGATACCCCGTCATAACCACGTGGTCGTGTGGGTATATATAGAACGGCTGTCGAGAGCGTGTAGCGGAGCTGCCATGGACGAGCCTCAGACGCTTAGCAAGCTTGCTTGCTTTTCGCTGAATTCCAGGGTTAGCCAAGTTAAGCCACTGTTACAAAGGGCACTGAGCTGGACTTGCTGCGTTGTGGGCTGTGAAGCCGTGAACTGGTAACGCTGGTCAGGTGTAAAGCTACAGTCAACCGAGCGAAGAACAAGTTGCAGTGAACAAGTCAGTCACTGCGATAGCGTGGAAGCCTACCAGTGGTATGTATGTGGCACCGCATTCACCTCGCAAAAATGATGTAGTCATAAAAAATGCAGCTCACTCTAGCTACAGAGAACGGCGCGTCCTAGAGGTAGGCCAGCATTTCTTGACGAATCTCACTCTTGTTAAGTATAGTATTTCGTAAAAGTATTTCCGGTTAATGGCCACAGTGATGGATGAGTGGTTATTGAGTTGAGCTGCTCAGCCCGGGGTCCCGGGTTCAAATTCACAGCCACGGCAGTCGCAGTAGGATGGAAATTAATTACGGAAACTACTCAAGCGCTGTGCGCTGCGAGTGTACGTTAGGGAATCCCAGGTGGTCGAAATTACACCTAAGCCCTCTACTACGGCGCCTCGTAAATTATGGTGGCTGTGAAGATTTCTCGCATGTTTTATATAACTAAACAGCAAACAAAAATTAAAGGACGACTTCGCATATCTGCTTCTCCTTCCTGCGTATGTGCACCGACATGCAGTACCAATGAAGAGCGCATATGTGAGCTGCTCTGAATAATAGTCGCAAGTCTGCGGTTGATTTTATGAACAGCTGTCGGCGTGGTTCACTTCAGCCTGGGACATAAAAGGTTGAAAAAGTGCTCCGGCGCGGCAAACAGGGTTGAGACGACGGAAGAAAACACGTCACAGAGCGGCGTTCTTTCTTCCATCATCTCGTGCCTGTTTGCCGCGCCGAAACACTTTTTCGATATGGATCACCAACTGCCGTACAACAAAAACATTGCTAAGTAGAAAGGCTGCATGCGTAGCAAGAACACGGCCTTCGCTTACATTTAGTAGGAGAGGTTACCGCTTTCTAATTCATGTTTTTCCTTTCAAAATTCTCAAGCGCAGCACCAGGACATAGTGAGAGCCGGTACTTAGGACGCCAAAACAAGTTTCTCATAGAACAGAAAGGGTTAGGGATTGTTTTTCAAAGCGCAAACAAAAGGCGCTAACCCACAATAGCAGACAGCAATCAAACGTTTCTAAATTTTAGAGTGTCAAGACCTAACTTCAAACGTATACTATATTAAACGCTATGATTTTTTTTAAGGGAAAATTTGCTCTAAAAAGTGGGTCTATAAACGTTAAGAAGGATTTTTTGACTACTAGCTATGTTTGACGACATGAAAAGAAACCCCTCTCTCAACATGAGGAAATCCTCTTCTCGTATACAACTATCTGCTTATTTGCCTAGTTATTGCAACGTACAGTAACTGTATTTTGTTCGGGGATTTATTGATTGCGAAACATTTTTTTCCTTGCAATGTATTTGTTTGTGAAAATTGCTATTTTTGCAATCGAATTGTAGGGAAAAGAGAAGAGTTTGTTTCGTATATGAGATGTAAAGCTCTTTCTTTCATGTTTGTTCACATGTTAACCTTGATGAATAGGGACGAAAGACAAAGCATTTCGTTTCCTGTATTAGATTTAAGCCTCTTCCTTTTATGCATATTCACATGTTTAACATTGATGAGAAGGGAAGAAAGAGCGAAACATTTCGTTTCGTATATCGGACGTAAAGCTCTTCCTTTTATGTACGCGTATATTACTCGTATGTACGCAAAGAGAGAGAGCCAAGCATTTCGTTACGTATATCAGAAGTAAAGATCCTTCTCTTATGTTTATTCCCATGTTAACATTCATGGATGGGGAATTGGGAGCGAAGCCTTTCGTTTCCTATATCAGCTGTACACCTCTTAATTTTATATTTATTTGTAAGGTTTAACATTCTTCAGATATTTTCGCAGTTTTAAAACGTAAAGTACGGAAGCAGGTGCACTGCCGAAGAGGGCAAATAAAGATTACAGCGCACCGGACGAGAAGTTGGTGCCAAGGCGCCGTACAATTTCTTCTTTCAGGCTGGGAGCCAATTTGGAGTCCGCAGGATAAATTGCAATGACCAGGCGTTGCTTTCGTGGATCAGAGTACTAAACATGCTGCTGCATGCTTCTAATTCCACTGAAAAGGTAACGACCTACCTTTTGCATTATAGAGGTCGTTGATATTATAAGCTGCAGTTGTATTCTCTTCTCCGCACTTAAATGGGCACTAAAGAGGAATCTTAACTATTCTTTTTACCGCGGGTGCTCTATCTACACGTTCCGATTATTCTTAAAAACTTCAAATTCTTGTACTGTGCGGCCGATTGCCATAATTCAATTGGATTAAACGTCCCGGCTCCCGCCTTTCTTTGAACTCAACGTGGTACTAGGCGGAGTCAACCAACGCGTGGAGTGCCTTTCAGCCAGTCCAGTGGCGGCTTCACTTTCGCTTTTATTTAGTTTTTTAGGTTTCTCTGAATAAACAGTTTTAGTCACAGGCAATACAGGCGCAAATTAGGCGCACGGAAATAAAAAAACACGTGGACTCTTTGATTTACGTATCACTCCGCCGATGGCAGAGCGGCAAGCCGCCACGGGACTGGCTGACGCGTTTGTTGACTCCTCCTACCTACCGCGTTGAGTTTAAAAAAAAAAAAAGTTGGGAGCCGGGACGTTTAATTCGATTTAATTAGGGCAATCGGCCGCACAGGACCATCATGCGAAGTTTCTAGGAATCCCCGGTAGGTGTAGATAGAGTTCCCGCGGTAAAGAAACGAGTTGAGATTCCTCTTTAGTGCACCTTTAGGGGCACTAAAATTTATAGCAGAACGCTAAATGTAGGCTCCTTGCTCTCGGCGACTGCGTGCTAGTAAAACGACATTTTTCTTCTACAATGTTTGTCAGAAAATGTATAGTGCAGGGCAGTATTCGATATATCAGCGAGTTTCATAAAAGCTTGAAATTAGCTCGCTTTTAAGACAAAGCCCTCGGGACTTGTCATGTATTTGCTCCTTTCACGCGACGTTATGAGTTATTAGTAGGTTGCAGGTTCTTCAGAAACATTTAATTCTCGACATGGCCTCTATTTAAATCGCGGTTGCAGCGCCGAACAAACCAACTGTCCCAAGGCGGCGGTAGTACTTAACATGTAGTGGAACGAAATGAAAACTGAATCATCTCGCCCTGCATTTTATATTGCATGCCCGTCGATGTCATTGTCCTTTTAGGTCAATACTATCGATGAGAAAGACGATTCATGGGGCAAATCTCGAGGATTCATTCTCTTCAAGTGCACACCGCTTCGTTCGTCCTTCCTTAGGTAAAACGCTTAGTAACATAATTGCCTGGCTGCCTAAGAAGGAAATAGTGTCAGGTGAATGAAAGCATCGCAGCCTCTTTAATGCAAGACAGCAAAGCGTGCTGGCTACTTGCGCAAACTGCCAAGCATTTACACTTTTTCCTGGCTTCTGCATCCGGAAACTTTCGAACTCACTTTTTTTTTTCATTCCTCCTGCCGCCGTAGCTTAAAATTCATCATCATTACACTATAACGAAGACTCAAGCAACATGAGGGATCACAGACGGTCTTTTGTGCACGAAAGTCTTCGTTGCTCTAAATTGTCTGAATTATTTGCAAGGAGGGCTAAGTAGTTTTCTAAAGACCTCAAACCACATTACGTGCTGACCAAAAACAATTCACGGAAATGCTTAAAATCACGTAAAGATACAGGCATCCTGACAAGTGACCCCCGCAATGTTGCCTGAAAACTTTAGATCGCCTTTTGCTCAGCTGTTACACAACGAGAAAAATTAGTAGGAAATGGCTGTTATGAAGGTTAGGTTAGGTTAGGTTAGGTTATGGGAAGGGCAGGCACGCTAGCTGCCTCTTACCTGGCGCACATCACCCTCGCGTCGTCAGGGAATGCAAGAAATGGTTTAAAATGGGGATGACAGACATATATGTGCCGGGTACGATTTTCAAAGTGCGAAGTTAGGTAGGGATTAGAATCATCGTAGTTATCAGCCCTGCGCTATCACTACTGAAAACTTTCCGGTTAGAGCTCTTGCATTCCTCAGTCCTACAGTGCAGGGCATCATAGGATCGCTGATGCGGGATCATGGAGCTTGGCGAGTGATCCATCCACGTCGGGCGAATGTACCCAAGAAGCTTAGCGCTCGTCGTGTGAACAGGAAAGAATAAGTTGTGCACTGGGGTCGGTACAAGCAGGTAACAGAGATCAAAGGTTTAAATTATATCATAATGACAGTGTGTACTTTCAATAGAAATGGGCGTAGTTAATGGGAAACTCTAGCAGTGGAAACGGCTTGACTGGCAGCTAGGAGGATTGGAGTGGTGCTCCTTTGCTACTCTGACCGCTGGAGCACCGGACTGAGGGTTACGAACAGGAATCTATCCCTCTCTCACGACACTCACCCAGCATTTTCCATAGTGGTCTCCCACGTGAATCTGCTACTGAACTCTGTGCCCGGTCCCATTACGCTGAATGCCATTCCGAAGAGATCGCGGGCATTGAGCAGTTGCTTTCTTAGCTGACGACTGAAAAGGTGCACGATACCCAAAGGTCTTAGAGATCGGCGCGCAATTTATGCACTAGCGAGCTGCATACGAGTCATCACATTTATTTTTATTTATTTACTTATGGGATGGGCCATACATAGTACTGCCCGTGGGGCAGGACAAAATTAGGTAATTAGTCTCCTGACGAGTCCCTGGCCCCACTGGGCGCAACAGCAGCGGTTACAAAATACATTTAGACAGTACAAATACAATTGATCATAACAATCATCACCGTACAAAAATGCGCATGAAGCATGAAAGCTTTTTCCCGAGCACACATGTTAGTTGCTTTTTAGCACAGAGAAACCCAATAAAAAATTAAGATAATCCGTTCTATACTTACACAATAGATCCACACTGAACCAAAGTGTGCTATAGCTGCTAGCTGTGTCGATTATTTCTCACTAGGGGCAACTTAAGCTTCGATTTTTGCGCAGGTAAATGTACACAGCTTAGTTCCTGGGACGCGGTAGTGCAGTGACATAATAGATTGTAAGCGGAAGAAAATATTCGAACTTTATACTCTTGCCTCGTCGTTGCTTTTAGTTCTTTTTTCCAAGAGCACAAACAAAGGTCGGGCTGCCGAACATATAAAAACATCATCTATCAGTGCATGCCGCCCTGTCACGAACTAGCGGCAGCATCATTTGACATTTTATTGAATGGGATGCCTGTAAACAGATACCATTGTCATAAAGCATAAGGCAGTAGACGTCGCTGCCTCGGAACATACCTTTTACTTCAATAAAATTAATGTAATGTAGCGTCAGCTGCAAAGCCATTCTCTGAGGAGTCAAATCAAGACGCGGGAGGTGCGTGTTCAATTAAATTCAATTCTATTCCTTTATTTTACCATATACATGGAAGGAGCTCTTGGGCAAAAAGCTGCTCGAGGCAGTTTGACTGGGCCCAAGAGACCACAACAAGGTAGGGCAGCGTGAAGTTCACTCAATGTACATTGCAAATACAGGAGAGACACTACTTGAAATTTCAGTATGAGGCGCAGAATTTCAATATCATGTCGAAAAATCAATAAATGAAAAGCATGACGTCGGCGTTTCCCAGCTTAACGTTTAGGACACGTTTAGCACCTTATGCTGCTTTCAATAGGTAACTAAAAAGAATAGGTTCGCTTATGAAAGATATTGCTCCCCATTGTGGCGATAAACGAAAGAAAGCAAAAAACCGTCTTGGTGAGAGTACTACCACATGGCATATTGCATTTATGGCTGCGCCACCTATTTGGCACAATACCATTCAATTCACAAACTGCCGTGCAAACTGAGAGAGCCGACATGTGCATGTCAGTGCAGCGAAGACACACGGCATTCTTGACATCCAAAAAGCCAAGGATTTTGATATATGACGGTCTCTTCGCATCGTTTAACTACTGTCATTTATTATGGAGAAACCGTATCATTAACTTCTAAATTTAGCCTCTCAAATTGCAGAAATTTGCACTAAGAGTTATTACTCAGGATACGGCACCATGGAAGTACATAATATATGTTAATTTCGTATGTTTATGTCGTATATATCACGCACGAAAGAAAACGCCGAATTTCTAACAGGTAGTGCTGACTTACACGAATATCGTGTAAACTACTCAACATGATTCCACGAACACTGGCCCGTCCCACATCCACGCACAAATTACGGCTTTGAAGCGCTTAGTTGTGGTGTTTTTCCGGCTGCTCTGAATAACTTTGATGTCACGAAACAAAATATACCAGTTTGTTCTTTAAAGCATTCCACATAATTTTCTTATGTACTCAAGGTATTTTGTTGATATAAGGTTATTCTGAAAGAGCCAATAGTGTTTTTTTTTCGGTAAAATCCCATGTATTAGTGTATAATCACTACTGTTGCTATAGAACTGCTTTTGTGTTTTTTAACCTCCTTTTTTGTGACCACCCTTTAATATCATAAGTACTGTATACATGCTGCGCTCTGCGCTGCTTTTTCAAATATAACTAAAGAAATGGAAATCAGGTCAAGGCATTCTACTTTAGCTTTTAAACCGAAAGCTTTACTGGCCTAGCGGCGCCGATTTCGCCGTGGCCTGCAGTTTGACCTTCATTTGACCGGAGCTGCGTCGCCTCCTCCGGCTTGGCGCATGCGCTCTCCGCAGCTGGGCCGCCGCCTGACTACGTGATTCGCCGCGTGCCTGGCTAAGAGGAGAGCCGCACTGGCCGAGTCAGCACGAGCTTGTCCATGCATGAGAGCGAGGCCGGGCCGTCTTCTCTGAGCGTAGCGCGGGAGAGGGAGTCTTTGAGGCGTCGTCGGAGAGCGGCGTCAGACCACCCCGAGGATATCGCCCGGTGAGCTCCTTCAGTGGTGGGGGTCCGGAATGCCCAGCGCGCGAAGCTAACGTCAGAGACTGAGGAAGAGCGATGCTGGCGCGCCGGGCCGTGTGAGCATAGGCGCCATGGGGGAGAACGCCTAGGAGCCTGCGTGCAGTGCACTCGCAAAGCTTTCGCTTGTATATCCAGGCTTAGCCACAGTTAAGCCGCAACCATTTTTTTCTCATGTTCTTCAGACTTGTGCGCTCGTTTGAAATCAATTCAAATTCAGTTCAACTCGGCCTGGATTGTGGAACTGACGGTACTCCGGTACCGGCGAGGCCAATTGACCTAAGGCGGTGTACGCTTTACGATGTCGTTATGAGACGAGCGTGACCACCTTCAAGATACTAAGCCTCGACATGAATTTTCCAGAAAAGAGGAGATCGTAACAAAGCACGCAACTAACATAACTGTGTTCGTACTCCATTTATGCTATGTCATTCGATATACTCACCACACTTGTTTTACGTAATCGGAGCAGGATTTGCAGGGCCATTTCGCTTTCACTACTATAACCGGGTTCCTATGTCGACTGTTGTCCTTATCGGAGTTAAGCTCATGTGCTCTCAAACCATGATGCACCTTTCTGCAGATGTGGTTTGTCCAACTGCCTGTTTATTACAGACGCGTTACGGGATCCGAATACAGGAATTTATTTGTCGTGAGCATTGGGATGTCAGACTTCTGGAAACCATTTAACTATGACAATTCGTACGTCGTTACCTTGTAGTACTTATTCGATAACCGTAAGGCATCGCTTAGCGCCGAATGTCAAAGTCGTATCAATTCAAATCTAAGATACTGTACAAGGGATTGTCAGGCCGGAAATAAAGATGAGACTAGAACAGAGCTGTGAAAATTATTTGTTTATAACACGAACGAATCAAGCCACCCAACCGTGTTGTGTGCCTGTTATCTGATTGGTGCTCCCCTCAATTTAAAATCATATATAAATAGTAAAAGAGCGCAGCAGCTCATACCGAAGACTTGCTTCATGCTAATGACTGTTTATAAATTTTAGCAGAGGTAAAAATTAAACGAAGGTACGGAAGGTAATTCTTCCTATTTGCAGTTGGCCATCTCCAGTGTCGCATTTTGTTTACTTTGTGAAAAGCGCCTATGATCACTTCTTGTGGAAATCAACATTACACGAAGCCCCATGATAAGTATGATGTACCAATCCGCTTACATTTCTGCAGCTTATGCAACAAAAAAAAAGTTGATGGCGATTTAGCATTGCTAAGCACGAAATATTGTGCGAAAGCAGGTTTTTGCAGGTGGACACCACAACCACGTACCTGAAAGCGCGATCGAGGTGTCCACTGACCCAGGGAGCCAGTTATGAGCGTTTCCTTTTCCTTTCGTGACTTTTGCGCGCAGATGAAAGTGCAAGACGACGACGTCCAATTCACAGCTCGAGAGTGCGGTAGTTCATTACGAGGCGTGATCGGCTGCGGCGATAGCATAGTGCTCTCGCTGCAGTGGCCAGCGAAGCTGATCTGTTCGCGCCGCCGCGGGTTCGAACCTCGTCGCGGCAATATTTACATTATTTCTGCAAGTATCTGAGAGGCTTCAGAAAAATCTCGCCTTTTTCAGAATCGCTAATGAAATAGAGCATTCGCACTAAAAAAAAATGGCGGTGTTTAGCTCTGGTTAAACCTGGAGTGACGCGATAGCTACAGCTGGCCGAGTGGAACTTGGTCACGTGACCAACCACGTGACGAACCACGTGATCAGCCACGGCGCCGCGCCGCCGGCAGCTGCTCCGCATCACGTGACCAACCACTTGACAGAGTGGCGGCGCTGCCACAGGGTGGTGGCGCAGCCACGCTGAAGGCTCGAAATGCTACTGTAATGTAGCTATCGCTACAAAACGCTGTTTCTGGAGTGGCGTTTCACGGCGTTTTAGTGACCATTAGAGCGCCGTCCGACGGAGCCCCAACAGCGCGCTATGGTACCGTCCGGTGGAGTGTGCGCGAAAGACAGACAGTTTCTCAAGTCAAGTTTCGATTACCGTGCAGCGTACACAGGCACTATTTCCTTTACCATTGACGTCTCCCTCTTTTAAAATCCCTATTCTTGATGGTGTTGCTTGCTTGTTTTTATCTCTTTCCTTTTTCCTGGAGCAGTGTCGCCGTCGACTCTTCTTTTCATCTCTTCCCGTCCCTAATTCACTTTTATTTTTTCTATTTTTTAATTTAATTTTAATTGGTTTTTTGGGTAAAGGAAATGGCGCAGTATCTGTCTCATATATCGTTGGACACCTGAACCGCGCCGTAAGGGAAGGGATAATGGAGGGAGTGAAAGAAGAAAGGAAGAAAGGGGTGCCGTAGTGGAGGGCTCCGGAATAATTTCGACCACCTGGGGATCTTTAACGTGCACTGACATCGCACAGCACACGGGCGCCTTAGCGTTTTTCCTCCATAAAAACGCAGCCACGGCGGTCGGATTCGAACCCGGGTCTTTTTTTTTTGCATGTGGCAGCTTCCAGAGCTTCCAGAGGTGCAGCCTCTCGTTATGGCACTACCTCCACCCCACTACGCAAGCCCCGCGGATGCCTCCTCGCTTAATTGACACTTGGTGGCAACGCGTTCCTCTCAACGCTCTTGCGTATTCCTTCGCCATCTGAAAGAAAACAAGGTCGCATCGGTAGGATTCCGAAACCGTGCATGCTCTCCACGGGAGCATTCGCCTCCTTCCGACAGGAGCCCGGCCATGACCGGAGTCGTCTCGCATTCTTTCGGGGGTGGCGCGCCTTTATCTAGCGTTCGGACTCTGCTCTGTTTCCGCACGCACGCACGCATACACACGCGCGCACACACACACGCGTGCGCACGCACGCACGGCTGGCGTGACCCAACGACGCATATGGCCATTGGACTTTGCTTTTTTATATGTTCTATCTTTTCGAAGCCATTCACCCACCTAAAATTCGTTGAGTTCGAAAAGAGTGCAGTTTTACTATAGATGGTAGTCAGCGCTCGGTTCCTATTGAACGTTCTGTAGCTGCAGTATCGTCAAAAGCGGAAGTGCGAAAAGACGAACAAAACAAGAGATGCGGTAATTATATCCGCCTGCAGCTGTAGCTTCGAGGGGAAAAACCAAAAGGACAACGCAACATATAGACATGTACGAACTACGCAGTACTGTGCTGCAGAATGCAAGGCACCAGTGCTCATGCAGGGAGTGTGTTCATGAGCAGAGTCAGATAGGGCATTCTGCAAGCAAACTGACGGCCTACACCTGACCGTTTATTGCATGTCCATGGTGGAAAAAGTTGGTCGCAAGTAAGGAGGCTGAATTCCCGTAAATAAAGGTTCATTAATCTAGCATGCGCTTTTGCTGAGGTCGTCCGCACTTCTCAACTCTCAGCGGGGCGAGAGCTATACGAACACCTAGAGCTGAATGAGAGCAGCGCGAAACCGCAAGAGCCGGGATCCTGCTCCTGGACAGTGCCAGAATGCGTAGCACCGGCGCCGTGGCATTGTGCTGCAGTACGCTGTTGCTGCACTTTCAAGAGGCACTCGAAAGTTGAATAAAAGCGCCGTACGACGGCACCCTAGAGACAGTCCTTGGCGCGCCGTCAGACGGCACTAGAGACAATGCTACAAAAAAAAGTACACTATCCATACCGAGCAAGGTTTTCCGTCGTCAGGTGTTTCAATAATACCAAGTTTTTCCTTTTAATAAATGCGGGTGTCCGCAGACCAAGATGAAGTGCGTCTTCAAGCCCACTATGAATATGGAATGCGGAGCGCAGCATTTCGTTCTGTTATCAGATGCATTGCTCTTCCTTTGATATTTATTCACACGTTTTAACCTTTTGTGTTTTTTTCCCGCACTTTCAAACCCTAATGTATGGGAGTAGGTGAGCTGCCGAAGGAGGAACGACATCGTGCAGTGAACCGGACTTGACCTTTTCGCCAAGGAGCTGTGCTATATTTTGCTTCAGGCGGCATGCCAACTCGGAGCTCGCAGGACAAATTTCAATGACCCCGCGTTCATTTCGCACGTCACTGTACCAAATATGCAGCTGCATGTTTCTAATTCCAGGGGAAAGGAAGCCGCTTTCTTTCTCTAGTATAGGGCTCGTTTTTATGACAAGCCGCAGTAGAGTTCGAATTCCTTTGGTAGCCTGTGGATGTTTTCCGGCTGCTTAATAATCAATTACTTCTAGGGTGAAAAATTATTGTACTACTAATTTTCTATTTATCGGGACCAAAATTTACAAAAAACAAATCATTCCCCTATGCTTCATTTGGTTTCAGTGCTGGGTTATTTAAATTTATTTCACTTGTCGGTTATCGCTAGCCAATGCAAAAAATGTGCGGTGTTATACTTACAGAATGCATTAAAATATAGCAAGTGAGCTAACTGCGAGCTGTACCGAAGGTGTACGAACCTCAAAGTGAAACTGAAGCATCAATTTTCCTATACAGCTGAGCTCCCTTGTGGCGGTATTGCATTCAAGGTAACAGATTGTGTCGTTTAGGATGGGGACGTCCTCGGAAAGGTGCGTTGCAGCGACCACAGAATCGTAAAGTGTCGAATTAGCTTAGACTTGAAGAGGGAACGGAAGAAGCTAGTGGAGAGGAAGTCCATTGACGAGTTAGAGGTAAGAGGGAAAATAGAGGAATTCAGGATATCGCTGCAGAACAGATATTCGGCTTTAACTGAGGAAGGCGATCTTAATGTTCATACAGTGAGCGATATTCTGACAGCCATCACTACGGAGAGCGCAGTAGAAGTAGGCGGTAGGACGGTTCGATGGGGCACCGGCAAGTTATCTCACGAGACGAAAGATCTGATTGAGAAACGCCAAATCGTGGGGGCGTCTAAACCTACAGAGAGAATAGAACTAGCAGAGCTATCGAAGTTAATAAATAAGCGCAAGGGTAGCCGACATCAGGAAGTTTAATGTGGAAAGAATCGAGCATGCTCTAAAGAACAGAGGTGGCCTAAAAGCACTGAAGAGGAAGCTAGGCACAGGTGAAAACCAGATGAATGCGTTAAGTGACAAGGAGGCCAATGTCATTAGCAATATGGATAAGATAGTTAAAGTAAACGAAGAGTTCTACCCAAATCTATGCAGTAGCCAATGTAGTCAGAACGTTAATGAGAAAGACAGTAGCGCACAGCAATACGTCATCCCGCCAGTAACAAAAGAGGAAGTAAAGAAAGCCTTCGGAGCAACGCAGAGAGGAAAAGCAGCTCGTGAGGATCAGGTAACAGCAGATCTGTTGAAGGACGGATGGACGGAGGGGGGGATTGTGCTTGAACAACTAGCCACCCTGTATACGCGATGCCTTATGACCTCGACCGTACCAGAAGCTCAGAAGAACGCGAACATTGTCTTAATTCATAATAAAGGAGACGCCAAAGACTTGAAAAATTACAGACCGATCAGCTTGCTTGCCGTTGCCTGCGAGGTATTTACTAAGGTAATTGCTAACAGAGTCAGGGCAACCTTAGACTTATCACCTTAGACTGATCAACCAAATGATCAGGCAGGCTTTCGTAAAGGATATTCTACAATAGATCATATTCACACTATCAATCAGGTGATAGAGAAATACGCAGAATATAACAAACTGTAGCAGCACTGTCATCGTCATCAGTGCTGCACCGCGGTTCGTGTCATGCGCTCGCGCTGGCTACGTGGGGCCACGTACGGAGTCGAATAAAGATAGTCTATTCCTGGCTCCTGGCCTGTTCGCATCGTCTGCATCGCGCTCCGTTAATTTGTAGGGGACTAAGTCTCTGTCCCTCTACACCAACCCCTATTTATAGCCGTCATTTATTACGAGAAAGCATTTGACTAAGTGGAAACCTCAGCAGTCATACAGGCATTGCGGAATCAGGATGTAGAAGAGTCAAAATATGTCAAAATACTGGAAGATATGTTTATAGAAACTGCACCGCTACCATAGTCCTTCATAAAGTCAGCAATAAAATTCCAATAAGTAAGGCAGCCAGCCTAGGAGACACGATCTCGCCAATGCTATTCACCTCCTGTTTACAGGAGGTATTCCGAGGCCTGAATTGGGAACAGTTGTGGAAAAGAGTTAATGGAGAGTACCCAAATAATCTGCGGTTCGCTGATGACATTGCCTTGCTGAGCCACTCTGGAGCTGAACTGCAAATCATGATCAATGAGTTAGGCAGAGTAGAACGGTGGGTCTAAAAAATTAACATGCAGTAAACGAAAGTAATGTTCAACAGTCTAGCAATAAAAAAGCAGTCCACAATTGGCAGCGAGCTGCTGTTAGTGGTAAAGGAATACGTCTACTTTGGGCAGGTAGTGACAGGTGATCCGGATCATGAGAGGGAAGTAACTAGAAGGAAAAGAATGGGATAGACCGCATGTCGCAGGTTATCTCTGATCATGAATGGTAGTTTACCAATATCCCTCAATAGAAAAGTGTACAACAGCAGTATCTTACCGGTAGTCACCTACAGGGCAGAAACGTGGATGATAACGAATAGTGTTCAGCTCGAGTTAAGGACAACGCAGCGAGCCATGGAAAAAAAAAATGATAGGTGTAACGTTCAGACCGGAAGCGGGCAGAGCGGGTGAGGGAACAAACGCGGGATATTGGCATCCTAATCGAAATCAAGAGGAAGAAATGGGCTTGGACATGGCATGTAATGCGAAGGCAAGATAACCGCTGGTTTTGTAGGGCAACGGAGTGGGTCCCAGGAGAAAGCAAGCGTAGCAGGGGGTGGCAGAAGGTTAGGTGGGTGAATGAGATTAGGATGTTTGAATGCATAGGGTGGGTGCAGCTGGCAAAGGACAGGGTAAAAGCAAAGACATGGGAAAGGCTTTTGCCCTGTAGTGGGTATAGTTAGGCAGATGATGATGGTGATGACTGTATATAGAAGAACATATCTCTATTTCACACTTTTACAACCTGACATTTTTGGTAAAGGTGAAAAGCATCGCTCATGACTGACGCCTTGTCACTAACTAGTAGAACCAACACTTCAGGTCTTTTTTTTTTCTTTCAAAGAAATGTCTATGAGCAGGTATAGTTAGAAGGCAGAAAAGATTGGACACCGTAGTCTCAGAAGACGTCATTTTGTTCAGTGAAATTAATTCTGACGTCTTGTCAGCTCGGGAAACATCATTGAGGGGGCTAGATCAAGGACCTCAGAGGTCAGTGCTGACGTCAGTTTTTGCCAGCTTGATGTTTAAGGCGTGTTTGGCAGCATATGCTGCCTTCAAATAGCTAAACTAAAAAGGCCAGATGCACTTGTGAAAGCAGTTGATCCTTATTGTAGCTAGATGCAAAAATTAATAAATATATTGTTGGTAAGAACGGTACGCGATCACATATATGAATTTTGCACTGACGTAGTTTTTTTTTCTAGTTCGCGCACGTGTTATAAAAGTATAATTTCGGTTCACTGCACACTAAATGAATTCATGTAAGGAGTTTTCATGCAGGATCCGGAGAAGGCTCCTGCTTGGCCCAAACCATTCAGTTCAGAAACTGTCGTGAAAACGAGACAGCTAGCATGTGAATTTGAGTGCAACGAAGACACAACGAGTTCTTCAAATCTAAAGATCCAAGGATTTTTGCGTATCACGCTCTCTTTGCATCGATTATTAACATCTCATAGTCGAAAAAAAACGCCATAATCTGGCCTGAAATACGAGAAAATTATTGGTCGTTATGTCGCAACGAAATATTTTTTCGGTAGCAGTGTGTTATTTTTCTGCAGTACTTTTTTGTAGTTCTATCGCAAAAAGAAAAGGACACAGAATGCGACAAAATATTTTGGGGTTGCTACAAGTTCATTGCCAAAAACAGTGCAAAAAACTCTTTGGAGGAAAGAAAATTTCGGTTCTTTATTGCGAGAGGACTGTCATTTAGTGTGGAGCAGCACTGCCATCACCGCGAAACATACTCCATAAATTGCAAAAATCTGCACTCAGAGCCATAATGAATGTTTCTTCGACCTAACGCTCGCATTTATCGAAATGCTATATCATGGAACTAAATGAAATGTATGAATTTTGTATTTTAACCCTTCAAAGCCCAAATTATGAGAGAACTTCAGCAACAATCAATACCTTACGCGAAATTCAAAAAGCTAATTTATCAAAATTTCATTTCGCTGCTAAGTATGAGCAATCAGTAATAGCCCCAATTAGCAATTATTAGCATACGGTTCGTCTCGTGCCCCTAATCCTGGTTGTTCGAAAGACCAAAACGAAAGTCTCGCACCAGTTCAAAGGCACAGAGGCGGTAAACAACTTTTTATCCGGCAGATTTTTCCTACAACATTTTCCTATTTTCCCAGCAACATTTGTTAGAAAATGAAACGAGGAATAGTTTGGAAGCTGGTGGGAAGTCGCGCATCCGCGCATATTTTAGAGCGCGAGTTCCATAGGAGAAGGCTACCGAGCAATACGTAGTAGTTTTTGTCGTCTTGAAGTGTCTGAGGCGAACACAATATGTGCTATATAACTTGTGCACTTTCGCAGCCCTCGCTCCCGTGTTGTAAGCAGAACAAATATGAAGAAACGGCGACTGGAACGCCACGTCGCTAGGTTTCGGAGTCAGAGTAGAAGCGCAAGAAAGGGAAAAAGTGGGAAGCATAGCCAAATAATTCGGCAGAGACACTCGAGACTGCTTAAGTGTGGGAAGGCGAAACCATAAGTTTTTGCGTGGCCGAGTTTCTTTCATTAAATTTCCTTGCGCGATAAAGTTCGTCCTGCGTAGTTTGTTGCGCGGGAAGACCGGCACACGTTCAGAACATCGAGTTACTCACAATGACTCTACACTCTACAGAAAAAGGTGTAAAAAGGGAGTAAGTTGTCTTCTCGAGCCTTGGGGTAGACTTCCAACACTAAAAATACGGAATGGTTACGGTTGGCCACGGAAACATTATCTCTGTTCAAAACATGTACAGTTCTAGCACGTTACGAAGATTTCAACCGATGTTTCAAGCCTACTGTATTTGCTAACTTCAAGGCCTCCGGTGCCGCGTTTAAAATCTCTCCCCCCCCCCCCCCCCCCCCATTGCTAAATGCATCACGTTATCTATGCTTTACAGTGGGAATATACCTGTGCCGCCAAGAGTAAGCGTTCCGTATATTTAATGATCGAAATCTACTCCGCAACTGGGGCAGCAGACCCTGCCCCTAAAAGGGAGTGCGCTAAAGAGCAGCTTACTCTCTTTTTACACCTATAAAGGCGTATTCGTGTTTAGAGCGTAGTCAAGGCCAAGCGCTCTACAGGAGGAGCGGATGGCGTCTCGTCTGAAGAGACCCTCAGCAACAACCCTTCAGGACCAAGCGCGCTGCAGCTGCATAGATGAAAGACCGTGGCGAGAGTGCTTTGCGCGCGGGTGATCCTATCTTGGCTCCGACTCAGAGATATCCACCAGACGACGTCACTACGTTTCCGCCAGTTTTTCTTCTCACCTGCCGGCCTCTCCTACGAGTCGGATCCGGTGTGGGATCGCCCGTGACCCGCGTCGGTGTGCCATGACGTCAGCCTATGTGTATGTGCCCTCTATCGACGGCGTGATGACGTCATCTTTTTGGGACTATCTGTAGGTCTCAACAACGCCGGTCGCCGAAAGAATTTCGCCTAATGGGGCTATAATGCTTTCGCATTAAGACAGTCCCGGAACTCTTGGGGAATGGACGCCGCCGAAACCCACAACCCTTTTGATGACCGAACGGACAGGGGGAAGCGAGGCAGGAGCACCGAGCGTCCTGCTCTCAAAGCGGCCTCTGCCATGCAACTGCGAGTGGGAGACATGCCGACGGTGGTGCACCAACCGCTAAAGTAACAGTACACGCGGCCAGACGCCTGTGTGAGGGAATTAGTGTAGTGGGAAGGAGAGGAGTAGAAAGAAGACATTCAGGTACGCTAACGACTCCAGCTCGCAGGGGAGCAAGGTTCAGGCATCAGTGTGAAGATGGCACCAAGAATGGTAGGAAGATAAGGAGGCGGGTGAGAAAGAAACAACATTCACGCATCAAGTTCGGCGACTGGTTAACGGCTTAATAATAATAATAATAATTGGTTTTTGGGGGAAAGGAAATGGCGCAGTATCTGTCTCATATATCGTCGGACACCTGAACCGCGCCGTAAGGGAAGGGATAAAGGAGGGAGTGAAAGAAGAAAGGAAGAGAGAGGTGCCGTAGTGGAGGGCTCCGGAATAATTTCGACCACCTGGGGATCTTTAACGTGCACTGACATCGCACAGCACACGGGCGCCTTAGCGTTTTGCCTCCATAAAAACGCCGCCGCCGCGGTCGGGTTCGACCCCGGGAACTCCGGATCAGTAGCCGAGCGCCCTAACCACTGAGCCATAATACATATTCATAGCGAACTTGCCGACGCATACATTACACACGAGAGGACACCCGCTAGCAGGCGCCCTGCTTTGTTCTCTGCAGTTGTCAGTGCTTTCAAGTTCGCTAGTAAATATGGGTTTAAAAAAAGAAGTCACTCGTGGTGATTAAGAAACCTGAGCTAGGCTAACAGAGGTAATGAGAGGGGCTAGAAAACTGGCACATGGTGCTAAAGTGAAGCTGAAGCATTATTGTTATCGGATGTACATAGCCAGCAGTGTAACTTTTATTTGATGGTAATCGCATTAGTCAATTAAAATAAGTACGGGGATGCGTAGAGATACAAGAGCTTCAATTATAAAACGTTACGCTGCTTAAAAGATATCGCAAAAAAATTCAAGGCAGTGTTGACAGCGGAGACCGCCAACCTGGGAGGAATTTTCAGGCGGGGCCTCCCGTGAGGTGTCAGCAGATACGTCTTCAAAGGCTACGAAGACGCTAAGAGCACGCGAGTACTGCTACGAAGCACTCGAAGCCCAGGAACAGACGGTTAACAGTTGTCGCTCGTAAAACAAAGTATTCGTGCCTTGGTTACCATGCTCACTTCTCAAATACACCGTTAGTGCGCGATGCCTATGAAGTCTAAACGCCGCCGAAAGTATCAGCTTTACTTCCATTCGCTTTTTTTTATCTCTGAAAAACCCTTTTGATATTCAGAGGCTTTTTCTGATTCATGCGGCATACCTTGTACAGCCGGCTTCTTACTGACGGCCTATTGGTCATATGCCTCATCAGCTTACAGATAAAGTCAGACATCCAACGCAGCCTCAAATCGCGAACATTTGCTTTTCCACAAGGAGGTCCGCCCGTGTAGCGCTCACGGAAGCTATACCTTCCACGTCACGTTACAAAGTGAGTCATGCTATGCTTACTCTGTGAACCCGTAAATGGAAGACGTTCCGGTCGTGATCAGTATAAAGTGCTTGACGGTATCCTGGCCTGAGACGCCACGTTTGTATTGAGCTTTCGGGGAGCGCGTAAAGAGAAGGTCCGGGCGCCGTTTCAGGTGTAGTGAAGTACTTGACAATGAAAAGAAATCACGAACTTTATGCTGTTGCATACCTTCTTTTTGTTTAACCAAGAACGGAAAGTAACCGCATGATCCTGAAAGACAATGAACTACAAAGCGTAAACACCATCCATCATTGCCGCATTTCCATCTACTAGAACCAAATGCGTCTACTATGCTTTTCGCAGCCTTGATCTCTAACACGTGTCACTACTTTGTCGCATGGGGCTCGAAGTGCTTTAGACATCATAGATCAAGTACTCGTTCTCATTCTAAACGGTACCGAGTTAACTTTTTCGTTGAACTTTGAAACTTCAAACGCAATCCATTTTCTCTTGATCACAGCAAACGCAAGAAATAAAAATGAAGATAGCAAACTCAGAATTTCAAATACATGTATATTATAAATTTAAAGGTCGTCGTAACACAGGTGGTCACGAGTGAAGTCAATTTTGCGGTAAAGTTATAGTTTAAAAACAGTTTCAAGAATTGCAACTTTACATCGATCATCACAGAGATATACAGCTGCACTGACGTCTTTGGACGAATGCTGTCACACGCGAAATTTCTCTCGTAATGCAAATTGCTAAAAGTAGGAGTTCAGTTAAGACTTGTTTTTAATACCGCCATCTCCATATCAAATATGTAATCTTGTGCAAAGAGGAAGCAAGAGAGATAACCAGTCGCGATTATTAAAAACAATGCCTCCCTTCCAAGCGCGCGCCAGTCACCTTACCCGCACTGCTAGCTTGCTTCCGTCAGCTTGTGTTCCAGCGAGTTTATTTCTGTATTATTTTTACTAAGTGCACTGAGCCCGACTTGCTGCGCTGTGGGTTGTGAAGCCGTTGCTGGTAACTCTGCTCAAGTACAAATCTACAGACAAATGAGTGAAGTACAAGTTGCAGTGAACAAGCCAGTCATTGCGATAGCGTGGAAGCGAACCAGTGGTCAGTATGTGGCACAGAATTTACCTCACAAAAATGATGCACTAATCAAAAAATGCAAGCTAACTCTAGCTACAGAGAGAATAGATTAAGAAGTAACGTCGCGGTCTTGGAGGTAGGCCATTTTTGACGAATCTCACTCCTGTTAAGTGGTATTTCATAAAACTCTTTCTGGTTAACGCGCACCGATTTCAGAACGACTGTTTGCAGCTTTCCACCTATCATCCGCCGAAGAATAAACCTGCTAATGATGTACTGACGGACTGACATAAGAAGTTCAAGGTTCAAAAGCTGCACGTTGGCTATGGAGTCCAGATTAGTTATGAACCACGCGGAGTACGTCAACATGTTATGACATCGCACAACAAACGACAGTGTCTCCCCATTGGGCCGCCTTCGAAAGGCAGCGGCAAAGAGCGGGTGTCCATGCCACTTCCTCGGCGAAATGCCATGGTCACTGAGCCATTGAGAAGAATATGATTAACTGATTCCCGATGTGTTCTTTTTAAATATATGAAATATAAAAAATCGCAGTTTTCCACAACAAAGGTTTTTGGATCCGGTCCTTCTTCGCTCCTCTTGCATGTCGCAGCGCCTTTATCTCGTATCGTTTGGACCAGATAAAATTCATAGCCTCAAGATAATGACGGTCTACTGATCATGCCAACGTTCATTTGCTTTCGCCTAGAATGGATTGGCAGCTGGCGCGTTGCGAAGAGACGTAGATGTTTGGCGCGGCTTCTTTAACACACGCTGTAGGTGAAGCTCAGGAGAACGGACTGTTGGGCGAGTTGGTGCATTGTAAACACGTACAATCGCACAAAAAACACAAACACACGAAGAACGAGACTGAGACACTATGTGGTGTCTCAGTCTCTTTCTTCGTGTGTTTGTGTTTTTTGTGCGCTTGTACGTGTTTGCGCTGTAGGTGGCCTCCCGGTGTTTACATAAACCGTCATCATACATCAAGGCATTCAGCAGCAATCCCTGTTCGGTATTCACGCTTCATTTGAGTGGCTTGTTGATTATGAAGCCTTCCCAGCCCAGACGTCATAAATATCAAAAGGCAAACGTAGATGAAACTTCATTTCATTATGACATTTACAGCGCTATTCAAGTTTGTCTTTTGAAACGTTACCTTTGTCAACCTGCTTACCAAACTCATGATAATCCCGTATTTAAGCGTCATCCGAACAGGATACGCATAACCCGTCTATCGGCATCGTCGCCACGTCGGAGAAAAAAAACAACAAACTGATGCTGTACAATCAGAAAGATTTGAAGATCCGAATACCTGGCCAGGTTAGAGAACTCAGGCTACTTTCGCTTTCAAGAACTGCAGCGCACCTGACGACTGGCGGAGAAGGAATACTTAAAAATTAACAATTCCTGCTCGTGCTGCATTCTTGTTTTATTTTTAGCACACGCAATAATTTAATACAATGAACTGAAGTCCTTATAGTTTTCGCTCTTTCGCATGGCTGTTCTCCTCCACTGGCACACATTTTTTTGTATTTATGACTGCGAAAGCAGGTTCGCTTGCGCGCGCATTCATGGCCACGGCGAACGGCGGATGATGAGAGGGCGTAAGAGGCGCGGCGTTTTTTGAGCGCATTCGAGTTTCGACTTGGGTGACGCACTGGTTGGGCCAGATTTTGATTTTACCTATTCCCAACCGGTCCCGAGGAAGTTAGCGACGTCTTTCGTGAATTAAAAAACGCTGGTTCGGATTTTCATGACATTCATTTACCTAACGTAAAGCTGATTGCACAGCATATTGTTCTTCCAACTTATTCAATGATTAACCTTATTTTCAGCTATGGTATATTTATGCAACAACTCAGAAGCGTTAAAGTCATTCCAATTTCCAAGAAGTGAGTCTGTTCGCGCACTATAACTTGCGCCTGATCTCTATATTTCCCTTTTTCAGTAAAATAATTGAACGATGTAAAGAAAAACGAACAAAAAAAACCAGGGAAGTTGCTACCAGAGATAGCAGTGATACATATTCTTGTACACTATAGCAACAGCAAATGTGTTCGAGAAGGGACACGTGTACTTGGCAGGGGCTGGCAAGAGGCGGGGGGGAGGGGGGGGGGGGGGGAGGGGGGTGAGCAGCGCCAGGCACGCGCAAGAGCGGGCCTGTTCGTATATCTCTACCCACGCGGTGCGCGGCAAGAGGCGCGTGCGAGTGCAAGATTTTTCGTCTTTAACTTCGGCACTGAACAGCTTAGCGTTCGATGTGAATCGCCTATTGTTTCAATTGCATCAATCACCGGCTGGTGGATCTGCCTCCAACCCATGGCAGTTCGGACGCCGCTCTGCGGGCTGCTCAACCAGCTTGCCAAACATGGATAGTTGAACTAGAGCTCTCCGTGAGGCGCAGGCCCATCGACTGTTGGGCAAGTAGCAGCCCACCCTCGAGTATCTTTTGTTCTTTTCTTGAAATAAAATTTTCCTCCTCATTTGCCGCGAGTTGTGAATCTTCTTTGTTCTCTCCCATTACCAGCTTCGTCGTTTCGCGCTTTGAGATTGCAATAAATATTGACAGAAACGCTCTACGCCCACGCATTGCGGACGTCACTAAGTAAATTGTGAATCATTCGTTTCGGCTCTGTAAACTTTTCAGTACGATTAATTTTCTCCCCATTTACGCTTATATTTAATCAGTTATTTCTGCCTACAATGAAAAATTGTGTCCTTAGGCATTTAATTATTTTAGGCGGGTCTAATTCTTCTTGTGTGCATGGGCCGAGTTTTTTCAGGCCACAAAAACATGTTCAGTGCAAGCCGGATTGATAATTGACTGGCACGGTGGCGGTCACCTCCTTGCATTTCACGACTTGCCAACAACTAATACTCTCTGCATAACGCTGGGCCCTCGCAAACTTCTGTACCCCACGTAAAGGACGCTTCGTGGCCTTCACTCATGCCTTTATTAGTGGTATATTCGTTTGCAGCATTGGCGCTTCATCATGACCGTTATGGGCTGGGCCACAGACAGCGGATGACGTCTAAGGAGTCTTTGATAATGTCAGTGCGGCTTCTAGGGGACAGACTGAGCGGACAGAGGATGCAAAATGCATCCCTAGAAGTCAACAGCTCCGCCTATGTCGACGCACAGGCGGTGCAGCGAGGGTATTAACAAACTAATACTTCTCTCAATACGTCAGGAGAGTCGATTGCCGTCGCCACGTCATATCCACTACCACTGCCATCGATCGACGTACTCCACGTGTTGCCGGAGAGAGGCTTCAATCGCAGATGAGGCGCTATGCGCCACCACACTAGACTCACTCAGATGGGCAATGAATTGTGTGTGTACACGGGTCATATTTCGATTGTCCGTAACTTGCTGATAAATCCATGGGGGTCCATGCGGCCATGGATCAAGAGGTTATGCGGAGCTAGCTACCATATATTTTGCAAGAGCTATGGCTTCAGGGATAGTATGATGCTTTGTACAGCGAGCTTGGCGACGCCAGTCAATAAGTTCTTCAAGAGTATTTAATTGCATCTCGACCTTTAGGCGTGAAGGGGGGTAATGTGGTGAATGGGGGGCATGAGGGGGTAATTAGCTGGAGGCCAGTAATATGCGTCGCTGCTCGATTGATAGATTCCAGGAGGTTCCACTCTGCCCGTACCACATGTTGAAATTGTGCTGAGCATTTCAATCTTGGCTGTACCAAAGAATGAATGAGGAGACTGGGGATTGTAGAAGGGGCACCACCTGACATTTAGAAAATCCGCCGGAAGAGGTGAAGCATTCGGGTCGCCTTCTGACGTGCAGCGCGAAGCCAGGGACTGGCGTAGCCGGAATCATACATATAAATGCCGAGGACCCGAAGCAAGCTTGCGGCTGGAATTTTCTTTCCACGCAGGAAAGGTACGGTAGGGCTCGTGTTAAATGCGCGGCCGCTACCCGCAATAATGACGGGAAGTAGAGCCGTCTGTTTAGGCGACAGAGTGAGTCCGACAAAAGAGCACCATTGTATATGTAATCGTCAAAGCAAGCTCTATATTGGTACCTTGTATTTTTAGATGGGTGGATAGGCCAGACTCTAATGTCATCCGCATAAATGAATGAGTGAAGATAAGAGATTTCGCCGAAGCGCCATGCCAGCGGTAGGAAGCTAATGCTGCAATAGAGGGTGGCTAGCACTTAGCTTGTGGGGCACTATGATGTGGCGGAAAGAATCCCACTTTGTCTTTGTTGATGTGGATGGCGAATTTATAAGTAGTGAAAAGGGTGGGAATAAAGTCGCAGATGTGGTCGGCTAGGTCAATTCTGTGTCGCAACTCAACCAAGACAGCGTCACTGATAACAGACCAGACTCGGCTCGAACGGCGGCCAATCATAATCATAGAAGATAAGTGGTTTTGGCCGTCCTCTGCACCAAAATGTGGCGAAAGCCAACTTGTGAGCGATGGTAGCAGTGATGTAAGTCTATCGACAGAGGTTTGATGCCTATCAACAGTTTTAACTTATGAACAGAAGCAGTAATAACACAGTACAAAAAAAGCCCTCTATGTCTTTCGAATGTAAAGGCTGTTGGATTATTTTTAAACCATTTCTGAAACATCGCCCGTGAAACTGCTTGCGATTAAATTCATGAAACAAACAACATGCGTGTACCTTCTGCTGAAATGAAGGAGCATTCCGAGCGGTTACCTCCGAGCAAAGAGCTTCTAACAGCACTCTTAAAGCGGCAGGCAACAACGCTGAGAAGAGCGTCAAAATAGAGCACAAAATCCCCACAAAAAACGCACACGCGATCATAAGATGTGATGCGACAAATCTGTGCCAACACTATTGGTTGTATTTTATCTTCTGCAGTGATCATCTTGCGATTCATTCTTTGAATTGTAATTCGCTGTCGCTTTTTCGTTCCAGTGCTGCATGGTATTCTCGTTGGCGGAGGCCTCTGGCGGGTTCAACTGAATGGATGGACAGTGAGAAGAGCCTTGTGGAGAGCTGTGTTGGTGGTTGTTGATGGCTTCAGCTTCTGTAGGGTGGAGGTGGCTTGTTTCTGGTGAGTGGTGCCTTCAGGGTGATGAAGCAGGGTGGGAGCAAAAGTGAGCACGTGGTCGGTGGAAACCTGGAGGATGGAGATCGGTGGCTGACAGTCACCGAAGCTTGTGAAGGGTGTAGGCGTTTTTTTTTTATTGGGTGCAAAGTGCAGCACGGTGAAGATAGGTGGAGGGCAAAGGTGGCCAGGTAGTGGGCGGAGGCCTTTTGTATAATGGAGGCAACATCACACAACACCTAACGAAGAGAATTTGAGAAGATGGGCGTAATGATGACGCATTAAACCTTCCTACATCTATACACTCACCTGAGTGCAGCTCATACTCTTGCTCATGATTATACAGCTGCAGATATAGGGCCTGCCATCAAATGTTAAGGCGCGTTCACAGCGGCGCGTCGCCAAGGCTGCGCGAGCTTTTTCGTACAGCCGCAACAGACGCCACGAAATAGCTCGCCCTCCAGACAAGATTTTACTTGTGACGCGCCCTCTCATCGTCTACTCTCGCGTTCTGAAAACGTTGACAACCTGCTTACTTCAGAAATGGACGCACTGACGATCTGGGAAAAAAAAAGTAGTGACGATACATGTATATTGCGGATTTGTCGACACACTCAATCACCAACTCCTCTCTACGTATGGCCTCGGCAACTTGGCCGAAAAATGCGCGAAACATGTTAGCTGGACGCCAACGTCATGCAGCAAAGATGGATCGAGCGGTGCGTGTGCGAAGTAGCTGCAAACCCTCTCCAGCTGCAGCAGATTGTGCACGACGGATGGTGCTACCGAAAGTTACTTCTTCTAGCTGCCGTGACATATGTTAGTCACCCCGTAACATGCAGCGCCTCTACTGCGCCGTGTAGAGAAGAGTCTAAGGATACAGACGCGTGACTGAAATGCACGTATTCAGAGTAACCTAATCGCAAAAAAAATTGGCAGTGGCTTAGCTCGGCTATGCCAGGATATACGCAGCGAAAGCTAAGGCATAGCTTGGTTAGCATTGGTTAATCTTGATTGCAAGTCCAGGTTAGTCTGGTTGTCTGGCTAGCTGCGCGCCGACGGCGCGGCGGCGCGCGGATTCTCCTCTGACGTCACGCCAGATGGCGAGGAGGTGGCGCCATGGATGGTCACGTGGTTCGTCACGCGGTTGGTCACGTGACCAGTCACGTGGTTGGTCACGTGGTGCGGTGCGACCACGGTGGTACTGCGAGCGCCGAGAAACTGCGAGTTCATGGCCAATGTAGCTTTCGCTGCAAAACCAAATCGCGGCTGCGTTTTATGGAGGACAAAACGCTAAGGCGCCCGTGTGCTGTGCGATGTCAGTGCACGTTAAAGATCCCCAGGTGGTCGAAATTATTCCGGAGCCCTCCACTACGGCACCTCTCTCTTCCTTTCTTCTTTCAGTCCCTCTTTTATCCCTTCCCTTACGGCGCGGTTCAGGTGTCCAACGATAAATGAGACAGATACTGCGCCATTTCCTTTCCCTAAAAAACAATTATTATTATTATTAATCGTTACTCAGGGCAGATTATTCGCAGTAATCGCTCCGATATCACAACAGGTTGCATGTGCACGTACGCATTACATGTTGTTTGCATAATGAGTTACAAGTCTTCTCTTTCCACGCATTGTGATTTTTTTTCCTAACGGTGCATAAAATCGGGGTACTACTTAAATACAAAGCCAAATATTTTGCGGCGTTGTTCAGTGCCTATGAGGAAATTCCGTAGCTGAGACAAGACGCTTCTGGTCAAACAAAGAAAAGAAACTGCGTATGCAGCTCAAGAGCACGTGCAGCCGCTGAAGTGTGTGTACTTCAAGCTTTAATTTCCAGGTGATGCAAGAGCGCCACGTGTCGTGGTGTCATTCTCCGCCGCGCCGTGGATTGGTTGAAGAGTTCTGCGAAGTGACGTCGCATCGCAAGAAAAAGGTGGCTCAGTAAGTGACCGAAAGTGGGTCGCTGGAAACTTGTTTGGGGCTCCCCGAACGTGATGAATTGGATTAAACATGTCACGTGGCCTCCGCAATTAGCCAGTGCCAACCCACCTTTAATGACTGCTTCTGGCTAATAGCAGTTTCTAAACAAACTTAGCGCCACATACGCGACATATGGGACTCGTGGAGGAAGAGATTTTAACTGCAAAGTTCTATTCACTGAATGCCTCATTTTTGCCTCAGCAGTGGGGGAAAAAACGTGTAAGGCTACAGTGAAAATCGAGGCTTAAGTAGGCATGTGCTTATTTTTCGCGTCAGTAATGTTTAAAAGTTACAGGTCAATATTCATTAATTATTTGAAATTTTAAAAGAGTGTTCATTAATTACCAGCTTTTTCTTGATAATTCCATGAGACTAAATCCAGCTGTAGGCAGAGTGATTGTTGGGTGAAAACTCAAATATACTGATCTGACTTGTCATATGTTTTCTGCTGACTTATATAGATGTAACCCTTTTTTATATGTTAAAGAATAACCATAACAAATAGTCAATCAAAGTTGAATGTCCATTTTTGCAAGTGTTGGATTAAGATATTCCGCCTTTCCTTTGGCCACGGCGACTTAAGTGACATTGACCCTCAGCTTTGGCAGACCAGTGCGCAATGCCGGTTTTGAAACTTTGAAATATTTCTTTGCTGGGCTGGTACAACTCGCTGAAACCAACTAGCTGATAGGACTGGCCAACTACAATGAAAAGGTTAAGCATAGATTAATTTTGGCGTTTTTAGAACTCAACCTGAGCGCCATTGCGAGTTTTCGACTTCGGCGCTCATCCACCGACATAATTTTGCTAATCGCAGCTGCCGTCGATTGAAACGGCCAAAAGAGCATAATAATAATAATAATAATTGTTTTTTGGGGGAAAGGAAATGGCGCAGTATCTGTCTCATATATCGTCGGACACCTGAACCACGCCGTAAGGGAAGGGATAAAGGAGGGAGTGAAAGAAGAAAGGAAGAGAGAGGGGCCGTAGTGGAGGGCTCCGGAATAATTTCGACCACCTGGGGATCTTTAACGTGCACTGACATCGCACAGCACACGGGCGCGTTTTTCCTCCATAAAGACGCAGCCGCCGCGGTCGGGTTCGAACCCGGGAACTCCGGATCAGTAGTCGAGCGCCCTAACCACTGAGCCACCGCGGCGGGGCCAAAAGAGCATCTCAGTGCCACTTTCCCTGACGAAAGCGGTTCGTGCCCTATCCACACACACGACGCCACAGCGAATGCACTGAAGGACGTTGGAATTCTTTGTATGTTTTTTATGCGGGCAATTAAATCAGTCTTTTTTTTTGTATCTGCCAAGGATGGTCCTTTCGCGATACAAAGAAATGCGAAAAGTGCGGTGCCTATGCGCTCCACTGTTGGCATTTATTTTCATCGCGTTGGTACTTTGGTGGTGAAAAAAGACGTTACAGTCGTTTATGATTGTATCATGGATGTCTGTAGCGTCTTTTTGTTTCCAACCAGGTACATTCGTGAGTGAAAAAGATTAGCACTAATGGCGTACCCGTGCTCAGTGCGTTAGGCGCTCGGCTACTGATCCGGAGTTCCCGGGTTCGAACCCGATCGCGGCGGCCGCGCTTCGATGGAGGCGAAACGCAAAAGGCGCCCGTGTGTTGGGCGACGTCAGTGCACGTTAAAGATCCCCAGGTGGTCGAAATTATTTCCGGAGCCCTCCACTACGGCACCTATTTCTTCCTTTCTTCCTTCACTCCCTCCTTTATCCCTCCCCTTACGGCTCCGTTCAGGTGTCCACCGAGATGCGAGACACACACTGCGCCATTTTCTTTCGCCAATAACCAATTTCAAATTTCTATAGTGACATGCTACCGCAGCGGTAGATAGCAACGCTCGGCGCGCTACTGCCACGAACACGTCGATAACAAAAGTGCCAGCTGTGTTCGAAAGGCAAGGCCCCCCGCCAGCCGCGCGGTGCGATTTTCATTACTACGGTGACGTCAATGTGTTAATATTTTTTTACTCGCGACTGCACAAGCGCGATGAAAAGAAATGCGAGAAGTTGGGCGCGTAGGCGTCACCCCGTTTGCTCTCCTTTGCAACACCCCTGTACATCAGCTGGAGATTAAACCTACCATTCATTTAGCCTTTATTCAGCCCTTGTCTCACTGTTGTCGAGTCTATATGATAGACAGCTCGGCTTTAATGCTACAGACGATATATATATGCACTCAGGCGCCTGTTATGACGCACGTACAGCTGCTAGCAAGAAATGAGTGCGTGTGGACGCTGACGCCTTGCAATCAAACTGTCAACGTATGACCTCGGCAACTTTAATTTGAATTTGAACATTTATTTATTGCACACAAAAAGTGAAAAGGAAGGGTGGAGAAAAAGCTGTTTTAACACAGCTTGCATATATCCCGTTACAAGATTACAGAAAAAAAAAAGATTAAATACTGCATACAGGACTACAGGTTTCAAAGCCTAGAAGTTTACTAAGGCACCAGGCAAAGGACAATCTCCTTTTTTTTTAGAGGGAAAAAAAGCAATACAAAAAATGAAAGATTCGGACAAATATACGTGTAAGAGAGACAGCCGAAAGACGCGCGTTACACATTTTAGATTTAATCCAATTTCATCATGCCGAGTTGCTGTAAACAGCCGTGCTGCACCTCGCATCATGACCCGTCGCCTTGTGTGTATATATACCTCAATGGGAGATACTGAAAAACCTGCATTGCTCTAATTTTTCTTGTTTCTGTTGTCGTCATCACCACTATCATAAACCTGAGGCTCAAACTGCTTGGCAGAATACACAGGTGCCTCTGCTGACACTCCAGTTACGCCGGTCACTCTTCTTAGAGCCTCTGCACTACATGTCTGTATTGCCTAGCACTAGTAAGACAAAACTGCTCGCCTCGGCACAAGCTACGTAGCTGCTTCGGTGTTCCCCGATGAGCCTCGACTTCTGCTACGATTGCATTGCAAGATATTATTCGCACTGAAAGCACATTACAGTGGATTCGCTCCATTTGCAGGTTCGTCACACGTTTTGGATGCGTGAGTATACATGGCATCTTTACTAACACAAATTACTCGCTCTCGCTTTTTCAAAAATTTTTCCTTTTGCTAGCAGTACCGCGTGGGGAGAACAACGGATGTCTTATGGGGTCCCAGTGAGCCTCAAGCACATTTCATCGTCCAGGGTGCGTCGAAGGGTTTGTCACCGTTGGCCCTGAAGCAGCCCGCACTTTCGGAATGGCAGAAAATATATTCAGACTTTACTCATAGCTACATTGACAGCCGTGTTTCATCCCACAGTTCTGCGCCCGCCATCGCAGTACCGGCTGGGAGAAATGTTCTCTTTAACTCATAGCAGTCTGTTGAGGTTTGCATGGTGACCCCTGGTTACACGAGGCGAAAAAGAGCTTCCAACTGGGTAAAGTTCTGCGATTCTAAAGCCGCTTTTGAGCGTCTCAAATCACTCCACCCTCACGGACCTCACCATCTGTCGGTCACTGAGCTTTATCAAATACAACGCTAGGTTGTCAGCGTGCGACACGACATGGTTTTTTTTAAGGCGTTGCAGGACCTCGGCGATGTCCCTGACACTGACGATACGGACCAGTCTGCTCAAAATGACGCACGAACAGTGCACATCCCGTCATCTAGAACTGACAGTGTAAACTTCCACTATATTTTGAGACTGACCTTTCTTAGCGCAGGGGTCTGTATAGTACCGTGGCCTGCTCTACCCCGGCCTTTCCTTAAAAGTGCGCCCACCACTCGACCTCTCCCGCTAAGCTGCGACTTTGCTGTGTAGTATGTGGCTGTAGGTCCCCTGTTATTAAATATTCGAATTCGATCGCCACAGGGCATAACGGGTATGAAATGAGGGATGATGAGGATGCTTAAATGAATGAAAAAAGGTTGGCTGATCTAATAAAATCAAGGAGGGAACGATGATATGGCCCCTGTGTCCAAGCGATATATAGACCCACTGCCGCCAGATGCCGAATTCTCGTCCGCTTCAGCACCGGGCAAACCCGCAGCAGGTGGTGAACATCCGCCTCAATATCTCTGATCTTGCAGACTGGACACCCGGGACGGGGATACAAATCTTGGAATTGCGGTCACTTGCATGTCACAACTGGAGTTAAGGCAACACCGACCCGTATTCTCCGAAGCGCAACCTCCTCAGCACTGGTAAGACCACGGGGGAGGGTTACCGCACACGGAGGGATTAGAACACGTGTGCGGCGCCGGAGGTGTTCCATTCTTCTTAAAAGGAGGGTTGTTTAAAACTTGTAATATACAGGGCGTTTTAGCCAAGGCCATATTAGCAGAGTTTGAATAAAAACGCATTTCTACCAGGTAAATGTGCCTTTTGTTGGCAGTGGTGATCGCTGGCACGAAACAGGTTAATGCTGTTATTATGGTGCGCAACTAAATTGTAACACTGAATTTTCCTGCTATCGCACGCACCTGGCATGTTCTAATTATACTTGTAGCTGGCCGTTAGTGCTAGCCAAAGAAGTTTTAGAATTCGTTCTAAGAATTTCGGTAGCAGGCTTCAGCTTTTCCCTGCTGCACAGCACATTTTGGTGCTTCCGACGCATCAAACTGGAACGGCCCGGCTGTCTTGTAAACGGGTCTGTTCTGCAACGTATGCCTTTACCGTGTCCAAGTGACCGAGATGTGATGACGTGTAATCATGACTCAGCATGGAATGTCTGGCTTCTATATCTGTTTTTGAATTATATGTGCTATGGAAGAATAAAAGCTCATATAATTTCCGGCGTTTTCGACGTTTGTACCAGACCAGACTTGGTTTTGCAGTTGTTTGACGGAAATTTATTGCGTAGTTTTTGAAAGCTAAATCGACTGATATGTTCTGCCGCCTATACGAATAGTATTGACACGGTGCATTCCGCTAGCACGAGTCGCCCCAAAAGAAGTAGAAGAAACGATCTGGAGCTGTGGTCTCCGGATGACTCATACCTCTTGAATTCATTTTATTTTCCCAATTTTTTTTATCTTGATTCAGTCTTCTGACGTTTCCTTCCCCGCGCAAATGCTTCATTGGCATTCTACCCTATACCTTGGCCAATCCCCCCCACGTGGGTATGTGCCATATTACTTGAGGAGAAGAAGAAGAAGAAGAAGAAGAAGAGCTGTGGTCAAGCCGTTCGTCGAAGCCCGCCGCCGTCCCTTGTGATCAGTGACCTCCCGCATTCACGCGTGACAGTACGAGTTCCGCAATGTGCACGCATATTCAAACACAGGCCTCAGTGTGGTCTTAAAGAACAATGACCGTGTTTCAACGGGAAATTGCTTGGTATTTATGCGGAGATGCCCAAACCTCTGCTCTCCTTAGCTGTAATAAAGAGCAGTTTTTTTTAAAAACGCGTCGAAAATTTAAACATTTCTCAGAGTTTATATTTGACGTCATAGTATTCTTTCGCCGCCGAAGCATGCCTTGCCGGTGAAGCTCTGGCCAAAAAATTAAAAAGATAAATGATTAATCAGGATGTTTTTTTTTCCTTCGTAAGAATCCAGATCAGTTTATGGGAGGCCATGAGTTGCGGTTTAGGCTGTTTGAACACGTTTTTCTCTACCTTTTATTTTTGCCTTCAAAGAATAAGCTACGCGCAGCGTTCTTCAGTTGAACTGAAGCCCTTTTTATTTCAGCCCTTTGGCTTAATGTCACTATTCGTGAACCCTCTTCGTATTGACCACATGACATTTGTGAATGTCAAGAGTTGTCAAGCATGGAAAATGTCAGCGGATGCGTTCGCTGTCTGAATTTCAAAACAAATGTCCTGACATTCAAACCAGACAGATTGCTCTTATGAAGGGTTGTTTTTATATCGAAGTGCTTGCAAAACCTAAGCTTCTGCAGCACTTACAGCGAAGTGCTTCCACTGGGCGAGATAAAACGACGAGAGGTTTTCTGGCTGGCAAATGATAGTTAGGCGATGACACACACAGTTTCATAGTCTACGAAGAAAGAGGAGATGCTGGCCTGTCCAAATGCCACCATGTGTAATAAGCCGTGAACAGTTAAAAGGAAAGTATACGGCCAGCTTCGGGAGTGTATTAAACATAACCAGATACGGCAAACACGATTACACGTAGGCATTCCTAAAAGCGTAATTACTTGTTATCATCTGTGGAAGCAAAGCAAAACGCTACAGAAGTTAAAAATAAGGCTAAACTGATTGCACAAAAGGTTTTTCAGTTGAAAATTCCCCAAACACGCTTCACTGCGACTGAAATTCACACCAGAAACGTGCACGTTAGCAAAAAGTAACCTCTGAACAGCAGTACAGAGAGCACTACATAAAATGGAATTAAAATAACGAATTGCGCAGCCTGTAATGAAGTGCGGCTGGGATTTCAAAGCGGTTCTGCAAAGGGCTGCTGAGAGTTAAGAAGGGGCGGGGTGTCACCATCTGGTATAGCAGACGGGAGAAAGTGATAGTGGCCTGATTGCACAATCATGCCCTAATGGATGTTTACCCCACTCCGACTGATCAGGTAAGCTGGCACTAAGTGGAGGAACTAACTGTCTCAGTGATATTCTAATGCATATTAGATTGCATGGATTTATTTGCTGCACAAACGCTGTCATCTGGAAGCGACGCTAGAGTAGAAGGCTCCGGATAAATTTCGACAGGTTAGGGTTCTTTCATGTGCACCGAATTCTCAGTGCACTTCTGCTTTTGAATTTTGCCTCTATCGATTGGATACCGGAAACTGGATTGAACGCAATACCATCGGCTCAGCAGCCTAATGCCGAAACCCTAGAACCACCACGGCAGGCTAGACTTAACATCGCATTCCTCGACGTCCGATCCTTCGGTGCACAAGGTTTCTACGCATACGTGAACTTAATTCTTTCTCTCGAGGAAGTATGTCGCTACGGTGCCTTTGTGACATGTCGAATCTTTATTCGACCATTGCTGTAAATTTTACAGTCTCAAGCGGTGGCTTCTCATGGTCTTAGCCCTGTCAGGAAAAAAATTTGTTCGTTCGCAACTTATGGGAATTTAGAAGGTACGCGTAGTTCAAAACAGAAGTGGTATTTCTGTGCACCATAAGTCAGTCCTCAAAGCGGCTGAAGTTATTTGTCGCCATCGTAGATACTAGCTTGGATCCTAGCTTCGTTTCCTTTTAGGGTAAACGGGTTGAAGCAGCTTGCAGTGTCCAAAAAAGGCAGATAGTTTCTCGAATTACACACTTTGAAAAGTAAAATCTTGACAAATAACTTTCTCAAGCAAGGGTCGTTTCAATCTTTCGTTAAACTGTTTGGGCCCTGTTCGAAACGTATACATACATGGTGTGTGACAACGTGACGAAGACTGCGGCACGTACTCGTAGCGCGCACTTCGAGGGCTTTTTAAGTGCTCGTTGAGATGAAGTCAGCAGAATATGAACTACTATGAGCGACGAAGGCCGTGCTTAGTTGACGACGTCGGGGAAATGTTTACATACATATAATTGCAAAAAAACCTGAATATAGCTGCGAATTCTTACTCAACAGGACATGCACATCAGCCAGCCGTTTCTTCTGTGAGTGGTAATATGACACAAAATGTCATACAGGCCCTTTTTTCTATGCTGCTGTATGACAGTTCTTTGGAGCGGCCAAAATGCCTCGTTTATGGCAAATGTATGAAGCTTCACATACATTTCGCGGGCCCTCTCCTCCAGTCTTGCATATTTTTACAGCGTGGCTTTGCGTGATGTTAAACTGTCTCAGAATCAACGCGTAGAATGTTATCTACACATATATCTCTTGTGAGCGCCAGAAAACACGTTCATGTGGTTAAGACCCAATAGGCTATAGTTATCAAAGGTGTGAGAGCTTTTCGTAACATTCTCATTGGAGAGAGTGTCATTTTATTGATGAAGGACAATATGCAGTACGCTGATTTGACAACGCCATAAACCACGCACAGCGTGCCTCATAACCCGCCCTGCTGTAAAACTCCCCCTGAATCAAACGGTTTGAAACTCCAGTGCCGGCGATGTGCTAGTTGTGCTCGTCTTTATGCCCTCCGAATTGTAATTGTAATTGCAGTTATCAGCCACAAATTTTGCTCTATAGGTGCGATCATGAAAGAAGCGAAACGACAAAGGTTCAGGTAGCATGGTTGGGTTAGGGAAACCATTGTGAAACAAAGTAGCGATAGATTGGGCAAGATCACTAAGAGCAGCCTTTGCCATCCATTGATTTAACCGAAATGGTAGTCTGATGATGATAACGGGGATGAAGAGGACAGCGTGCGTTTCGGCTGCTGAGAACAACATCGCCCTCAACACAAATCCAGCACTATTCTTCTTGGAGGAGCAAACCTATTTATATGCAGACTCACTTTTTTACATTGTTGGCATGTCATTCTTAGACAGGGTAATGTCACGGTGCAACTAAGAGAAGGGAGTCGCGCTCTTCAAAAACGCACAGCATGCGTTGATTTTCGCTCAGGCCCGGCAGTGTGAATTTGTGCTCTACTAAGAGCTCAAAAAAACGCTAATTTTATACCACCTTACGGGATAGGAGCGGTCCTAAATTAAGAAATGCAGAAGAGGCGGCAGTAAAACACTTACTAAAACAAGCTGACAGCTTAATAATGGTATCACAAATGCTCAATCTACATATAAAACGAGCTTTAGAATCCCAAAAAGTCTTATAAATCTTCAACAAGAAACGCACATTAACCAAAACAGTTTTGTTCGCAGAAGTAGAGAGATGACTGGGTGGGAAGATCAGCGGTGCAGGGTGCGCGCGATGAATAGCATCGGAACAGTCTTGCCCACAAAAAAGCGCACGTTGCACGCACAGAAAGAAATTATAAAGACTGTCTGTGGCAGTCTTCGCGAGTGTGTCACTTCGACCGTCTTCCACTGCAGCGTCACGCAGCTCCTATGCGCACGAAACGTCCGTGGTGTTCCTCGGCGCTACAGCTATACGACGCCGGTGACAGCACACCCGGGCTCCTGCTCCAGACGACCTAAGCCAGCGCGGGAGCCATTGGCGTTTTTGTCCAGCGCCGCCCAGGCGGGGAAGTTCTGCACGCCGAACACCAGGGGTCCCAGGGTGTGGATGGCCATCAGCTCCACGGCGACGCACACCATGTTCATCGCGAAACCCGGTGCCGCCTGGAAACACGGCACTAAAAATGAAGTGCGCGCATGCGCAGATCCAGTGTCGTAGCTCGGGCGTGGTTCCTGACAGAATTTTTACATTTACTGCGCGGATTTCGATTCCCTGAGCCCTCCTTCAGCGCCGCAAGTGCTGCTGCCACGCACGTAGATCATCAATGCAAATACTGAAGACGCCTTCCTTGCCACGTGCCTATTTGGCACACGGCGCCATTTCGCAGTGCTCCGGGAACCAAAAGGTCAGTTCGCTCTCAGGGGAAAAGGGGGGGGGGGGGTAGGAGTCCTACAATCACTCCCAGTGAGGGCGGGCCGTCACCGATACACTTCATTTAAGTGTTGTACTAAGTCCATGGCTGTTGTTATGATGTAAGAGTGGAAAACAGGGTGAGAAGAACAGTTGGTTCTGTTCTATTATGATTCCCAACAAAGTAGGCCAGCTCATTCTTCTTGCTTTTGCGTAACTGCATTTTTATTCTTTGATTCGCCTTTAGGTGTTTTCTCTATCCCTAAGGGCGCATGAATGGCACAGCGGTTCGAGTAGAGTCACCAGGGTAAGTTGCGGACGAAGTAATCAACTTAGTGAACCCACGCACCATGTCCCAGATCCGGAAGTTGCCCATCTCGTAGACTATGGCGTTGGGTGGAGTCGCAGCTGGCAGCATGAATGAGAACGAGCAGGCCACCACCACGGGTATGGCGAAGTACAGCGGGTGCACTTCCAGAGCCACGGCCTGCAGCAAAGTGTATGTCACGGGCTTCACTCAGGCTCTTCTTTGTTCCGGAGACAGCGAGAGAGACTGGAAGTCGTAATTATGAATATAGACACGAACAGTCAGCTCGCCTTCGGGTCATGTCGAATAGTTTATGCACTGAACTGTATGCTATCACATGTTTCTTTGTTTCATTCATTAAGCAGTACTCATCCTCTACATTGACACATAGGATACCTACAGCGTAATTCGGTGCGTTTTAGTTTGAAACGTTTTGTTCTAAAATTTGCAGAAAGCATACTGCGCGAGAGTGACGAATTATGTGGCAAAATCAAGCACTGTACTGAGAAGAGCAGTTCTGACAAGTTTTCCACGCTTTTAATGATAATTATCGCAGAAAAGCGTAAAAGATAGTACTGAGAAAACGTACTTTTTATAGTTTGATAGATTGGTTGCTTCGACGGGGTGTTTAATTGGTCAAAACGAATTGTTGGCTAGTCGGTACTTCATGCTTACAGTCACACAGCACGACAACGAAAACGCACAACAGGGAGAGGCCAGCAAGCGTTGATTTAAGAAACTGGATTACCTCGTTAGTGGCATGATAATTTAGATTTTGCGGCAGGAACTTGACTTTTTGTATGATAGAAAAGGTCCAGACTGAGCTTTTTCGCTTTGTCCATAAATTTCACGAGCTGATACAAATTCCGGGTGTTGAATAATCTATTCGCCGCACTCTTTACGCTCCCCAAGGGAGACACCACGGTGTCTTGTGCTGACTACATGTTGCCCGTGTTCGTTGTCGCACTGTGTGAATGTAAGCATGCTCAATTGGGTAGGCAGGAGAAAAAAAAAGCTTTTCTCCTATCTTCCATTTAAGAACGTCAAAAAATTGCTAGCCGAATCATTATTGTCTGTTTCTGTCGAGGCTAAGATTTTTTTTTTTTCAGCGAGGTACGTAATGGCGTAGCCACTAATATCTGCCAGACAAATTGCACAACCATGGCTCTAGCCTAATGGTGGGTAAATTAACGCAAGACCATCACTCTCTTTTACATTAATAAATTCATAGAAGAGGTCTGCAGCATGCACAAGAGGATATCAGCGCACACACACCCAGTTAGAAAGCTGTAATCAAAAGAAAGAAAAGAGCTTTAGCATTCCCAGCTTTTTTGGACATAAGCAACTAGCGCCATCTGCAGGCTGCCAGTAACGCACACTGCGTAAATCGATGGGGATATTCTGATCATGTTATTGATAAAACTAGTGAGTCCTGAGAAATTTTGCGTGAATATGACTGTTGTCATGACCGACTCTTTTTTCTTGCTGAAAAATTGACCTATAAATTGCTTCCTGCTCTTACCACTATTTCTGATGATCACAGAAAATCAATTAAAGGTACTGAGCATTCCTAATTCACGCGGTTTTTTTTTTTTAGTATTCAGCGCCACGTGCCATCTGGAGGTATCCGCGGTCAAACCAGAAGCGTTTGTTCAGATTTCCTGTTTTTGGCTGGTCATAGAAGCTGTACTCCTCTATCTACCCCCCCCCCCCCCCCCCTCCCCGCTGCTGAGTGATTCTGTTACGTCAGTGATAAAGATCTATGGAGTTTCTAAATATTACCTAGAGAAAAAGTTGGTTCCAACGCCTATGCGAGTTTCTTAAAGAGCACTTTATCCACAGTAGGAATGCCGGGAAAACGAGGTATATTACTTGGCTTGGCCAGTGTCAGTCCTAAAGCATAACTACGCCTGCAAAAATGTTGTCGCAAAGAAACCTAGTTTTACAACCTAAATGTCCTATAAAAAAATTTGCTTATAGCATTGAAATAAGTGAGCAGAAAAGTAGATAGATATAAACGAGCACCTCATTTGCTCAGGGTAAAAGAGGGCTTTCCCACGTGTCGCCAAATATAGCTAACGGTCGAAAAGAAGTTTCTGCGTTTGACACCTTTTTGAAGCAAACATTCTTTCAAAAAAATTGTTAATGCTCGAAGTAGTGCACTTGAGGTTTCCGTTTTGGCATAGTGAAAAATTAGTGTCGTCTGCCGTTACGGGTTCGCGCCCAGTGTCAGTGCATATAGGCTATGGTTCGTGCCATGAGACATTTGCCCAAACTCTCACCCTTATTTGAGAAACTTGTTTGTGTGTGCAATGTGCCGGCTCTCACCATACCCTAGCGCTGCGCGTATGGATTTTGCGAAGAAAAACATGAATTATGAAGCAGAATCCTTCCTACAACAAGACCCAAGTGCATGCAACATGCGAATACTTCCGTGAAATAATCACATGAAATGGAAGTCGCTTCTGCATGCAATGCGCGGTCGCCATGAGACTTCGAAATAAACGAAATTCATTCTTTGACGAGTACGATTAAAATACACGGCGCTTTTTGAAGTACTTTGCGCTTCTGAATAAATAGTGTCTCGGAGACTCCTAGGACAGATGTGCACAGTAGTCACATAGCGGGCTGCTGAGTTAAAAATTAAAAAAAAACGTATTCCCTCCTTTCACCTTTGAGTGCACAGGTTCCAAATGGACAACCCCAGCATGCTGCGTAAATGGCTCCTAGCGGTGGGAAAAACGGACTTCAGGCCTAGAAGGCACTAGACGCTATGCTTAGCTCACTTCGAGTCAAGCGCCTCCGGTTGCATCTTTTCTCAAATGGGCTGCCTGTGAAGCTGGATAACTACACCACCCAAAAGCGCAGAAAAAATCAATGAAAACGAAAGTGAACAAAAAATCTAACCCGTATAGAGCAGGCAATCAAAACTTCCAATTCCTAGAACATAAGTTATGTTGAGGCATAAAAAAGAATGAAAATAAAAGAGCCTAGAACAGTCAACAAGACACTAGGTGTCAATCCAAAGTTTTATAATCTCCCGGCATGCCTCGGGCATACCTGGTCGATGAAGTGCAGGGCCGCCAGCTTTCCCTCTATAGTTTACAGGAAGACACAGATCCACGGGATAGATGAATGGGTGGATGGAAGTTAGACCATCCCTTTTTAAACGAGGCGGTGGTGATTGCCATCTTCTGCTTTTTTTGTAGGGAAAGCTACATTGGCCACGAACTCGCAGTTTCGCCGTACTCGCAGTCCCACCGTGGTCGCATAGCACCACGTGACCAACCACGTGACTGGTCACGTGACCAACCGCGTGACGAACCGTGTGACCAGCGACGGCTAACCTGGACTTGCAATCAAGATTAGCCAAGGCTAACCAAGCTATGCCTTTGTTTTCGCTGCGTATATCCTGGCATAGCCGAGCTAAGCCACTGCGAATTTTGTAGCGATAGCTACATTACGGCAGTATTTCGAGCCCCAGCGTGACGGCGCCGCTACCCTGTGACTGCGCCGCCACGCTGTCACGTTGTTGGCCACGTGGTGCGGAGCAGCTGCCGGCGGCGCAGCGCCGCGGCTGATCACGTGGCTCGTCATGTGGTTGGTCACGTGACCAAGTTCCACTCGGCCAGCTGTAGCTATCATGTCACTCCAGGTTTAACCAAAGCTAAGCCACCGCCAATTTTTTTTCTTTACATTGCTTTAAACAATTCGTCAAACGTAACAGTGTCATCTATAACTTCGCCATTTTTGTTTAAAAGCAATTTTTTAATTCCTAACTTGTAAGCTTACGTCACCAGCCTGGTTTTGAGCCACCAATCTTGCAACCGCTCTTTGTTGACTGCTAACTGCTTTTTTCTGACGAAGCGCTGACCACAGCTTTCGTGTAAGCAATGGCACCTACAGAAAAATGTGAGAATATAGTAGAAATATGAAAACGAATTTTAGCGCAGTTATAACTGCTCACTCCCATTAGTTCTGTTGTGCAACTGATTAGCGCTTCGGTTTTGGACGATCAAGACGTAGTCCAAATCCCGCCAGTCCTTTACTATTTCCCCTGGGCGTGTTTTTTTAAGACTGGAATGTAGGAGGCTTTTCAGGAAAAATCGCCGTTTTTTTTTTGCCTTGAGGGGAAAACACGATTTTTGATACTGCACTACCGATGTAACGGAATTACGCTCTTCTGTACATTGTAGCTGCATTTACGTATTCATCTAGGCGGACGAAGCACCGACCATCTCGAAGATGATGGGCAGCATGATGGCGGTGATGGCTGTGTTGCTGGTCACCTCGGTCAGCATGGAAGCGAAGAAGCAGAGGACGCCCACCACCAGGAAGCTGGGCATCACGTTCAGGCCACGCATCTTCACCACCAATATGGCGGACAATCCCGAATCCTGCGCCAAGGCACGCAATCACGAGATTCTTCATCAGGCTGTACACTCCACCATCCACGTGCTTCATTACATTGGACGGTATTAGCACTACATGTGACGAACTCTTATAATAACTGAGTACGCTTTTTTTTCGTAATCACAAGCATACTGCACGTTTCGCGCTAGTGTCACAGCACAGACCACTGTTTGTTTGTTTTTTAAGTATCTAAAAACAAGTTTTAGCGCAATATTCCGAGAGACACTATGCGAACATTGTCTAGTGCCTCAGTTTGGACTTTTTTGCAGTTGCTTTCATATTACAGACACAAGCGTTAAAAATTCTTAAGGCCTTCTATTTCTGACAGGAACCATTGTCAGTGCGTGCTCCTTAGACGGACACTTGCCTTGGATGCCTCGGCCAACGTCATGCCCCCACAGATGATGAATATGGTGCCCCAGTGGATCTTGACGCTGGCCTCTTCCCAGGTGAGCAGCCCTTTGCTCTGCAGGCCTCGCGTGGGATCCTTGGGCACCACGAACAGAAGGATGCTGACCAGTACCGCGGGCACCGAGGACAGGATGTGCCTGGAACATGTATTAATGGCACGAAGCCCAGCGAGCCTGCTTAATGGACACTTGAGTTCATGGTGAAGCTTAACTGAGTAGCTTTGGAAGTTGTACATCATGAAGCACGTTGCTTCATGATGCTTGAGAAAGGGAATTAAAGGCGGCTACGAAGTCACCAAGAAAAAAAGTGGAGCGGATATTTGAATGAATGAATGAATGAATGAATGAATGAATGAATGAATGAATGAATGAATGAATGAATGAATGAATGAATGAATGAATGAATGAATGAATGAATGAATGAATGAACTCTATTTCCTCGTCATAGCGAGTGGAGACTGGGACTAAAGGTACCAATGACGTGACGAAAGGCCCCAGCCCCCTTCTTAAAGGCATGACGCGATAGCGTTAGTGGGTTAATACGCATCTATGCGCAATTAGTCTCTCTCTAACCATTGGGAGTCCTCGTACGGATTCTAGCGCAGTGGTGCATCAGCTAAGCGCTTTTAGGAGAGCAAGCTGCCGGGCTAGTCGGTGATGCATGTTGTAAACTTGGAAGCGCAAAAAACCGGACGACGGACAGAACCTCTTTTTTGTGTTCCCTTACTCTGTCCGTCGTCCGGTTTTTTGCGCTTCCAAGTTTACAATAAGCGCTTTTAGACTGCGCGGCGAGGGCTGGAGCTGCCATCAGTGGGACTTGTGAGAGCAAAGTTGCGCTTCCCGGGCAAGCTCTCCCAACCCATCATTACTTCAACTTCCACCTGCCGCAGTGCGAAGTTCTCAACCCACCTGCCGCCTAAACTGCTACTATGAGGATTTTTCCTCACCCGACGACGAAGCCAGCTCCTCTGCGACACGGGGCGCCTAAATCTATCGCGTACTAAATCCCCAAACACAATAATGACCCTCATTTTCTTTGTGAATAGGTCTTGTTATTTTTCGTCGAGTGTTTTTTTAAAATATTTCAGAATTAATAACCTACACCTTGTTCAGCTAGTACTTTATCCGTTTCTAAATGTCAAACAAGCTTATATGAGGGGCCGTTGTCCGTTTCAGAATTTAAAACGCAAGGTTCTTTTGTTTGATTCCAACGAAAGCGCTTAATCAGTTATGCGAATTCGGCTGCTTGTTAAATCTTGTAATGTAATGGTACGTGTCAAGAACTGCAAGCTGTTTGTTAGTAACCGATCTGGTTTTGTAATTTATCGGAAAAACACGAAAAGACAAATATTTCGGCAACAAAAAGTAAGGCAAACTATTTCTACATGCGCGGAGATCAGAAAAAGAACAAACTGCCAAGTGACTGCGCGGGCGTTCTGAACGAAGAGAAAAGACTGGGGCTAAGTTCAACATCATACGTGTTCGGTTTATTTGTGTTGCATGCTAACATAGGTTAACTTTCATGAATTCGGCCCTTATGTCTAATAGTAAGTTCTCCAAATACGGCATTGAGGTTCGATGTTAACTTGCGGACTTGCATGTAGTTGCAGTCCCTGTGGCGGAATACTTATGCCGCTAGAAGACGAATCGACCAGTATGCTGTATAGAACATTACACTGGCGCTTCAGATGTCCGCGGTAATACGACGCACAGTCTGGTGCGGGCGCAGATGCGTAATGCCAACAAGTGTGCTGTACTTACTTGCCGTAGGGAAACAAGCTGGACCAGCCGGGTACGATGCGGGGGTTTTGCGTAAGCCACAAGAGTATCATGAAACTCATCAGGGCCAGTACGGCGGATTGGTGGAACCTATGGAAAGAGCCTTGCGAGCTGAGGCAGTTGCTCCGCACGGAACCGTGGCTGCTAAGACTTCATTACACTCTAAACACGTATTAGCCTGCAAGTGAGTAAAAAGGAAGTAAAGGGCACTCTATCACACTCCCTATTAGGGGTAGGGTATGCTTCCCAACCCCCTGGGTAGATTTCCGTCACAAAGATATGGAATACTTAATAGCTGGCAACGAAAGCACATTCACTCATAAAAGCATGCGGAGTTAACGCAGTTACTACAATTTTAACCTAAGTTTCACTCTCCTCTAATGAAAACCTCAAAACATCCTGTGCTGCGTTTAAAAGTCTCCTTAGATTGCGAAATTTAACAAAATAATGTGTTTGAGTTGGGAATATGCCTTCGTTGGCAACTGCAAGCATTCCTTATATTCAACGGTAGAAATCTACACCGGGGACTTGGCCACCATAACCAGCTCCTAAGAAGGAGTCTGATAGGACATTGTTTACTTCCTTAACATTCCTTCATGAAGTAAATCACGTTTTGAGCGTAAGGCACCCGTGGTACGCAGACAACAGACTCACGTCATCGGCCCAAGCTGATTATAGCGACTCAAGAGCTCCAGCTTGACTCGCTCGCGAATTTCCGCTTCGCTGCCCCTCGGTCTGCAACGACAGTGAAGAACGAACAATCGGATAGACTATGTCGGTATTCTCGGCAAAAGTAATGCCTGATTCATTTGGAAGATCTTACACCGTGCTTCCACAACTTCTCTCACGTAAGGGCTCCTTCGATTGTCACTAATAGTGGGGCGAAAGTTACTATTGATGCACGCCTGCTACCTCTGAGTCGCGCTTGCCTGGAATAATTTTTTGTGAATCCCCACTGGTTAATAAAGTACGCAGCTGCATGCTGAGAGAAGACATCGGCAAGAGTAATTACTGGGAAGCGTTCGTAGCTGCTTGCGAATAATCATCTTTATGATATAATTTTTCCTCTGAAAGCTTAATTAGATACACAACCAACCAAGTAATTTGCCCTGGAAAATTATTACCAATAGAATTACTCTGATATAAATAAAACTGAGTTTTATTTCAGTGCCTTCTGCTTCTTTGTGTCAACTATTTACGGAGAAAAAGCCAATACACTGTTTCAGACAGTGTGCCTCTTTCGCAGCGATAGTGAACTGGGGCAGGATATTCGCAAATGATGTAAATAAATAAAATAAGGCAAACCCTGCCAACATGAAAGTCTGCAGTCTTCACAAGTGAAAAAAAAATGTCTAGCAGTTACCATGCTTGCGATACGCGACATTCTGCTGCAGTCGTTTGCGATATCTTCTCCACTGCGCGGCGCGGTATATGCGTTTTTCAGCTTTCTCGTTTTTACCGCGGCGTTTAGCACCGCCGCCTATCGAGACCACTACGAATCTGAGTGGCGACAGTCTGTGCTAGCGCTACTTTGCGGTATTGTGCAGGGAGGGCGCCACGGGTCTGCACTTGGCTCTGCTCTCCTCAGCTTGCCTGTGCTCGTCGTAGATTGATTGCAAAACATTTATTGCGTCGAGAGCAGGTTGCTGGAGACACACACTAGATGGCCGCTAGCCCATGGCTGGCGGCTACCTCACTGGCCCGCTAGATTTCCCGTACTTGAGTGTTAGGGTCCGAGCTGACCAGCACGGCTTCCCACCGCTAGGGAGAAGGGAGTTGTATCAACCCCGCCGGAGGCGGATCATTTGCGCAGTACCATAGAATGTGGTCGTATGTGTCCTTTTCACCACATTTATGGCAGTTTGGGTCGTACTGGCGAGGGTACATGAGGGCAAGCACTGCCGTATTCAGAAGGGAGCGTGTTTGCAGTCGGCGCCAGGTAACTTCCTGCGCTTTTGTTAACGATTTGTGGGGAGGGGGATATGCGCGCATCTCCAGCCTAAAGTGATGGGTGATGTCATGAAATGAGATCAACCCGTCCCTCGTGAAATTCGGGCCGGAGGGCGCGCTCACTGCCCGGTCGACGAAACCTCGGGCTTGCGCGTGAGCCGCCTCGTTCCCTGGATTAGACGAGTGGGCCGGGACCCAGATCAATTCAACTTCTCTAATCGGAAGGGGGGCGTTTCGAAGGAGGCGGAGTGAGGTAGATGTGATACGGCCCCTCGCGAAATTGCGAATGCCTGTTTCGGAGTCGCTAAATATAATATCAGCATGCGTGTTCACTATAGCTAAGGCTATTGCCGCTTCCTCCGCCGTCTCAGAGGAGGTGGTTTCTATCGACGCGGCCGCCAACGGGGCGCCGTTCCCGCTCACAGCAACCAGTGCAAACGCTTTTCTCGGGGTTTGTCGATATTCCGCTGCGTCCACGTGCGCCACATAGTCGTTCTGGCCGTATTTGGTGTGTAGGGCACGATCCCTCGCTGTGCGTCGGCCTTCGTGGTGCGCGGGTTGCATGTTCTTGGGTAGGGGTTTAATCAACAGTTTTCCTGATGTGCGTGGGTAATTGCGTTTTCGAGTCCCTTTCTCGGAGCAGTTCGCACATCTTTATTCTGTATGGGATGGCCCTTCCCGCGCTCGTACGAGTGAGTCGTCCGAGCTGGGAAACGAGGTGGGCCTCTCACAGCTCCGAGAGTGTGTTTTGTACCCCAAGGGCCAGCAACCTTTCCGTGGACGTACTGTGCGGGAGCCCAAGGGCCGCGTTGTAGGCCTGCCGGATTGCAGCGTCGACCTTGTTCCTTTCCGCGAGCTGCAGTTGCAGGTAAGGGAGGGAGTAGACGATCCTGCTCAGCACGAAAGCCTGCACAAGTGGGCATAGATCTTTCTCTTTCATGCCTCGTCTTTTGCTGGAGATCCGTCTGATTAGCCGCACAGTCTGATTGACCGTGGCCGTAAGGCTGTTGATTGTTTAGGTGTTTTTGCGATTGCTCTGTATGTACACGCCCAGTATGCGTATGGTTTGGACCTCCTTGACCGGAAGTCCTTGCACATATACGTTCAGAGGGGTCGGCGGAGTCAGGTTTGCGTTTCTACCGCGTGGCTTAGCCCTAAGAACAAGCAGTTCCGATTTCGAGTGCGAGCATTCAAGGCCCGCTCCCGACGCGTAAGTTTCAATTATGTCAACCGCCTGCTGCAGTGTATCTTCTATTTGGTCGTCATTCCCACTGGTCACCCACAGGTTGATGTCGTCAGCGTATAAGGTGTGCTGCAGCCCCGGCAAGGCGACGAGTTTTAGGGGTAGTGTAATGAGTGCAAGGTTCAAAAGGAAAGGCGATTGCACCGAGCCTTGTGGCGTGCCTCGAATTCCCAGAGGAATGGGCTCCGATTTGAGGCCACCTAATGCAAGCTCTGCGGTTCGCTCGAATAGGGATGGTCGGACGTAATTGAATGTCTGTTCTCCCGGGTCTATTTTAGAGAGGTTCGTGAGTACGGCCTCATGCGAGACGTTGTCGAAGGCCTTGTTCAGGTCTAGCCCGAGCACTGCCTTCGTTCCGGTCCTGCGTGGACGGTCCAGCACGTGCTTCTTAAGCTGGAGCATCACGTCCTGCGCGGACAGGCTGGCCATAAAGCCAACCATTGTGGGAGGAAGTAGGTCGCGGTCTTCCGCGTAAATTTGCAATCGGTTAAGGATGGCATGCTCCATGAGTTTTCCGATGCAAGACGTTAGGGAGATGGGCCGCAGATTCTCGATCGAGAGTTTCTTTCCCGGTTTGGGGGTGAAGGTCACCCGTGCATGCCTCCATTCCTGGGGATCTCGCTTTCCCTCCAGTAGGTGTTCATTTGGTGTGTCAGAGCCGCGACAGACTTGGGATCTAGGTTTCTAAGCGTCTTGTTCGACACTCCGTCCGGTCCCGCCGCGGAGGTGGTACGGAGCTTACCCAGAGCAAACCAGACCTCGGCATCTACTACGTCCGCGTCCAGGGTCTCATTGGGGAGGCCCTCGTATGCCGGTAGGGGGTCTGTATGCGACGTGTTCAGGTAGCGTTTTTGCAGTTGGGCGAGTAGCTCTGCGTCTGTACCCTGATACTGGTGAATTAGTCTCGTGAGTTGGTCGCATTGTGTGGATTTTGTGCGTGTTGGGTCGAGCAGGTGGCGGAGCAAGAGCCATATCTTTTTGCATCCCATTTGCCTATTCATAATATCACAAATTTGTTCCCCATTGTTTTTCTTGCAGTTCTAGCGTGCATGTTTCCATTTGGCGCTCGAGTCGCGCCATACGCTTGCGCAAGTTTCTGTTGTGTCTCTGTTTCTTCCAGCGATTTAGCAGATTGGCGTGCGCTTCCCACACGTGGAGGAGTTTAGAGTCTGTCGTTTGATGCGGCTCCTCAGTAGGCGTCTCGACCGTAGTGGTCGTGACGTCGTCTTTGAGTGCAGCGATCTACTCCGTTAGGTTGTTGATCTGACCGGGAGCAGTCTGCTCTCGTAAGCGTCTGAACCTATCGCAGTCGGTAATGCGAGTGCGCATGGGGTGCAGTTTGTGCAATTTCGTGTCAAATGTCGTGGCTAGTACGTAATGGTCGCTTCCAAGTGTGTGTTTCGTGTTTTACCAGCGGGCGTCGCGAATGTTTTTGGAGAGTGTGAGATCCGGTGAGGTATCTATGCGAACGCTATTTCCGACTGGCGTCTTTTCTTGGGGATCGATAAGAATTGTGAGGCCCAGGTTTTGGATCGTTTGCCACAGCTTGGTTCCCTTGGGGTTGCTTCTGCGATAACCCCAAGCTGAATGTTGGGCGTTAAAGTCGCCTACCACCAGGAGTTGTGCCCTGGCGGCCAGGCGCATGGCTTTAAGCAGTAGGTCGGGAATGCCTGAACCTCTGTCTTTCAGGGAACTGTATAAGTTCAGAATAAAGAGATTTGCGTCTCCCTTTTTCCTCGGCACAATTTCTAGTAACGTGTATTGTTCGTTAGAACTGTCTATAGTGTGTTGTATCACCGTAATGTTGCGTTGCACAAAGGTAGCGGTGAACGGGGTCGTCGCCGTCGTCACTGCGTTCGAGGGGGGAATGAATGCTTTATAGCCTGGTAATATCGCCAGGCCGCTAGCTTCTTGAAGGGCTATCACGTCCGGTTGTCTACCTAGGTTTTGGATGTGAAACTGCAGGTTTCCTCGTTTTTTGCGGAACCCCCTGCAGTTCCATTGCCACAACTCAATTTGTTGGGGAGGGGCCGTGGTGGGATATGGGAGGGATGATCACGGGCAAGGTCGCGACTGTTGGCATTATGTTACGGCTTGCCTCCAAGGCCGCGAGGCGCTCCACTACTTGATTTAAAAATGTATCGATGTTTGTACCCAGCTGGGTTACTTCGTAAGAGTGTCTATCATTTTCTACACCAATGCGCCAGTGCCAGCGCCTCCTCTAGAGGAGGCGCCGCCTATGCCAACGCTGCAAAGTCGGTAGCCCTCCACAGGCTTTCTCTCTTTCCTCCTTAAATCTCACCTTTCCCTTTTCCCTCACGGCGCTATTGAGGTGTCCACCGAGAGGCGAGACAGTTGCTCCGCCTTTATTTTCCTCAAAAACCAACTGCTAGCCCTGCTGTCAAGCGCTACAGCATTTAAAACCAGGCGAGGTCAGAGGAGTGGTGAATAATATTGCGGCGAACGGTTTATTGTGAAATGAGCAGTTTCATTGTTTTAGCTTGTTTGTTAGGCTATTGTGATTTTTAATTCACAAGACTGAATGGTAGCAGCACTGAAACATGGCAACCCCATAAAGAACGGAGTGGCCTTGCGTGTTTTAACGCGATAGCGTTGAGGAGCTCGTATCGCAGAAGAGCCGGTGTCGTCGGCGTTGGCCGTGAGCGAAAAAATTTATGTGGATTAGCTCAGCTAATCCATAATATACAAAGCGAAAGATGCCGGCGTTTACTCTGTTCATTTGCGTTGGCGTGTACAATGTTCTAGACGGCGATGGCTTTGAGGAAAGGAAGGGCGCATAACTGGCTCCCTGGATATGCGGACGCCTCATTCGTGCTTTGATACATGTGGCGGTGGTGGGAGAAAGATGTGGCCTGAATGCATTGGCGCTGACAGCGTTGTGGCTGATATGCTGTACTGCAGCAGTAGCTAGGCCGCAGCGCTCATTTGGTGATCAATATATCGCGATCAACCATTAACTGCATGCCACCTCCCAAGGTGGCAGGGAGGGCACGCTGCCTATCCAGTGTGCGGAACGCAATCAAAGCGGGCTTTTTGCAGTTGGATACCAACGCCACGTACATAACAACAAGATTGAGGTCTCAACCGATACACAGAGCCGGTTGTGCACCTTTCCTTTCGTGAAAATGAACGGCCTTTGCAAAGTCAATGCCAATGAACTCTATGAACGCCGCACCTCACTTGTTTTGTTTGGTTTTTGAAGAAAAAAATGGCACAGTAACCGTCTCAAATATCTCAGTGGACACCCGAACCGCGCCGTAAAGGAAGGGATAAAGGACGGAGGGAAAGAAGAGAAAACTGAAAATTGAAAGTTGGATTTTGAGGAAAGACGCGGCGCTGCACAGTGGCGGAACACCTGTGACTCGGTGCTACTAGTGGCTCATGCGCAGTTGTGACTAGGGAGCGAGAGGAGAGAAATATACGTGGCGAGGCGTGCGTTTGCACGTAATGAGCCTCCTCGAAGCACCGCCACGGCGAAATCCCAAGTTCGCGGCCAGTAAATCTTTCGATTTAAAAATCCTCCCTCCTCCTCCTCCTCGCAATGTACGCCATTGCCCCAAAAGATGGCGCGCGACTGCAGCGCCTCCCGCTCGTCTCGATCGGGCGCAGTGGGGCCGTGCGGGCACGCAGGAATCACGCGGTGAGCGGCGAACAACGCAGCGCACATACAAAGTGCTTTCACCACGAAGCTTGCAGCTTGCTGCCCGTTCGTTCGGCGCGGAAGCTATGCTGGCGTTCGTGGCATCGGGTTTGTCGAGAACGATGTACCGACGAACTACGACTGCAACTTGAGTCCCGCGCGTTTCGGCACGGCGCCTGGCAGGGCTTCTACGTGGTTTGCCGCTGCGCGCGTCCGTTTCACGGTTCGTAGCAGAGCTATTTGTCTAACGGGCAAGGCGTCGCGCCTAACGGGCGATGGCGTTCCGTGGACCCTGACAGTGCTGCAACACGCTGTCGCGTTTCACTCTTAAAGACGAAGCTTAAGCGTCCTCCAATTTCTTAACCCGACAGCGTTAAGGAGCTCGTGTCGCTGAAAAGCCGGTGTCGTCTTTGGCCGTGAGCGAAAAATGGCGCATCTCGGTGGACACCTGAACCGAGCCGCAAGGTAAGGGATTTTAACGCGACAGCGTTAAGGACTGATTTATTGATGGATTGATCGATTGATCATTGACTGCTTGATTGATTGATCGATTCATCGATCGATTGATCATCTATCGATCGATCGATAAATTGATTGATTCATTGATCGATCAATCGATCGATTGATTGATTGATTGATTGGTGGATTGATTGATTGGTCGATCGATCGATCGATTGACCTTTTTTCCTTCCCTTACGGCGGGATCCGGGTGCCCGGCGAGAAATGTGAGGCAGGCGTCATTTCCTTTCCTTAAAAGCAATTGTTCCTTTCATTTTCCTTCCCTTATGGCCCGGTTCGGGTGTCCGCCGAGATATGTGAGACAGGCGTCCTTTCCTTAAATTGTCCAACAGGCCACGCGTCGCGCCGAACGGGCGATGGCGTTCCGTGTACTCCTCGGCAATGATGTGACACGCTGTCGCGTCTCACTCTTAAAGACGAAGCTTAAGCGTTCTCTAATTTTTTGTCCGTTTCCTTTGACATCAGTGAGCCGCCATCTGCTACAAAAAGTGTACGTTGAACTATACATTTCAGCAGTGCAACTAGCGAAATTTTATTTCTTGAAGGCACGCCTTCACCATTACCACCACCACCACCAAGCTTCGTGTCGGTTGTGGTTTCACTAAAACGGTGTGCGATCTTCGAATAGAATTCAATTCGTTTGCAGTTCGTTCGTGGAATATCACTCCTTGCGTCATGCGTTAAAAACTAAAGTTGGTGCAACGAGTGCAGCGGAGGAAATTTCGTGTCAGTGGTTTAGTGCTTCAGATTTCGGTGCTACTTCCACAGGCGAGAAATTCGATCGCTAATATCAAGCAGAGTAAATTCTCCTGCATACTCACATTAGTCTGGCTACCTTACGCTGTATGTATAGCCAAGCCAACAGGGTACACATCAGCATAGGTGGAATGTTGTACGCCATCCACGATAGAAAGCTGACGTCGTCCTGTTGGAAAAGCCTGCAGGAACGCATGCACTGATTTATTGGGGCATTTTTTGTATGCTGACCGTGAGCAAGGCAATGTTTCAAGACAACGCTGGCGCATGGTTATACGATTGATGTAGCGAAAAATCATAATGGGACTATTTATTGGGCTTACAGCCACTGACGTTATGCCATCCGTCAGCATTATACTGGTTTTATGCGCTGTTGTTCAGGATAATTAAGCACTGAACCTATGACAAAACCCGAAATTGTTGCGAAATAAAACAGATCAATGCGTTGTTCGTTTTCCCTGAGGCTTTAGCAAACGAGTCAGGAATACACCTTCCTTGCTAGACACACATACGCCAGCCCAGAAGACATCCACTCAAGTCCAGCGAAATCAGTCATCATTCGTAAATGTACTAGTCACAAAATACAAGCTGTTTAAACAAACAGACAAATAAAACAGTGCATTACCTTGCTCCTTAAGGCAATTTCGCTACCGTACACTCCTATTTAAGACACCTCTATGGTGCAGGAACATTTCTATCATCCTTCTCTTAAAGCGACAGGCAGGTAATTTATAACAATTGAATGAATGAATGAATCCTTTGAAGCAAGGGAGAGATGGCTCTCGGAAGATGTTCAGGAATTATGAGGGATGGTAAAAAATACACTGCTCAATCGTTACGCCATTCTCCGTAATGCGTTGGATCTGGGATGGCTGTGACGCTGTTCTAAATGTTAGGCCTGCACCTCATTCACCGACATCGTTTAGCGAACAGATGCCACTCATTCAACCCAATGGATAGCACGGCGGAAATGTCAGCTAATTTTTGCTGCTAGCATTTATCAAGGAGGTGTACTGATGGAGCGCACAAACGACTGGAGATAATATAGTTTCGGCTTCAATACGATACCAAGATCAGCTCGCGCCAGACGAAGCCACCACTTCGGCTCTTTGCTACAGCAAGGGCAATTTTAGGCTTGAATTTATTTTAGCTCTCATTCTGGGCAAATTGAGGCGAATGTCGCTCGTGCCCAAAGGTAACACCAAGGCAAACCTAAAACAGAACATGAGAATCCTCCTTGACAATGAAGTTTTTAACGCGAAAGCTTTACTGGCCGCGAAGTGCGATTTCGCCATGGCGGTGCTCCGAGGAGGCACATGAAGTCACAACGCGCGCCTCGCCACGGACATTTCTCTCTCTCACTCTCGCTCCCTAGTCACAACTGGGCATGCGCCACTAGTAGCACCGAGCCACAGGTATTCCACCGCTGCGCAGCGCCGCACCTTTCCTCAAAATCCAACTGTAAATTTGTATTAACTTGTTTTATTAAAATAATAAAAGGGAAGGAAAAGATTTTTGCAAGCCCCGGCATCTGCCATCGATACTGAAGCACCTGAGCTGCGGGGCAACGGAAATAAAGGACAGCAGGAAGAATGAAGAAATAAAATGAAAGAGGTGAGGGGACAAGAAGAGAGGATAGGGGGAGAGGTAATACATACAAACTATTGTGTAACTGTGAATTTTAAGTTTTCTCTTTCTTCTTTCCATCCCTCCTTTGTCCCTTCCTTTACGGCACGGTTCGGGTGTCCACCGAGATACGTGAGACGGTTACCGTGCCATTTCCTTTCCTCAAAAACCAAACCAAACAAGTGATCCGACAGCGTTCATAGCGTTCATTGGTGTTGACAACTTTGCAAAGGCCGTTCATTTTCACGAAAGGAAAGGCGCACAACCGGCTCCGTGGGTCAGTAGAGACCTCAATCTCGCTTTCATGTACGCGGAGTTTCCCCCGCCGCGGTGACTCAGTGGTTAGGGCGCTCGACTACTGATCCGGAGTTCCCGGGTTCGAACCCGACCGCGGCGGATGAGTTTTTATGGAGGAAAAACGCTAAGGCGCCCATGTGCTGTGCGATGTCAGTGCACGTTAAAGATCCCCAGGTGGTCGAAATTATTCCGGAGCCCTCCACTACGGCACCTCTTCCTTCCTTTCTGCTTTCACTCCCTCCTTTATCCCTTCCCTTACGGCGCGGTTCAGGTGTCCAACGATATATGATACAGATACTGCGCCATTTAGTTTCCCCCAAAACCAATTATTATTATGTACGTCGTGTACCCGCCGCGGCGGCTCAGTGGTTAGGTGCTCAGCTTCTGATCCGGAGTTCCCGGGTTCGAACCCGACCGCGGCGGCTGCGTTTTTATGGAGGAAAAACGCTAAGGCGCCCGTGTGCTGTGCGATGTCAGCGCACATTAAAGATCCCCAGGTGGTCGAAATTATTCCGGCGCCCTTCACTACGGCACCTCTTTCTTCCTTTCTTCTTTCACTACCTCCTTTATCCCTTCCCTTACGGCGCGGTTCAGGTGTCCGCCGATATATGAGACAGATACTGCGCCATTTCCTTTCCGCGAAACCAATTATTATAATTATTATGTACGTGGCTTTGGTGTCCAACCGCAAAAGCTTGCTGTGATTGCGTTCCGCACACTGGATAGTAATAATAATTGGTTTTGGGGGGAAAGGAAATGGCGAAGTATCTGTCTCATATATCGTTGGACACCTGAACCGCGCCGTAAGGGAAGGGTAAAGGAGGGAGTGAAAGAAGAAAGGAAGAGAGAGGTCTCACACTGGATAGGCAGGCAGCGCGCCCTTCCTGCCACCCTGGGAGGTGGCATGCAGTTAATGGTTGATCGCGGGCGATTGATCACCAAATAAACGGTGTGGGCTTGCTATTGCTGCAGTGCCGCATGCCAGCCACAATGCTGTCAGCGGTAATGCATTCAGACCGCATCTCTCTCACCACCGGCACATGTAAAGCACGAATTAGGCGTCCGCATATCCAGGGAGCCAGTTATGCGCCCTTCCTTTCCTCAAAGTCATCACCATCTAGAACATTGTCAACCCCCCTTATGCCCAGAGGCAATAAAAAACGCTATCAAAAAAAAGGAGAAGTAGGTGCTGTAGTGGAGGGCTACGGAATAATTTCGACCACCTGGGGATCTTAAACGTGCACTGACATCGCACAGCACACGGGTGCCTTTGCCTTTCGCCTCCATCGAAACACAGCCGCCGTGGTCGGGTTCGAGCCCGGGTACACCGGTCGGGATCAGTAGCGGAGCCATAGAATGTCACTCTATGGCCAAGCGCCCCAACTTCTGAGTCACTGCGGCGGGTATGTATGATTACATATTAAATCTCTCACCACCACCACCCATAAGCTTCGGCGGGTATGTAATAATTAATAATTGGTTTTTTGGGGAAAGGAAATGGCGCAGTATCTGTCTCATATATCGTTGGACACCTGAACCGCGCCGTAAGGCAAGGGATAAAGAAGGGAGTGAAAGAAGAAAGGAAGAAGGAGGTTGTGTATGATTACATATTAAATCTTTCACCACCACCACCCATAAGCTTCGGCAACGTAGCGCCAGTATTTTCATCTGTTAGATATCGGACATATTTTCACAGGTAGACATTGTGCTAACCATAGTACTCAGTGCACGAGCAGAAAGTTTAAGGAAGCCGCGACTTCTGCTCTGCCTAATCTATTATTTAGCATCTTGAACGATAAATGGTGTGATGGCTTCGCTAGCATATATTTAGGTAATGTATTGCAAACGTTCAAGCTGAAGGCGTTGTGAAGCCAAAATTAGCGTGCCCTCAAGGCACTCCACCAAACTATTAATACAGTCAGAAATAAAAGTTCTGAACTCTTCACCGTTGTGCTTCCGTGGTGCTGCACCCTTCGTCTGCACACCGCGCTCGTTCTAGACCAGCGCTTTTCCTCTCACCTCATCTCCTAGAGCCGCGTTTACTCCACCCGACGTGGTGGCTCAGTGGTTAAGGCGCTTGGCTGCTGAGCCCAAAAATTGAAAATTGTTTTTTTGGGATCCCCGCTGCGGTGGCTCAGTGGTTAGGACGCTCGACTACTGATCCGGAGTTCCCGGGTTCGAACCCGACCGCGGCGGCTGCGTTTTTATGGAGGAAAAACGCTAGAGCGCCCGTGTGCTGTGCGATGTCAGTGCACGTTAAAGATCCCCAGGTGGTCGAAATTACTCCGGAGCCCTCCACTACGGCACCGCTCTCTTCCTTTCTTCTTTCACACCCTCCTTTACCCTTCCCTTACGGCACGGTTCAGGTGTCCAACGATATATGAGACAGATACTGCGCCATTTCCTTTCCCCCCAAAACCAATTATTATTGTTATTTTGGGGATCTTTAACGTGCACTGACATCGCACAGCACACGGGCGCCTTAGCGTTTTTCCTCCATAAAAACGCAACCCGGCGCGGTCGGGTGCATTTTTATGCAGGAAAAACGCTAAGGCGCCCGTGTGCTGTGCGATGTCAGTGCACGTTAAAGATCCCCAGGTGGCCGAAATTATTCCGGAGCCCTCCACTACGGCACCTCTTTCTTCCTTTCTTCTTTCACTCCCTCCTTTATCCCTTCCCTTACGGCGGGGTTCAGGTGTCCAACGATATGTGAGAAAGATACTGCGCTATTTCCTTTCCCCGAAAACAAATTATTATTATTATTATTTTTGGGGATCCGGAGTTCCCGGGTTCGAACCCGACCGCAGCGGCTCCGTTTTTATGAAGGAAAAGCGAAGGCGCCCGTGTGCTGTGCGATGTCAGTCCACTTTAAAGACCCCCAGTTGGTCGAAATTATTCCGGAGCCCTCCACTACGGCACCTCTCTCTCTTCCTTTCTTCTTTCACTCCCTCCTTTATCCCTTCCCCTCCGGCGCGGTTCAGGTGTCCAACGATATACGAGACAGCTACTGCACCATTTCCTTTCCAGAAATACCAATTCTTATTAGTCTTTCGAGAAAAACCAGTTATTATTAGTATTAAAGGAAATGGGCAGTAATTGTCTGGGATTTCGGCCGACACCTGAACCGCGTCGTAAGGGAAGAGATAAAGGAGGAAGTGAAAGAAGAAAGGAAGAAAGAGGTGCCGTAGTGGAGGGCTCCGGAGTAATTTCGACCACATCTTTATCATCAACGTGCACTGACATCGCACAGCACACGGGCGCCTTCTGCGTTTCGCCTCCATCGAAACGCGGCCGCCGCGGCCGTTTCGAGGCCGGGTACTCCGGCTCAGTATCCGTACGCGCTAACCACTGAGCCACCGCGGCTGGTCGCAGTTCGGGTGCCCACCAAGATATTGAGACAGGTATTGAGACAGATATTGCGATGGAGTTCAGACATTTGAGGAATAGAATAGAATCCGGAACATACCGGTGGTTGAAAAACAATCGATTCAGAACTTGAATATATTCGAGAGTGAAATAAATATACTTTCGCAGTTCCTCGGCATCAGCCGAATTGATCGCCCCTGAACCTTTACATCCCTGTACCTATAGACATGAATTTTTCCAAGTCGAAGCGAAACGAAATGTATGACGGAAACAGATATAAGGTGCGAGTGGATGACACAGACGTCGCCACTTACTTGGCGTACTCCGCTTGCAGAATCAGGTTTGGCGGCGTTCCGATGAGGGAACCCGTGCCTCCAATGTTGGCCGCGTATGCGACAGCCAGGAGCATCGCTCGGCGCATATCGCTGAGGCGGTTTTCATTTTGTGCCCTGCGCGAGCACACGTAAACGTGATTCAGCCACAGCGATACAGCGCAGTCGCTGCACAGTGCAGCTTCAGTCGATTATAACTACTGTATTGTTTCCAGTGCACTGTACGAGGAGCGGCAATGGAAGTGACAGAGCAGCGCACGATTGTACTGTGTAGATCGATATACCGAAGAAAAGTTAACTCTATAGAGCTCCGATCACTCCTAATGATCTGGCAGTCAATGAAGCCGAATGGCAAGAATAAACGAAGAAAGTGGTTCCTGCTGGCCCAAGAACGGCTGTCAGAAAGCACAAATAGTTGCACAGTAGTAACAGAGGGCACATATACGTGACTTTAAGAAAAATATCCAGCTGCGTTTGCTTCTGCTCAGCCAGAGAGGGCATCTACAAATCTTTAGAAAAACGCAATATTTTTCATCTATTCAGTACCAGAATATGTTAAGCGGTTACTTTGGGTGGAAAGAAAAGGGTCAGAGGTTTTATGGGTTTCATTCCATGCTCGCAAAGGCGGGGTCAGAGCGGCTATCCTTTCTATTATCATTTTATTGCGAAATTCTGAGAAGCCTCTTAGGGATAAAAATGTGTCATCGGTCATAAAATTCGCTCATTAGCTGGAAAGAAGTGACGCGTTCAGACTGGAAGTGACATCAATTCCGATAGAGGCATCAAGAGCTTCAATTGTTATCGCGTTGCGACTAGTAATGTAATTAGTTATCCCTGCGAAATTTTAATGAAGCTGTATGCGAGCAGAAGTAACGATCAAGGAGAAAGATATGAAGTATCACCATTCTCATTATTGCCTTAGGGCGCGTAAACTATACGGGACATGATAGTCAAAGACCCACTCGAAAGCGGCCACTTCGTCGGCGGGAGCGTCCACACATTCCGCGCTTTCTTCCGACGATTCCATTGAGCGATCGTAGACGGTCTCTGCAATATAAGACGAAGCAAGTTAATAATAATAATAATAATTGGTTTTTTTGGGGAAAGGAAATGGCGCAGTATCTGTCTCATATATCGTTGGACACCTGAACCGCGCCGTAAGGGAAGGGATAAGAGAGGGAGTGAAAGAAGAAAGGAAGAATTAGGTACCGTAGTGGAGGGCTCCGGAATAATTTCGACCACCTGGGGATCTTTAACGTGCACTGACATCGCTCAGCACACGGGCGCCTTAGCGTTTTTCCTCCATAAAAACGCAGCCGCCGCGGTCGGGTTCGAACCCGGGAACTCCGGATCAGTAGTCGAGCGCCCTAACCACTGAGCCACCGCGGCGGGTACGAAGCAAGTTGAAATGCGGAAACAAACATATAATCATGAGGTACCGTGTTTAAACCTAAACTGATTTCTTACTGCGATTTACTGGATACCCGCAGGTTCCGAAAACGCTTTAAGAACAGAGGGAAATAGTGTATGGAAAGTGGAGCATAGAGATAGTGGTTTGAATAGCACTTAAGCTTCCGCGCGACCCTAATCTTGGAATGGAAAGGGGCGCTGCACTGATGTTCCTGGCTGTAGACCTAATTAAGACGAGGAATTACACAGCTAATCAAACGTATTACATGCGATAGTTGAATAACAAGCTGCTGCACTACCTGCAATCTCATTTACTACTGTGAATTGTCGGAATGCTACGGCATCGGCGAAACAAGAACTGACCTTATGAACGGATACCTTTGCGCGTAGGTGATCACATTGGATAGGCAACCGAGTTTGCAAAACCCTTCGAAACAAAACTCGGTTGTTTTTAACTTGCCAACGGCTAATTCGTCAGATGATCAGCAATGGTTAACAAAGAACTCATCATCAAGGAGGAAGAGGTAGTGTGACGGAAACCCCAAACCAAAACGTGCCCACATCTCAGCCTTCTACCTAGGATGATTTTTGCATTATACTTCGATAAATGCCCGTCTTGTGAGCAATAACTGAATCCGTGTTAAATGTTGGGTGGCAAAAACGGCCACGAGCAGTATGTGAAATGGTGGCAAAAATAGTCAGGAGCAATATATGAAAAAATTAATGTGGATTAGCTCAGTTAATTAGGGATATACAAAGCGAACGTGAGATTGAGGTCTACACTGACCCACGGAGCCGGTTGTGCGCCTTTCTTTTCGTGAAAATGAACGGCTTTTTCAAAGTTGTCAACGTCAATGAACTCTATGAACATCGTCGGCTCACTTGTTTTGTTTGGTTTTTGAGGAAAGTAAATGGCACAGTAACCCTCACACATATCTCGGTGGACACCCGAAGCGCCGTAAAGGAAGGGATAAAGGAGGGAGGGAAAGAAGAAAAACTGAAAATTGAAAGTTATTATTATTATTATTATTATTATTATTATTATTATTATTATTATTATTATTATTATTATTATTATTATTATTATTATTATTATTATTATTATTATTATTATTAAGTTGTATTTTGAGGAAAGGCGCGGCGCTGCGCAGCGGCGGAACACCTGCGGCTGGGTGCTAATAGTGGCGCATGCGCAGTTGTGACTAGGAAGCGAGAGAGAGAGAGAAAGAGCCGGCGGTGGCCACCTGCGCCGTGCGTTACGTCACTCGTGCTCCGACATACGCCGGCTCGCGCGAAGCGCGGTGTTGATTAGCGTAGTGAAGCTTTTCGCTTCAAAACCACACAGCTGAGCAATGGGAGGTGATGCTGGCCTGTTCACGACTGAAGGATCAGAAAGCACTTGTAAAAATTGTGGGACAGGCAACCATCTTCACAGGGGCCCTGGACTAAAAACTGCACTTACAATTTCTTGCTCCGTAATAAAGTTTTAGTCATTGATTCATCACATGACATGGCTGGCTTTACAAACTTCCGTGCAAGTAACTTTGAGTGTGCCCTCAGACTGATGGAAACAGGCGTCCAGCTGTGTTCTCCCCGGTAAAGAACAATTTCTTCGGAGCGGATATACATTCTACTAACCGTTACTTATGGGCTGCAGTGTTCACATAACGTAATTGGTTTGTTAGGTAAACTCGCCGTGACAAAAACGTATGGCAGCGAACCTTCGGAGGGACTTCTGCCGCTGCCATGAACCTGGTTGAGAACAGCCACCGCTATAGGCGCCATGATAGATGCCGAGGCGGTGTTGGGAATCCACATGGACATGAACATGGTCACCAGCATGAAGCCCAGCAAAATTCTGGAACACGAAACGAAGCATAATCAGCTGTTTCTTTGAAAAAAGAGTACATTTCAAGCATTAATGGAACCAGCACATTATCGATATACCACATTTACTCTTGGCTCATCCGAAGACGCCTCAGTACATACATATCGAGCACCTTTCGACCACTTTCGAAACACTGTTGCACTTGACAACAGATTTCCGGCGCATAGAGTATGTACTGGATTTTTTGTGCTTTCTGCAACATAAAACTTCCTCCTGTCAAGCCGTTGTTTGCCAAAGGTTGCCACATAACATTAAAGGAGAATTACAGTCCAGTCGGCAATCGTAGTTAACCTTCGTGTGCTGGTTCCGATGCCCAGCAGCGACTTGAGAGCCAAGCGCTGGTGCAGGCGACTTGTCTCCACAGCAGCGGCCACCGCCAGTGATCCAAACAAGACGAAGCCAATGTTCTGGAATAAAAAATGACAAGCAGTGGTTTCGAGGCAGGAAAACCGGGTTTTTCTAAATATTACTAACGTCCCTACTTCCATCAACCGCCACAGGCCGATATGAGCGAGCATGTGGATGCTTCCGGCAACTTCTGGCCCATATGGATATTATTTATGCTTCTACCAACAATAATAACTACTTAACGAGTGATTACACGTTTAAACATAGTGTATGCCTTCCCTCGTCGTTCTTCTTATACATGGTGTAATGATGTTGCGTTTACTGAAAACGCGCACAGCACGAGGAACAGACTACAGAAAGCATCCTTAATTGCCCTCAGATCGCATGTAGACGTTAATAGGGCCACTTAATTTTGAGTTCTAAAGTTAAATACCTTCAGATCCCACTTTTCGCGCATTTCATGCGCCTGAGTTTATCTCCACCACTCATGTCCTATCAAAACAGTGCAAACAAGGTGCCTTTACAACTCCCAGAAACTTTTTCTCCAATCTCCCTGTTTCTACACGCTGAAGAGTAAAATACGTCCGAATGTAGTTCAATATAGTACAAAAACACATTATAAAGAAGCTTATTTCATGAAGCAGTTTGGTCCTGGCCATGCTAACAGTTGTACGTGCACCTGCCAGTCAAAAAACATGCATCGCTCCTCGCAGACGAGAATGAGGGCAACAATAAGCATACGCGTACCGAACACTTCCTAGAATATTGTTTAGCACAGTCAAGGAAACAGCGCGGACAAAGCGCTCACGTTGAAGTACAGGCTTGTCGTCTTGGTGGTGGTCAGGACGCCGAACAGCGGGAACAGCACCAGCGGCATGAGAGCCGTGACCGCGAGTGGAATCGGTTCGGCAGTCCAGTAAGCCGCCATCCACATCATGGCGTAAGCGCTGAGTCCGGCCTGCGGACCGAGAGCAAGTGGATTGGTCAAGTCCAAGAGGCCAGAAAAGATCATCTTGCGCTTGCCGCGCTGAGTTCCCGGGTTCGAACCCGACCGCGGCGGCTGCGTTTTTATGGAGGAAAAACGCTAAGGCGCCCGTGTGCTGTGCGATGTCAGTGCACGTTAAAGATCCCCAGGTGGTCGAAATTATTCCGGAGCCCTCCACTACGGCACCTCTCTCTTCCTTTCTTCTTTCACTCCCTCCTTTACCCTTCCCTTACGGCGCGGTTCAGGTGTCCAACGATATATGAGACAGGTACTGCGCCATTTCCTTTCCCTCCAAAACCAATTAAATTGCCGCGCTAGCACCAACGCCCCATCACATCACAATAATGAGCCGATGAACACGTACTGCTTTCGTTCACCACCAGCCGGAAACATTTGAGCAATGAAACATTTTTTCTGATTAATTGAGTGTTGCTTACATTCGTTTCCTTTTCTTCGCGCTTTCCGCTGCTAAAGGATGTATTCTCTTGACCAACAAAAATATAGAAACTTGCTTAAAGGTCTTTATGTAAGAGCGAAAGCATATAAGTTCAAATGATGAAGCATGCGTGACTAAGTTATGACGTCACTCTTCGCGGCGCTGCAAATTGTTCGCTCTTACCTTCCTGTCCATTGTAAATGGTGTTAAGCCATGATTCTTTCTGGGTTTAACCCTTCTTTGCAGAAATGGCGTTCCTTTAAGGAGGTACGCCGTAAATAAAATGGGTAATTTAAACCCAATTTTTTATTTCTATATTCTCTTTTCTTAATCCTCGGGCTTTCATCTGTCTCATAAAAAAGCCTTTATAGCGAAATATGCAGTATAAAATCAGAAAAGGCCGTTCTTTATGTGTGGAGGTGTCGTCTAGGTCTTTCTTGTCCATGTTCTTGTGAGCTTGAACGTGTTTGCAATCCACCAGCTCTCCCAACAGTATGTGCTCCTTGAAGGCTCACTAAACCGTGGCAGATAGGACCCCTAGCCTGGATGTAATATTCTGTAGCCTCATCCTCTAAATCAAATTGACCTGTTGTGTTACGAGAATGTGTGCGAGCCATTACTGAACCGCTGCCAGCATAGAGCGTTAGAACAGTATCTTTTACTGACTTGAGGCAGACATCCGACACTTGCAACATATAAATGCCATGCTACTAGGAATCATAGCTGGGCAAGTATTACATGCAAACAGCCTTTCTTCACGTGCAGGCTAAGATCTCATCGGAAGACGCCGGATATGACTCTTCACAGCATGGCTCTCGTTTTATGCCCGACGGTAACGCGCTTGGAACTTGGAAATCAACGTTAGGGAAAAGCAAGGTCTGAGTCAGAATCGGTTAAATACAACGTAACAACGGTGGCCGCTGCGATGAACGGATGGATGTTGGAAGCGTCCCCTTTCAAGCTGTGTGGTGGCAGATGACAACGTACAGGACAAAATCCATCATGCAACGATGGCTGAATAAATGTTAAATCGGATTCCTTACCTTGTTCCCCATGTAGATCGGCAGTGGTAGAAGCAGTAAGGGAACGGCGAATATGTAGACCAAGGGCCAGAACTTCTTCGCCTGACGAAGCCTCGCGAAGCGAGACATGCTGCAGCCTCTCAGGGCTGCGAGGCCGCGGAAAAGGCTGATAAGAAGGCATGACTGCAGCTTCACGCTTTCGTGGAGACTCTTCAGGCTAATTAGGGTCAATGTGTCTTTCTACAGTGCGCCAACTTCTCTTTCTACATCTCGAACCACCCGCCGCGGTGGCTCAGTGGTTAGGGCGCTCGGCTACTGATCCGGAGTTCCCGGGTTCGAACCCGACCGCGGTGGCTGCGTTTTTATGGAGGAAAAACACTAAAGCGCCCGTGTACTGTGCGATGTCAGTGCACGTTAAAGATCCCCAGGTGGTCGAAATTATTCCGGAGCCCTCCACTACGGCACCTCTCTCTTCATTTCTTCTTTCACTCCCTCCTTTATCCCTTCCCTTACGGCGTGGTTCAGGTGTCCAACGATATATGAGACAGATACTGCGTCATTTCCTTCCCCCCCCCCCAAAAAACCTATTATTATTATTATTATTATTATTATTATTATTATTATTATTATTATTACATCTCGAACCCTCGCATGAGTGAGGTTTTGTGATCACCGAAGGTATGGAGATCTTCCCAATTGGTTCGTAGCCGCCGCGGTGGCGGAGTGGTTACGGCGCTCGGCTGCTGGCACGAAAGACGTGGGTTCGATCCCGGCCGCGGCGGTCAAATTTCGATGGAGGCGAAATTTTAGAGGCCCGTGTACTGTGCGATGTCAGTGCACGTTAAAGAACCCCAGGTGGTCGAAATTTCTGGAGCCCTTCATTACGGCGTCTCTCATAGCCTGAGTCGCTTTGGGACGTTAAACCCCCGTAAACCAAACCAATTCGTTCGTAAATGACTAAAATCAGTGGCATCATAGTTTATGACAATACTTTCGCGCATCGCCAAGTCCTCAAATGCTATTGATGAGTTTATTCATGGAGCGCACGTGTCCCGCACAGCTGGGTATAGGTGTGCATAATGATGAGCGTAATTTTTATACCTAGCAGTCCCTTCTCTGAAGGTCGATGAAGTGAAGGAGCAGTCACTGACCGAAGTCGAAAAAAGAAAAGATATTTCGAAACCCGTACGGGTTCCTTGTCCACAATTAGGAGTACAGAAGCGGTGGCGTATATGTATGCGAAGAATGTGCCATAATAATCGGGCTTTATGCTTGGCATGGAGCCTTTGTTTTATTTCATGCTTTTTGCGCGTTCAAGGCGACTAGCGATATTAGCTAAGGTGCGTTGTCAGGTTCCTTTTCTTTGATTAAGAGATTTACGGTCACCACTGACAATCTCGTCATTGAAACAATAGAAGAAAAAGTACTGCTAACCTTCATTCCGGCATCCTAGGTCTTTTACCGGTACTTCGACAACTGCTCTTGTGTTGTAAGGAAAGAAGATTCGTCACTTTCCTGCATGAACTGAACAGTGTTGACCAAAGTTGGACGCTCACCGCCGAATTTCAGCAAGAAAACCGCGTTCTGTTCTTGGATATTCTATTTCAGCGTACAGACAACTGTTTTTCCTTCTCGGTGTATAGGAAGCCAACGCGTACCGTCCGGTACTTGGACTTTAATTCAAACCATCCGGTTGAGCACAAAATCTCCGTCGTCGTCTCGCCGACTAAGCGTGCGGTATACGTATGCAAGGAGCAAGATCTGCAAAGCGAGTTGAAAAGGGCACGTCGGGAACTTTCAACCAATGGTTATTCGAGTCATTTCATAACAAACATACAAGAAAAAGAAATTGCTGATGGCCTAGCTCTGTTAGGCCAGGATATACGTAGCGAAAGTGCGGAGACTTCTGTATCGGAAGAGTTAATATATAAAACCGTGCATTCACTACATGCGCCTTTATTCATGATTAAACTTTGCCGTCGTGGCGGAGTGGCAGCGTCTCCGCCTCAAACGCCAAACGCCCTGCTTCGATTGCTAGCCTCGAGACAGGTTTTTTTTTATTATCATTCAGTGAGTGTGCGGGGGTTTCAGTGGCTCCCATAGATGCCGCGTCCGAATACGTTGATTACCGCTTAAGGGCGTAAGGGCGGGTAAGGGCGGCTTCGCGGCGAGGCGCGCGGTGTGACGTCATGCCAGATGGCGCGGCGAGCGCGCGGCGTCCGCCCAGCTACGGCGGTCGCTAGGCAATGGCTCAAGGTCTGTCTCTGTGCCTCCTCGGAGCACCGCCACAGCGAAATCTCAAGTTCGTGGCCAATAAAGCTTTCGCTTTAAACTTTGCTCATCCGACGACCACTGATCATAGGACTTTTCACGCACGAGCTGGCATCTCATACGTGTGTGCTATAAGCGAAGCGCTTTCTCTTGTCTTTTCGAGATACGACTTGAGCTTGACATATGTGCCGTCGAACACGTTGCAGAACCGCCTAATGAACGTCTATGACCGATTACCATATGAACAGTTTGGAGGAGTTACCTACAAGATACCTTGCACTAACTGTAATCATGCCTGCATCGGTCACATGAAAATTGTCGAAACGCATAAAGAATCATACACGTGATGCAAAAAATGACAAAGAAATGCCACAAAGGCCCCATGCCAATCATCTACACCTGATCACTACGTCATATTCTTCTCATATAAATTCTCCACCACTCCGGTGATGTACATTGTGAACACGAAACCCGTAGAGGTTTCGAAACGTCTTTTATTTTTTCGACTATGGTCAGTGACTGCTTCTTGATTTCATTGGATCACCATGCCTGACCAAACAAATTTCCATTGAACTGTCGTCTTCCTGACTTTCATGGCTCATCAACAGCTAATTGCTTTGCAACTGAGGCAGAAAGAGAAGAAAGCAAGGGAACGAAAAATAAGCTGCCTAAAATCCCACTTGGTATACAAGAACTGAATGCCTAATTTCGTCATGGACTGAGGCACGAAATGTCAATTTAACGCTTCTTTTGGCACCATATGCACTAATACCAAAATTAGAAATCAATAAGCGGAAACAAGCGCCAAACACTGCAGTAACACTTGGCTTCGAGATTCTCTCTTCAACGAGTGGCAGATACACAGGTTCTCAGGTAAAAATATGCTACTTCAGTCGAAAGAGCCATTCAGTTCAACGCTGCGCATTAGGAAATCACGGCGCCTGGTAATTTGCAGTCGACAGTGCACAGCTGTTTAGTCGGACAGCCGAAACTTGAATGGCGATCTCGGGCGATAAATGCCGCGACAACATGCGATGACGCGTACAATTGTGGTGATAGTTACCGTATTTGTGGGCAGAATCTTGCAGAATTGTGTCCACAGTTAAGCGTCGTATCGCGGCGAAGCCCAATCCTGCGGCCGTGGCGCATCAGAGCAATTCTTCTTCTTCCGTCCTCGTTCGCCACGCGATGACAAAGAATAACTTCGTTTTCATTTTTATGTGCAGCGCCTGCGGAGTTGGCCTAGACGTCTGCCACCAGACGCATGGAGAACAACAGTCTCCGGGCTGTTGCAGATTGGCGTAGCTAAGCACTAAGTAACATATTGCAACATTAAATGGTACGGTTCGCTCGGTCATAATAGACGCCTTCCGCAAACGCGATTGCTCTCAGGCTCAAAACGATCAGTAAGGCTTGAAAGACTGTGGAACGGTGGAGCATGTGGACGCCGGGTGCAGAGGTTTCGAAACATTTCATACTCGTTTCCCTCACGAATACGGGGGAATAAAGAGAGGGAGGGGTATAAATCTAGATATTGGAAGTGGTGACAGCGATGGTGAAGAGGAACCGCAAAGGTCTGCAAGTCTGCAAATAGGGACCAAATATAGCGTGAAACTGTACGGCACAATGCAGTAGTTTCCGCGGTGTGCAGTCGCAAAACTGAACTGAAAATTGGAAATTTCGTTAAAAGGCCGCACTCCACGAAAATCTCAAAACAAAGTGTGGACCTTAATCGAGTGCATACGGTAAGTGCGCTTCGCGGAAATTATCTGAGGTGCGAGGCTATAGAATTTTGATCCTTCAGCTACAACTGAACGACTTTCTCTAACGCGTGCCTGCCAGAAAAGGGGAGCTGATTTCTCATAAACAACACTGTTTTGTTGAAGCGTTTTTAGGGCGCGGAAAACCTGTTTTCATTCGGAGGCATACGGGTGAGGCGAACAGCATTATGTATTAGTTGGTTTTATGGCGGTTTAACGTCCCAAAGCGACTCAGGTTATCAGGGACGCCGTAGTAGATGGTTCCGAAGGATTTCGACCACGTAGTATTTACTACGTAATTCAGTGCTTCTGGAAGGGGTGAAGCCGTCGTCCTTTTCATTGGGGCACGTAATTCTCATCCCCAAGCCAGATATGCCCCCCCCCCCCTCGGACCCAAGTTCATGAAGACCAATAATGTTGATTAACACAGACTACAAAATGGTCGCTACGGTTTTAACCGACCGTTTGAAACCGTGCTTAGGCGACGTGGTCAGCCCGCTCCAGAGCTCGTCAGTCTTGGGTAGATCAAGCTTCTCTTCACTGGCTCTCATACGCGACCTTTTTGCGTACGCTCAGGCAAAAAAACTGAATGATTGTTTCATCTCCCTCGATCAAAGCAGAGCCTTTGATAGAGTGGAGCATGACTACTTCTTGACCGTCTTGTCATGTCTGGGCCTTCCAGACAAATTTAATAACATAGTAGGTGCCCTATGTTCGGGGCTGTCCAGTCAGCTGGTTTTGAATGCGGCGTTGAGCGGGAAGATTTGCGTGACGCGAGGAGCTAGACAGGGTTGTCCCCTCTCGCCCGCTCTCTTCGTGCTCTCACTAGACCCTCTGCTCCGTGCAGTTGAGGACCACCCAGCTATCCGAGGCTTCCCCCTTCCGGGGCAGGGAAGTGTTTCTGTGTGCGCTTACGCGGACGACATCTCGCTTTTCTTGCGAGATGCGAACAGTTTTCTTGCCTTCTTGCAGGTTTTCAACGAGTATGCGGCCCTCTCAGGGGCTCAGTTGAACACCACGAAGAGCCAAGCACTGAGCTTTGGCACGTTTCAGGAATCGTTGCCTGGGGGAGTCCAGTTCGTCGATGGCGTGCGAGTGCTAGGAATCGTTTTTAAGCCAGCAGGTGTGTCGCCAAAATTGTGGGACGACGCCATCACTCGAGCCCGACGGACCATAGACTCGACTGCACACCTCGAACTTTCTTTGAATGCCAAAGCACTGTTCTTTCGTACCTGCAGCATGCTCAGCTGCGTACGCTTGTTTCGTTGCGCGTGTTGCTCCGATGCCGCGTTGCGTGGCAGGGAAGGTGAACTCGCTCGCAGGCCCCAACTCAGTAAGCCGGCCCCAGTATCAAGACAAGTTTTGTCCGCGGAACGCGACAGAGGAGGTTTGAATCTACCCTCCTGGCAGGCAACAGCGCGAGCTTTCGCCGCCAAAGCAGTTCTTGACCTGCTGGCGGCCCAGGCGTACAGGGGTCGATCACTAGTCATGTATTGGTTGGGTAGAGGGAGTCGGCTCTTCCTAACGCAGCGATACACGGGACCCCGGGCAGAGCAACCTATGCACTTTTACAAAGTGGCAACTAACTTTTTTCGTTTCTGGCTCCGCCAGTTTCCGGACGCGTATATACGCGAAACACCAGTGACACGTGTTAGTGCGGCGGTTGCTGTTTTAGGGCTCAGTGCTGACCAGGTAGAAAAAACATCTAGAAGGTGGCAGTCTTTCGTTTCGAGCCCGTTGCCAAAAGCAGTACAAGACTTCGAATGGCGTCGCCGTTGGCAAGTACGGCCGACGAGGAAGCCTCTCGCAAGATGGGGCGTCGTACCAAATGCGCGCAGCACCGATTGCGGCGCTGTTGAGACACAGCGGCACGCCCTGGAAGACTGCGTCGTAGCACGTACTTTGTGGCTCCTGATTTACAGGATGTTTAGGGTGCGCCCGCGCCAGCGCAACTCGCGAAGGCACTCAATCTTTGAGCGCCTCGTGATCACAGTAGTGATGTACGTACGTGCTTTGGAAGCGGCGTAACTCGGCCGAAGTGCGCGGAAGACGGCAACGCGCCATGTTTCCGCTCTTGAGCGTGCGCCTCATTGTGTGGGAATTCCTTGAAGAAGAGCTGACAGTAGGCGGCGAGGCGCTGTTATTGCGGCGCTGGTCGACCCAGTTTATTTCTGCACATGGCAACAGAGTCGTGCTCCCACCCATGCAGTACTAGATAGTATTCGCTGCGTATGCCCCGAGTTTGTCGTGGTAACGGGCACTATCCCTTACATATTTATGCCTATATCTGGGAACAACTGTAGTACACAGATGGTAACGTTCCCCCGCCCTTTCCCCTCACTCCACCCTTCTCCTTTGCCTAACCACCACGTACTGAGATGTATGTTGGATTTGGAAAGAGTCTGTGCCATGGTATTTACTGTACACAGATTTTTGGCCTGTTCGGTACCTGTTTATTTCTGTTCAAATTGGTGACTGCTTCTCCCATTTTTCTGCACCTGTTGTTTCGAGATTACCTTATATACTATTCGGGTCTAATTATTGTCTGGTGTACTAATAAATTCTCTTTGCGACCACCGCGTACTGAGATGTATGTTGGATTTGGAAAGAGGCCGTGCCATGGTATTTACTGTACCTAGATTCTTGGCCTGTTCGGCACCTGTTTCTTTCTGTCCGAATTGGTGACTGCTTTGACCATTTTTTTTTTGCTCCTGTGGTTTCGAGATTACCTTATGTACTATTCGTGTCTAAATATTGTCTGGTGTGCAAATAAATTCTCTTTGTGACTAGGAAGCCCGTTACGCTGCCCACTGCCTCCGGAGGCCCTGCTGCTCGCGCCTCGGCGCCCAGCCTGCTGTCGCGGCGTCCAGGGCTTGGTGAAGATGGAGCTTCCGCCGCCTGCGACGCGCCCCACAAAGTCGCAATGTTTCAACTTCAACTTGCCGGTACCCGTCCAGGCGGACGACCTGATCGATGCCATCGAGGAGGTCGTCGGTGTCGGGGGGCTGCAGTATTTGCAGCACCTTGGCGGAACGAAGTTCCTAGCAGCTGTCAGCTCGTTGGCACAAGCCACGAAAATGTTGGCCGCGGGCTGTCTGCTGAAAATAGGCAGCCGACACAACGATAACTTCGTTTTTTCTCCGCCATGCTCGTTGTCACAAGTCCGCCCGATGATAAGAAGGCACCGTACAATATTAAGCACTTCACCAAGTTCACAAAATCCATCACAAAAGTATTTTACAGTATTCCTTTTATACCCCTGTCACAGAAGCATTCTAAAGGCGTTTGAACAGAGACACCTTCCCAAAAAGAGTTGCATTTGCGGACGCATGACAAAGTCTAATGGGTTTTCCAGAAGCAGTCTTTCCCGAAACCGGAGATCGCCGATCTCTTTTTACGGATGGAAAGGCATAGCCTCCAACGCAGTGGACATTAATGCACATTTGCCTTTTACGGAATTATCAAAACTCGCACCACTCCCGGAGCCTAAGTGGCATTGGAAATACGAGAATATTCATTGTGGTATGCCGATGTAATATGTCGTTTTGTTTAATTTCCCGATGCTACAATTGGGCTATCAGGGACGCTGTAGTAAAGGGGTCTGGATTAATTTCGACGAAGGCAAGATAACCACTGGTCCTTAAGGGTAACGGAGTGGATTCCAAGAGAAGGCAAGCGTAGCAAGGGGCTGCAGAAAGTTAGGTGGGCGGGTGAGATTAAGAAATTTGCGAGGATACGGTGGCCGCAGCTGGCACAGGACTGTTGATTCGAAAGATATGGAAGAGGTTTTTGTAATGCAGAGGGCGTCTTTAGACTGATGGTATTGTTGATTGTCTATGCAGGTGTCCGACGTGCCCCCCCCCCCCCCTCCGCCTTTCTTCCTCTCGTCTTTTTGGAAGGTTAGCGGAAGCACCAAAGAAAAGGTCTCCAAAGTGTCGAAGAAGAAACGCGAAGCAGAAATCACAGATTAGTGGGCCGCTATTATACCCGATAAATTTGCACCGGAGACAGAGACGACCAGCCATGCTCATGACGTGACGAAAACTCAGCTTGTCTTTCAGAGGCAGAGATTCACTCTCGATCGATCGATGCGACAAGGATTCCATCGGGCATGCACCTTGAGCGTATACAGCAAAGGACACCTCCGATGTATTGCGCTCATTGATGGCCACTGCACAGCCTTTGTTGACAGCGCCTGTGACAACTTCACTTTCAGCGCCCAATTGGGGGTCATGCGAAGAATACACAACCACCCTGAAAGGCCTGAAATGCGAAAAGCTGGAGGGTCGCTGACAACAAGGACGACCGGAGCCCGCAACCCATCAAGACTGACTCAACAGACACGCACACCTCGCTACACTTCTTGTCCTCAAAGGACGTTCCCTGTGCACGATCTTCAGGAAATTTAGAGAACAGAGCGAAGTCAGTGACCTAGTGCACTTATACCGCCAAATTTTTGGACGATGACACCACCGTTACTATCAGTACATTAGTGTACGAACTCGTTACTTTGACCAAGCCATAGACACACCCATGATGGCACAGAACGGGACGCCTATGACACACAGAACTGTATTGGGTTTTCAAAAAATGAGGGCGCACTTGAGCGACCTATCGAGCTTATAGCACAACACGGATGCAACCCAAGAAACTCAGCATTCGCCATTGTTTCCAATATCCGAATAATGTCCACCGCAGTGAACCGGACGTGCAATTAATCCTGTCGTGCGGCAGGTACGGTTACATCTGCCATGAATTTTCAGACGTCAGACGTCGCTTGTTCAACATCCCTCGCCCTCGACTACGTGCCTTTCGCGTGTTCGTGCCCTTCGTAATTCTGGCAGAACATCGCTGATCCGGGCTACGGAAGTCAACCTCGTTATTTGCAGCAAGGCAGTCAGCATCTTGCATTTGTATTCTTAAACAAGTGTCTCCGCCAGATGCCCGTTTGCTATGCTCCGAGAGTCGGCTATCGTACAATAATCAAGGCTAAGCAGCTCTGGTCAGTAAATGGCAAGGAGACCATAGGTTTAGACCAATATCCCTTGGATGAAAAGCGACGTTTTTAAGGCTGCTCGATCGCGGCGAGAAAATTTGATAAAAGCGGCACTTTATTCGTGAACTCAAGAGCACGAAATAGGTTAGTGACTGGCGAAAAACATGCACGACGCTTACCACAGACGCGTAAATGCCATGAATGACCAATTTTAAAACCTAACTTTTTTTGAGCGAACCCACACATGTACCCGAGAGAAATCAGCGTACTGTCGCATGCGATGAGCACAACCGTCCCTTATTCATTCCTTGGCAAGAGCTGGTCCCGGATTCCTTTCAGCAAAACCTCAAAGATGCGTCTTTGAATTTGCTGGTTGTTCCGACGGTTATTATGAAAGTTCGGAAAACGTTGTCATCCCGGCACACGCAGAGTAAGCCACCAAAAAAGTTTCTTGCCCTGCCCGGCAAGACTTAAACCACGCGTTTCTTGGACAGCTACACTACGTACTACCATAAGCAAAGCAAGGACTCGAGAACATAAAGCTTCTGAGCACCATGCAGTTTTTTTTTTCGTTAAGCTCTCGTTCTTCGATAGCTCAGCTAACCACTTTCTAACTGGCGCAGAGCATGATTGACTATTTCGGATGCTATTGTTCTCGGCAGGCCATGTAGGCCAGTTACCTTTATTTCTTGCCGAAATATGGGCCTTGTTTAAATTTATCGTCTTGCGACTTGCATACCTATATGGAAGCTTGCACCTTTTTGGGAATTTGCACAACTAATAACCGTCGGCGCCACGAAATGTGGCATATGATGCCAGGGCTGTCAAGGAGCGAGTGGAGAGAGTGGAATGTGCAACTCGGCGTTTGTCTTGCTGCTGTGACTGACTGCTGGTTGGAAGTCGCATTGCGCAAGGTTTTTCTTCTGCAGCTGCTCTAATAGAGCCTAATCCTCTTCCTGATCGGCTGTCGGCACAATGCGCACCACCTCACGAGGATCGAACAGTTCCAGCAAAAAGCGTGGCCGCACGTGAAGACCACCTCCCGTCGCTGGATTCGGCAGATGGGGCAATTGAGGACGCGTTCCATTTCTGCGATCCTGGCCCGCAGTTCTTCGTGTCTTGAGCAGCAGGGCTGGTCCTCTGGTGCTGCCTCACCCGACGGCGCACTTGTGCCTGAGCACAGAGATGGAAAAAAAAGCAATACGAATGCCGATCGACATTATCGTAAAATTCAAACGACAAAAAAAAAAGAAAAGCAGAGTGGCGAACAGACCGCGGCTATTAGTGTGCCAGCATTACTCCGATGAGAAAATCCCGAGCAAGACCTCGCGAGGTTTGCGGGTTTGGGCAATGTGAAATAAATAAATGAAAAGAAATTAGATAAATGCCCGCGATTGGGATTCGAACCCCGCGGTGGCGCGAACAGATCAGCTTTGCAGGCCACTGCGCGAGAGCTCTAGGCTACGCCGCAGCAGGAAACGCCCCACGTTAAACCGCAACACACACTCGCACTGTGCATTGGGCATCGCCGCCTTAACATCTAACACTACTATCAAACCAATATTCGCGCTTTGAGCTATGTGGCTGTAGTGAGCGATGATCTGTGCGCTGGTGCGTTGGCGTGGGTAACGCTGTGGCAGAAACACGGCATTAGAGCAATGTGCGTTGGCGTTGACAACATTGCCGCAGAAACTCGGCACTGGAGCATAGGGTGCCAGCGTATATCGGTAAATTGGTATTCATGATAAAAAAAAAAGATGAAGATGCGCATAACCATGGCTTCTTGGGTCAGTGGACACCTCAATCGTGCTTTCAAATATAAGTGGCGGCGGTGTCCATCCGCAAAAAGAAAACTATGCTTTAGCGCAATATTTCGTGCTTAGCAATGCTAAACCGCTAGCCATTTTTTTTTTCTGTAAGACAGAAAGAGCTATCAGGAGGAATCGAAGCAATATAGCGCCAGCAATAATTACGAAAAAAATTATGATTTTGCCTTTCCCAAAACAAATCGTGGCTTCAGGCAGGGGTGGGTTTATCAGCAATTTTTGACGTATGCGGTCGCGAGGAAGATGGTGGAAAGGGATGCGGGGATAAGGTGGGGAGCCAATAGTTTCTTTTTAGCTTCCACAATAAACAGAAAAATGGGACTGGAGTTGCTTTCCTATGGAACAATGCTTGCTCAGTGTTGGCAGATGACGAGTGACAAAGAAGAAACAACGAAGAAAGATAGCTGTAATGCGCACGAAGCAATATGATCTACTAACCATTTTACTGATGCGGCCAAGTTGGTCATTAATAAGTACTCCTACAGCGCCGAGGATAGACAAGGGAACATGCTCACGCCTTGTTATGATATCCATGTGCGATTCCCCGGCCGCTTTCTCTTACTGAAATGCTCGCGATTTTGGGAGGACATGAGTGTCAGTTCAACCATGCCGGTTTTTCGAATGAAGCGAGTTGCTATGAATGATTTTTCATTGTAGTTTTCGTGTGCCGGTTCTTTATTGGCCACTTAGTATTAGGCGTTAAGCTAATAAAACGAAACGATTGGGCTGTTCCTTTAATCATTTGGTTTCACCGTTCTCAGCGTTCTCCTGGCTGTCTTTTGTAGTCGACTTACGGTTCACCAAAAAGGTACATATACTTAGAATTCTGCACGGCGAAGTTCTGGGCCACTTGGTCCGACATGTTCAACCGCTCGTCCTGTCCGCTTCTCTCCCTAAGTCGGATGTAATGTTATCAGCGTTGACGTTCTGGATGGCGTACAATGATGCGCAGCACCGCGCATGGGGAGAATATACTTACTCGCTTCACCGACCTGTTCCGCTGAGTTCAGTTCCGGGTCGCTGTGCGGGCGAACGATTCCTCTCGTTCGGAGTAACGGCTGAAGGGAAAGGGCGGGAACGTAAGTTTTTCATATGAAAGTAAGAACACAGTTCGCAAACAAGCAGCATGAACTCCTCGAAGCAGGTGCATAAAATTGGATACAGAGTACACCACCTGACTGCTGCTGCTCTGCTGGTTAAGGCCATGGTTTTTCTTGCATATCAAGAGCGCTCACGCAGCTACAAAGCCTTGTTACATTCCCAAACTTTATTCGGCGCTTTTGCTTATCAAACCTAGTGCATGGGAACCGACCAATGAGGCGGTGTCAGTATAGCTTGTTTATTATCGCTTTTTGGCAGTGCCATGTCGTGTGTACATAATAGCTCGAAGTGGTCGCTGTCGGCGTGCTAATACATATGCCCCCATTCTTCCTTCTTCTTTGCGCTACTTGAAGCATTTTGATGATGGAGGAAGCTATGAATAGTCTCAGAGACGCGATGGACGTGTTTAGTCATAGTCGCTTCCTCCTTGGCAAGTAGACGTTAATACTAAGTGACTGGTCCGTTTGCACCGCACACATACGGCAAACCATGACCTTATAGGCGCGCTGTTACTTTCCGGGAGATTCGGGAAAGATTGTGCATTAAAAAACAGAAAGGCCGCCACCGTCTGGAAGACGTTGAAGAAAGGCGCGTTAGCTGTTTGGTTTACTAGGTTAAGAAAGCGACGAAGAACGCGCCGCTCGTCTCGAGAGACGGAATGCAATACCCTTTGAAATGGGGTGGATTGCCACCGTGCTCGGCTACGCATGCACGCACGCCACCTAGCGGAACGATCGCCGCCTAGCGCCATCAATCAGAGAAATTACGATGCACGTCTACCCATTGTCGAGTGGCACCCCGTCAAGATAATTCCCAAACGAAATTTGCTTCGTTTGGGGGGTCAAGGTGGGCCTAGAATTCGGCTTGCGGTGCGATATGGTAACGCTTCAATAAGTAATTGCATGTATAGAATGTTTAACTATTATTTAATTGTGGTTTTATTTCTATACCACAACCCATAAGGCTTTATTTGCCTACCAAATTCGGTATACGACTGTCCCCGGATGGGCGCCCGTTGTTGTCGGAGTATATATATAGCTGAACGAATGTGTACATGTATAGCGGTCCCGTAACGGGGCAGTTTTGCTGCCCGTTTTAAGACATTTTTGGTGAGGGGGGGGGGGAAGAGATGGGAGGGCACAACTAATTTTAATGGCCGCAATTATTGTTTGGAGAAACCGAAACTATGCCACCATTTTGTCCCCTGACGTCATACTCACATAGTCGCACCTCTATCCACCATATTCGACCGTGACGCCATCATTGGAACGCGACAGGTGGTTGTTTCTACAATGCTATTGTAGATGGTGCTACAAGTCTCAATGCGAGATGCCTTGTTTTCTAGTTGCAGCCACAGATGGCACTTTCATCTCAATGTGTTAGGGGACCTCACGAAATCTCGAAACGTGATGTGTAGTTGCTGCTACAGATGGCGCTGTGATCAAGGGTGGTAGTAGGGTGCCTCAATGCCAGCGCAGCCGTTCTCATGTGGAGACAACTTAAGTGACGCAGCCATATTGAATCACAACTGATCTCTCCCATGTACAGCGAAATGCTCGACTGGTAGCCCAATGTACCTCTCGCTGCAAAAGGCCGTTCAAGTTAAAGCACTTTGAAGCACTCCGAAAGCATGAACGGCGCCGTTACAAACGCTAGCGCCGCTGATCCCGTGTGATTCAATATGGCGGCGGCGCTAAAGTTGTCTTCACCCCGGCACTGGCATTGAGGCACCCTAGGGTGGTAGCAGACCCCACGAAATCTCGAAACCTGATGAGTAAGAGCTAACGCTCTTAAAACTGTTCGACAGAAAAGTAGGCACCACGAATACCTGAGTCTCGTAAACAATGGACAATGCGTTTTGGAAAACCCTGAAGTCGAATGAGATTTAGAAACACCATCCAAGGTGGTGTAAATTTGCAGTAAGGGAGAAATTACTGAGTAGAATCCCTCCAAGTGCAGCCGTACGGTTTAAAGGGCAACCTATACAGTTTGCAGAGAAGCTTCGTTCATGTCCTGCGCAAATTCGTCCCAGTCCGAGGATCGAACCCTGCACCATCGCCTATCCGGAACAGTCGCTCTAGAAAGTGAGCTAACGAGATAGGCTAGCATATGGCAGTGCGAGGCCTAATTTATCAACAACTCTGTGTTAGTTCAGGAGAATCACCTTAGGAGGAGTAAATTTGTAATAAGGGAAGATTTACTCTTTACCAGCCACCCAAGCGCAGCCGTATACGGTTCGGCTGGTAAAGTCACGACCAAAATAGGCGGTTGTGCCTGATTAAAACTACGCACAAAAGAATCCTTCTTCAACTGCGAAGATTTGGTGAAAGCTGTGTTGGTTTCTTCTTTAGTCGTATGGCTGCGCTTGGATATCAGCTAATAAGTAATTGCTTCCTTGTTAGAAAATCATTTGCAACAAGATCTTGCGGTCACTCGTGTGTTAACGGACCTTCTAAAGACAGGTTCACTTCGTTTTTCTAGGTAGCCTAGATTCGTTTAAACATGCGAAAGTGCCTTCTTCACTTCTAAAACCTCGAGATATCATTAATGCGAGATTTTATGTTTAATACGCAAGAGAAACATGAATGTCTGCACAAAGCTTACTAAGGCCTAACCGCTCAGAAACGCGTTCTTTTCAAGGCCAGGAAGCTCTGAACTGTGAGGAAAGATTATCGAAGCCTTTAGCTTTTTATTCCCAGTCTCGGAAAAGTCAGGGGAACACCTTCTGGACACTGCGGCGAACTGGAGGTCGAGTATGAAGCTGTGCCTTCTTGAACTATACACTTTTGTAGCGATATAGCTACATTACGGTAGCATTTCGAGCCTTTAGCTTGGTGGCGCCGCCACCCTGTGGCCGCGCTGCCACCCCGTAGCTGCGCCGCCACGCTGTCACGTGGTTGGTCACGTGGTGCGGAACAGTTGCCGGCGTCGTGACGCCGTGGCTGATCACGTTGTTCGTCACGTGGTTGGTAACGTGACCAGCCACGTGGTGCAGAGCAGCTGCTGCTGCCGGCGGCGCGGCCCGCCGGCGAAACCGAGCTGCCACTGCTGTGCGCATGCGCCGTGTCAAGTGGGACGAAGAGGAAGAAGGAACGCCCAGCGAAACGGGGTGGCGAAAGACTTACTTTGCAATTCAACTGAGCAAGCTCCACTCGGCCAGCTGTAGCTATGCGTCACTCCAGGTTTAACCAGAGCTAAACCACCGCCAATTTTTTTTTGTTGGAATGGTATAAAAAAGACAAAGAAAGCTTTGTCATGCCATTGTTACCAGAGGAACTGGAAAGAGATCGGGCGCAAAGCCAAGCATTTAAGTTTCCCGATGCCTCAGACCACTAGTCTATTCTCAGCCCATCGCTCTGTTCTGTAAATCTTCATCTTTCATCATCTTTCATCCTGTAGTTCAGCATTTCTAATTGTTTGACGCCTGCAGCAGTGCCGCCATGACCGTGCAATTCAGCAGGCTGAATCCAGAGTTAGAAAGGATCGTCCATACGTCTTCAATGGTGGCCTTTTTGCAGTCGCACACTGATGTGGGAAAGCGGCCACTCCGGCCTATCCCGTCGCGAAGACCGATGAAGAGCGGGTGCCAATTGTTATGGCGCGTCATGCATCGTAAGCACCTGAGGACGTCTAGGGTACTGTTGAGTACGTAAAAGAGGACAGGTTAAATGTTTTGGCATCGAAAGCACAAAAGGCGGGTGAGGAGTCCTATTGTGTTGGCCAGCTAAAATACAATCATAGCAGACGCTCTCCAGGCTAAGAAAGCAGCCACGTAGACGACATGCCTTTTCCAGCTCGAAGAACACAAGCGGAAGAATGCTGGGACCCGTTTAGCAGAGCAGGGCTCTGGCCGATACCCGAATGGCACTACGCCATCTTTTAGAAGCCCTGGAATTCGCTCCGTATTTCCCGCAATTCATCTCATTCTTACAACCACCTCAACGACGAAGAAGAAAATGTTTTTCACAACACTTATTGTAGCGACATAAAAAGCTGCTTTTTACCTGCACCAGGAAGTCGCCAGCACACGTACAAAACTGAACGCCATTCTTAATCAATTACTTTACTAGTAATAAGTATAGAGAATCTCAATTTCAACGTGTAATAATCCAACAAGAGCAGTGGAAGTGCCAAAATTCCTACGGACAGGTCTGTTTCGTTAAGTATATTAACTACAGCCTCAATAAGGTTTCGCATTAAGTAGTAAAATGTGAGGAACAAATTGGAGAAGGCTTACACACACCTCTCGGAGCGAAGACCCCATGTACGCTGCAGGTTCCCAGAAAGAACAAGATGGGCCTGTAAAGCATCATGCACGAAAAGAAAGTTTAGTCTTTAAGTTTACAGGCTTTAACGTCCCAGAGTGAATCCGACAAGGAGGAGAAGAAGTTTAGTGCGGTCACATAACACTCGTGGCCGTATTCAAACGTTGTAGACGGCTACGTGTGTTATTGTCACATAGTGCTGACAGCAGTCCGGCGATAAGTGTGTGTGTGTGTGTGTGTGTGTGTGTGTGTGTGTGTGTGTGTGTGTGTGTGTGTGTGTGTGTGTGTGTGTGTGTGTGTGTGTGTGTGTGTGTGTGTGTGTGTGTGTGTGTGTGTGTGTGTGTGTGTGTGTGTGTGTGTGTGTGTGTGTGTGTGTGTGTGTGTGTGTGTGTGTGTGTGTGTGTGTGTGTGTGTGTGTGTGTGTGTGTGTGTGTGTGTGTGTGTGTGTGTGTGTGTGTGTGTGTGTGTGTGTGTGTGTGTGTGTGTGTGTGTGTGTGTGTGTGTGTGTGTGTGTGTGTGTGTGTGTGTGTGTGTGTGTGTGTGTGTGTGTGTGTGTGTGTGTGTGTGTGTGTGTGTGTGGTGTGTGTGTGTGTGTGTGTGTGTGTGTGTGTGTGTGTGTGTGTGTGTGTGTGTGTGTGTGTGTGTGTGTGTGTGTGTGTGTGTGTGTGTGTGTGTGTGTGTGTGTGTGTGTGTGTGTGTGTGTGTGTGTGTGTGTGTGTGTGTGTGTGTGTGTGTGTGTGTGTGTGTGTGTGTGTGTGTGTGTGTGTGTGTGTGTGTGTGTGTGTGTGTGTGTGTGTGTGTGTGTGTGTGTGTGTGTGTGTGTGTGTGTGTGTGTGTGTGTGTGTGTGTGTGTGTGTGTGTGTGTGTGTGTGTGTGTGTGTGTGTGTGTGTGTGTGTGTGTGTGTGTGTGTGTGTGTGTGTGTGTGTCTTACGCACCAACATTAGGCATCGGGGTGCTTGACGCGGTGCTCAAAATGAAGATATTTCTTAATCTTAGTCAGGTCAGCGCTGCTTCTTTCGCTCCATTGACCATCCCTTTCTCTTTGGCGTGGTTGAAGTGTCCAGCCAGAGTGAGGCATATTCTGACCTTTACTTTTCTTATAACCAAATCATTGTTATTATTATTGTAGTTAATTTTAAAGTGACGTGCCTTACCTGGTATGGAATCCGACGAGTCGCTGTCGCTGCCGCTGCTTGTGCTGAATGAGCTGCTCATACTAATGGTGCTGGAGCTGGCAGCCTGCGAGGCCTAGCGAAGAAAAATTGATTTTTTTTTGTGCCCAGACATATGGCAGTGCATGAAATGAATACTAAGCTTTTAATGTTCTTCGCTGGACACAAAGGGAAACTTCGTTTTTCGCGTAACAGTTGAACATGTTAAAAATTGGATGAATATTTAATTTCGGCCTCAATAGTATGACGCGATAGCGTTAATGAGTTAATGTCCATATATGCGAAATTGATCACGCTCAACTTTAAATTCACAGGTTCCTGGGAGTCCTCATAATGGTCACTGCGCAATGGTGCTGCGGTTAAGGGATGCGCCACTGCCCTGCGATGGCAGGAGCTGCCACCAGTCGAGCTTGTGCGAACCAGGTTCTTCTTCCCGAGTAACCTTTCGCAGGCCTATCAATAATTTAACAGCCACCTGCCACGGTGGTCTGTTTGCTCAAAATCCGGTGGCCAGGTTGTGACGACGCTACGAGGTCACGTGTCCAAGGGGGCCACGTAGGTTTCTTCTCCGGAGGACGGGCACCTGGGCCGCTCTACGCCACCCTATTTTTCGCTCACAGCGCTGACAACGACGTCGACGACGTCGGATCTCCTGCATAACGGGAACCTTAACGCTACCGCGTTAAAACTTATTTTTCCGGATAAAAGTAAGCAGCGTCCGGTCTTAGAACTATCACTAAACTTTAATTAAGTCATTGTGATGACACATGATTAGGTCGAGTTGTGGCCCAACCGAATACACTTATCTCAGGATGAGTTATCCGTAAGGAGCACTGTCAGTAGACAGCCTGTTATATTGATGTAAAAATTGTGAAGACCAGTACACATCAGTTCAGAGAGTGAGAGCATGTCCACCATTACAACTTCCGCTCGTCAGATATCGCAAGAGCATGCTAGACATTATGATAGAATGTTTGTTGTCATGAAGCAGGCGCTTTTGAAGGGGGTAGCGTTGCTTATAGATATACTAAGGTCCGTTTGCTTAATTGCCGAAGTAATTGTTAAAGACGTTTTCCTTGCAAAATCAGGAGCTGAAAAAAATTTTTGTGTCAAACCCACTGTACTGATTCGCAGTCTTTTAACCAAAGTTTCACAAGTGCACAACTTTACGTGAGAGTTAAACAGCCAGGACTAGGTGACTTAAAGATCTAAACGACAAGCAAGTGCGCCTGTTTCCTCTCGTGACATCAGATAAATATTAGTCACTGACTTTTGCCATAGTTTTAGACTTCTCTTACCAGTTCGAAACTCTCGCTCGATGTGAGCGACGTCACTGAAAAAAAGAAAAAGAGGAATTAAAGACGAGAAGAGGAAAATAACAAAAATCGAGCAAAACAAATAAACAGAAAGAGCCAACTACACGCTTCAACAACGCGTTACCAAATTTCTGCAACTCGGAGCGGAAACAAAGGGTTAGCACAAAGTTACTTCGTGGCTTTTTCGAACCGTTTGCAAATAGCAGAGGTTGACCGGATCCACTGACAGTCAACAAACAGTTCGGTATGCATGAGGAAGAATCAAGCCTTTTCAAAGTGCCTAGTAGGCAGCCGCAAGCGACGAATGGAACTGCTGCAGGTGGGTGTCAGACAGCTTTAAATGGTGTACTTTAGGTTTTGAGCAAGGAAACGGCACAGAAACTCCAAGACTTCTTGAAGGACACGTGCACCACGCTAGATGGGAAGGGATAAGGTTTGGTTTCGTGGTTTTATAGGGCTTAACGTCCAAAGCCTAATAGGGCTATTAGGGACGCCGTAGTGGAGGACTACAAATAATTTCGACCTCCTGGATTGCGCACTGACATCGCACAGTACACGGGACTCTAGCATTTCGCCTCCATCCAAATGCGACCGCTGCGGCCGAAATCGAACCCGCGTCTTTAGGGTCAGCAGCTCAGAACCGTAACTGCTGAGCCACCGCAGCGGCGGGAAGGGGTAAAGGCGAGAATGAAAGGAGAAACAGGAAGTGGTGACGTAGTGGCGGCCCCGAACTAATTTTGGACAACCTGAATACTAATATGAACTGACATAGCACAGCACAGTTGGGACTTTTGAGTTTAGCCTCCATCGAAACGCGGCCTCTGCGGCCAGCCGGCATTATATCGGTGTGAAGCCAAAGACAACCGGGATGGGGGTGACAACAATTGTTGGCGAAGGAAACAATGCAGCGACGCCACATGAACTCCCAGTCTCAATGCTGCGCATTTCCATCCTGCCTACGCTGGCTTATAAGAACTTGTCGGCAAACCAGGAGTCTTGTTCAGCCTAAAGGAAGGGACTATAGGCTATCACGTTGTGAACTAATTGTGATAAGCGCACAAACTTTTCAGCGCTCGTAATTTAGCGAAGGCTACTTTACCTGTAGTTCCAGCAGTGAGTTCTCAGTGTGTACACACTCTTAATGTAAAATACCTGTTTCTTTAATTCAGTGGTAGAGAGAGGGTATAGGCCAGTCAATGACGTTTAGAAATCACCCTACTAGGACAAGATTTTCAAGTTCACGCTCCCCACCCTAGTGCCCTTCCAACGTCACAACGTTCTCCCTCGCACCGGGCCTTTTTACTCGGAGTAGACCCCCTATATAAATCCCGCTAATGATGAACGCTTTGCCCAGACGAAGGTGAGTCCTTTTGTAGAAACGTTGGCAAGCGCACTGAGGAGTTTCCGTCCCTAGTTCACTTAAGCGCGTTTCTTGAATTTTTATACAGTACAGAATCGTATGCAGCGGTCAGTGGTATCATGTCCTCGAAGATGTATTTTTGAAAAATCAAAGATTGTTTCCGCGAATGCGAAACAAAATGAACAGTGTTAGCTTCGCTAATTTGTTTTTATCTATGGTTTCGACAAATATTTCGGCCACCAACGTGTTCATCACGAAACGACGATTCGTTTGGTGCCACCCGCATCCTCCTGCAACCGCTGGTTCGCCCGTCAGGGCCTTGAGAAGGTCGCCCCCACTACGGTTTCGAGGACCAAACGCCGTCGGTACGAATTCCTAACACAAACAAGGCTTCAACTCAACTAACAACTTTGTGCGCAAAACTGAGCCGATCCGTTTGACACTACTCCGAACCCTGTGCACCAAACGGGTGGGAAACAATTTTGTCGCCAATATCGAGACCAACGGGCACCAGTCACGGCACTCGCTCAGACCGTACATATACATATATCCATAGCCGCTGTCGTACCGGCCCGACGACTAATCGCGCTGCCACGTGATGGGGATCACATTTTGCTGACCTGAATTTCCGAACTCCATCTTGAAATCCCGGACGGACAAGAAGGGTGTAGTAAGAGCTGAGGCTCTTAAAACGTATGGGTGCGGAGCAGGCGAGCTTTGTAAAGCTCTCATTAATGATTTATATTCATCCAGCAAGATTAGACTCGTGGTGTAACCCTGAGACCTAGAACAAGAGTTTCCTTGCGTCAAGCGGGAAGGAGGTGATAACGCTCGCAGGAGGTGCTTTCAGGCAAAGTCTCTTTCATGTCATCGCTTTAGAAAACGGCACAAATACCTTACCTGAGGAATGCGTGCTAAGCGCATCCGACTCTTGGTGGTAATCGGAAAAATCACTGTCATCTTCCGATGACTCCGTCTCCTGATCCACATTGGCCTGGGGAGCATACGTTGATGACAATCTGCAGTCCTGCGACCGACCAATGGTTCATCAGTTACCAAAGTTAAAATTACACAAAAATCTAGCACAAGATTTTTGGCCCTCTATTTTGCTCTCTAGGCTTGGAAACCGCAATGAATAGAATATAGTTTAGTTTAGTTTAGTTTATGGGGGTTTAACGTCCCAAACCGACTAAGGCTATGAGAGACGCCGTAGTGAAGGGCTCCGGGAATTTCGACCACCTGGGGTTCTTTAACGTGCACTGACATCGCACAGTACACGGGCCTCTAGAATTTCGCCTCCATCGAAATTCGACCGCCGCGGCCGGGATCGAACCCGCGTCTTTCGGGCCAGCAGCCGAGAGCCATAACCACTCAGCCACCGCGGCTGCTAATGAATAGAATGGAATAGAATATAGGGTAGCAGCCAAAACTGATTGCGACAAAGTAAAACAAGCAAAGATTTTGATTTTAGTGAATTTTTAGTTCGTTTTCTATATAACTAAACAAAATAAGAATAGTAATTCTTCTCCACACTTTTGTTAGTACCTAAGACTCTTGGCTTCCTCGATATATAACCTAACAAATCCCCTTAGGTTCCCTATTCACGTCTAGTAATATGTAGATCTTGATAATTATTTCATTTTATTTACTTCCACACATTTATCTCTCAGGAGAGCTTGTGACTTGTGTGTGTTTGTTCGTCTAGATCAAAGGGCACGGAAAGAGTGTAGGAAGACTCCACCGTCTTTATGGTAGCCTATAAAACTCGCATGTAACTGCCATTAGTGTTACCAGTGAAAATATGAAATGTAATTCGTTCTTGCCACTAATACTTATCAGTTTAGCAGTCACCCGAACCGAAAGACAGTCAAGGTGCAAAAAAAATGAAATGGCGATTCCAAATATACCCGCCGCGGTGTCTCAGTGGTTAGGGTGCTCGACTACTGATCCGGAGTTCCCGGGTTCGAACCTGACCGCGGCGGCTTCGTTTTTATGGAGAAAAAACGCTAAGGCGCCCGTGTGCTGTGCGATGTCAGAGCACGTTAAAGATCCCCAGGTGGTCGAAATTATTCCGGAGCCCTCCACTACGGGACCTCATTCTTCCTTTCTTCTTTCACTCCCTCCTTTATCCCTTCCCTTGCGGCGCGGTTCAGGTGTCCAACGATATACGAGACAGATACTGCGTCATTTCCTTTCCCCAAAAATCAATTATTATTATTCCAAATAGTTCTTGGAGGTCACTCAGTCGCGAGCAGGTGAGAAAAATTAGCTGCGGTTTAACTACTACTGAAGCTGGTAAGAGATCGAAAGCTCCGGTGATTCGGGCAAGTAGACGCGGCTTCGCGTCTGTAACGTTGAGTGCGTTTCGTACACTGGATAGGCAGCGCGCCCAGCCTGTGCCACCCTGGCAGGTGGTAGTTAATGGTTGATCGCGAGAGGTTGGTCACCCAATGAACGCAGCGGCCTATTGCTGCAGTGCCGCGTGTCTGCCACAATGTTGTCGGCGCTAATGCATGCAGCAAGTACCTCAAAGCGCGACTGAGGCGTCCACTGACCCAGGGAGTCAGTTATGCGCCCTTACTTCCCTCAAAATCATCGGAGTCTAGAACGTTGTCGACGCCAACGCCAATGAGCACAATCAACGGCGAGGGCTTATAGAAACAGAGGCGAGCGCTCGGTTTCGGCGGCGGCCGCGGCGACTGAGTGACGTCATAGCTGTCACGTGGTTCCTCCTCGGTTCAGGTTCAAACTCGCGCGCATGACGAAGAAGTTACGGAGGGGAGTAGTAAAGATTTCGCTTTAAAAGCAAACACAAGGGTGCTTTCTATCCTTTTCTGTGTGTCCGCATCTTGCTGAGCAACGAGAACTATAGACATTACAAATCAGCTACCCCAGCAAATTAGAATTCATTGACCTAGCTTTCCTTTAAACTTATTAGGTTTATAGGGGATTAACGTCCTAAAGCAACTCAGGCTGTGCAGGACGCCCTAGTGGAGGGCTCCGGAAATTTCGACCATCTGGGGTTCTTTAACGTGTACTGATGTCGCACAGTACACGGGCCTCTAGAATTTCGCCTCCATCGAAATTCGACCCCCGCGGCCGGGATCGAACCCGCGTCTTTCGGGTCAGCAGCCGAAAGCCATAACCACTGAGCCACCGCGACGGCTCCTTTCAACTTTAGGCATATGCAACACCCAGTGATCCAGTGCCGTGTATTCTTTTCAGGGACTTCGTTCACATTTTTTGGACGCGACTTGATCACTAGCGAACCCTTGTATACAATGGGCAATGCCCATGAACGTGTACGCACTGCAATGTGTTGAAATCGGAAACATGTTCTCCTGAGCCACTTTATTTATTTATTTATTTATTTACTTAATGGATGACCCATACATGGTACTTGCCCGTGGGGCAGGACAAAAGGAGGTAATTAGTCTCCTGACGAGGCCCTGGCCCCACTGGGCGCAACAGCAGCGGTTTCAAAATACATGTACACAGTACAAATGCAATTGGACATAACAATCATCACCATGCAAAAATGCGCATGAAGCATGTGACAAATTAGTAGAAAAAGAAACATGTTATTGTTGACACTTTGGAGACAGATATAGAAATCAGAACACAATAACTTCACAATTATAAATCATTAATCGTACGTGTTTGGCCTACTATTTGAAGTGAACATAAGTTGTATTCTGCGTTTGAAAGTTCTCAGACATCTACATGTTTTTGCGATCTCTAGAATGTCTGGATAAATATTACATAATTTCATGATTTGATGATCAATTGTCTGTTTAGCATAATTTGTCCTTGGGTTTGCTGTGACAATGAAAGTCCTACACCAATTGTGACCAGTATCTCTATTTAGATAGTGACGAACAAATCGGCTGTAATTGCTTGAAACTTGAGAAAATATGTACGCAGGTAATTTTTGTATGTATATTTCGTGAAAAGGTCGGATATTTTGTGTTCTCATTATGGTTACAGGGTGTGCATTTTCATTATATAGTGTTCTAATCGCCTTTCTCTGCAGTGCAGATAGTCTCATTATCAGTCTTAATTCCGGTTCCCCATATTACGGCACAGTAATTAATTTCCTGCGTTCATTCCTGCGGAATGAACGCAGGAAATCATTTCAGGGATAGACCTTTGTGGTTCACGTAAGCTCTGGCACCCCTTGGGTATCAGATGCACCATTTCTTCCTAGATGCCTTCAAACTAGATGAGACCACCATCCGTGTGGTAGCGTTCAAAGCATGGCACTGCGCAAAGAGCCTTCTGGCACCACATGCACCAGATCCTCGTTTCCTTGCGGACGTTTTTTGCCATTTGCGTCTCGCTTCATGTAGCACACTACACAGCGGCGTGTCGGTTCCTTCTTCTTCTCTGTTGGCGGGATGTGCGACGGAAAGTAAAAAAAAAAACGCGGGAAACGCGACGCAGGCCTTCCGCCATCGAGTGTTCCCATTCGCATTCAAGAAAAGCGAAAATGATGGAACTTGTGCTGCCATCTATGTTTTATGCAGTAAAGTGCCATTTGACGAGCTGGGGTCGCCAAAAGCCACTTGATACATCGCGGAAAATCCACGACGACCTCAGTTCGTCACGTCAGCAACACAAGTGCCGACCGCTCGTGACGAGCTGAGGTCGGCATAAGCCCTTAAGGGGTTATGTAGCCAACTTCTTTATACGGGGCTTGACAAAAATTCCATAATTATTCCATAATTTCTGCGTGCAGCCTAAAAATATTTGGAAAATTTGAAAATCCCCCCTTTTTCGAATTATTGCCTGAAGGGGGGCATTCATTTTTCTTATTTTTATGTCGCATCACTGTGGAATATCATTAATGTCTTGAAACCCACCGTGTTAGATTAGTGCCTATGGCATTTGGCTGCGTTTTTATTCTGGTTCCTCGGGATTTTAACTCTTTGCTGCTGGTACTGTCGCGGCCCGAAAATGTGGGTGCGAAAATGCAATGCGACATGCGGATTTTCACCGCACACAGCAATGTCTTATCCGTTACGAGCTGCGACGACACATAGCCAGAAAGCTCAAATATTTTCTCCCACTCTGAGCTGATTCCTTCAAGTTCGCATTTGAAGCTCGAGCACCGTTGAAAGGCCAGACCATAGGCTTAGATCAATGAAGACAACATGCAGTGAAACGGTAATGCAAGGAAAACGAAAGAAAAAGTTCAGAACAAGGTTTTACAATAATGCGGGACATTTTTCTAACAGGGCATTTCTCATATATCACGAAAATTATGATTAAACTTGCCGTAAGATTTTTTCGTTTACAACCATTTTAGTGATGCCGCAATGGTAAGCTGGCTTTCATTACGGCTTCATAGATGCCTATATTCCATCTCACGACTTCTTGCTGTGGTATAGAAGCTAAAGCCGAGGGACGGCGGCTTCCGAAACTGCATGATTGGCTAGCATGCGCTTAAGAATAGCACACTTGTGCAAGCTCTCTTTTCGCGTTCGTACATTCCAATCTGCGACAAGAGTTTGTGAGTTGATGAGCAGGTGAAGTGTAGCTCCCTTGTTATGACAGCAGCGTTTATTCTACAGGCTTCACAGATGTTGATTTCAGCCTCACATCTAATCTTTTCGTTCATCCATGCATGCCTGATTTCAGTGCCGTTGTATCGTTAGCTGAATGGTTCCAACACTACCCCACAACTGCGGTCAGCATGTGACTTCAGGTGAAGCACCGCACTCGAGGCACTAAAAACAGAAGAAATGGTTTAAACTTGAAGTTGTAAATTGTGGATTTTAACACCCCGAAGCGACACATGGGCTATGAAGTACACAGTAGTGGAGGGCTTCGAATAGATTTAGACCCCCTGTGGTTCTTTTACGTGGACTTAGATAAGATGTCTAGTGTATTAAGCAAGAATTAATGTGCCAGAAATTTAAGACTTCTGCCTCTTCAAATTCTTGGTAGTGAAAAGGCCCTTCAAGATGGTACATGAATGGCGCTGACATTTTCAATCATGAATTAATTAGAAAAAACTTGAAACAAGTGATCGGAGTAATACGGGACACTTAAGCGTGTTTCCGACGTGTGGCGGCTGATGCTGCAGAACGCTTTGTGAAATGGAAATGTGCAAAAATTATCTAAGCGTCCTCATCACGTACGTGAGCATTGGGTAATGTCCAGGACACCACTTGACCACACAATTGTAATAACTAACACATGGTGTGCAAAATACACTTCCTGGTGCTGATGCTTGTCCGGGAAGGAAGAATCTAAGATGAAGTCAGATTACAGATAACGCTACGCTTTTCAAGGCGAAAGCCTGTAATGGCTCATGCTCGCGACCCTGTCCGTCCGTCCGTCGTTCCGTCCGTTACGCTCTTCAGCAACTCGATAAGAAAAAAAAAATCTTCCTGCACGACCGAATTTGAACCACCTTCCTTTCGTTCCGCAGCCTAGCGTCTCACAACTACGCTACTTCCTGCTTTTTTGTCTATATTGCCTGTTTTGACAGTTTACAACGGATCACAAACATAAGTTCTGCGCTGCACTCTCACACATCAAGAGCGGAGATGTGTTTCACTCACGTGAGAAAATCAAAACTGTTTCAAGGAACACACCTCTCCCATCAACTCGATAACTTCATCTCCAAAACATAGCTCCTTGTACATTTCACGCCGCTTAAATACGTTTTCTTTGAAGTAATCTCGGACAGACCGCGCACCTTCATCGCAGTGTCGTACAGTCATCCTGCTTCGCCAAATGCTGTGCGGGCCAAGAAGGAAAATTGCATCGTAATTATAAAGATCCGCCTCAACGTCCAGGAATCGTATCCCATACGGCGTCAAGGGTAAGTCTTTCTTCATTTTACGCTGGAGCATGTCCCCAAAGAGCAGCGCATCCCAACAATCAATAAAAACGTGTTCTATTGACTCTGGTTTGTGGCACAACAAGCAGTCAGTACCCCATGGTAAAAACAATCCCTTCTCCTCCATCGATGTTTTAACCGGCAACGTACCAGTGTGCAACTTGAAGAAAAACCTCTTAACACCCACCGCTTGCACTACCATTTTCCTTACTCTATTTAAAACATTTCCTGTTTGGCCTCCACTATACAGAGATAGATATATTGGCTAGCTACTTCCTGTCAACGCATATGTAGTTCTCCTTGTCTATAGGACGCTGGAGAGTGTTTGCGGAAAGGCGTCGAATCAGACGGATGCCTCCAAAAGCCCTCCAGTGTCTCCAGCATTTAAGATTCACAAACAATTGTGTACATAATCAACATCTTAACCAAACATCAGCGACACAAGCAGCAACACCGCGCTAAAGGCTTTTGCCTCACCGCACTTTAGGCCAACAAAGTGCCCCCTGAATATTTTTGTTCATTGCCATGCGGCTGGCCCCCATGGATGTTTATGGCAATTGTTCTGCGTGATACATCTACATCTTACAAATATCTACATCTTACAAATATGTATTGCACTGGTACATTTAATACAATTTAACTTTTTTTCTTATGTTCAAAGCGCATGACATGAGATTTCACTTGACACCAAGCGCACAGCCGCAACAAGTTTGCCATGGCATAATGAGCGCCCACTTGCGTGGCGAAATTTGTAGCTAGGACATCATCGTGATCATCATCATCCTGACTGCGCCCACTGCAGGACAAAGGCCTCTCCTACATATATATCTAATTAACTCTGCCCTGTGCCAGCTACGCCACCTTATCCCTGCGAACTTCTTAATCGCATTCCCACACCTAACTTTCTGCCGTTCCCTGCTACGCTTCCCTTCCCTTGAAATCCAGTCTGTTACCCTTAAGGATCATCATTTATTTTGCCTTCGCATTACATGCCCTGCCCTAGCCCATTTCTCCCTCTTGATTTCGACTAGGATGTCATTAACCTGTTTGATCCTTGATCTACTCTGCCCTCTTCATGTCTCTTAACGTTACACCTATAATTTTCCTTTCCATAGTTGGCATCGTTGCCCTCAATATATGTTGAACCCTTTTCGTCAGCCACCACGTTTCTGTCCCATAGGTGAGCACCGGTAATAGGGCGAGGGCGGCCGTGATTTATACAGTGCGTTTGAAACGTTTCTAGCGAGGCGAACTCTGGATACTGTAAGATATGCGTGCTGAAACTGAGCGAGCATTTGGCATACCGCAAAAACACCACCTTGAATTGTGCCCGGGCCGAGCGGGTCCAGGGTGGTGTGCAAGGGCAAACAAACCGACTTCCATCTAGCGGGACATGGACGGCCCCCTCCGTAGCTACGAACGCAACATATTTGAGAACGCAAAAAAATACGTACGTGGAAAACTGGGAGAGAAAGAAAGGAGCCCATCACGACAAGCCTTTCAGCCTCCAACGTTCCTGTGCGGTGTTCTGCGAGCGGTTATCCGCGTGGGGTTCGAATCTTCGTCTTCCTCAAAGATGGCACTTCCGTGATACGCTTGTCATTATTCATTGTTTCCAGTGCATTTGTTCTTTCCTCCGTTTTCATAATTGCTACTCGCAAGTAAAAAAAGTTTAGCGGTGGAATCGAGCGAAGCCACGAGGTCACTTTTTGCGATGCCGCCTCACAACCGGAAGTTGGGTCTCCTCTCCTCCTCCGTTGTTTCTCTCTTCTCGTTTCCTTCCTTCTCCGTCGAGCTTCGGGGCGCGAATTGCGCGGGGCTCGGGTAACGTCGTGTCGACGGTGTCGCGTGAAAGCGGAACTTCCGGAAGTGCAGTCCATAGTTGCGTCTCCTCAGCGACGTTTTGAGACGGCCGCGAATCTGCAGTGTAGTGTGTACATCAGCCGGCTGTTGTGTTTCACGCTTCAAGTCTTGTGCACAACCTTTCGGCGCCTCTCAAGTGAGCATTTCATTGATTCATCTGCTTACGACAAACGAAACGTGCTGTGCAACGTTCACTTGCGCGCGTTCTTCAAAAATGAGCGCCGTCTAAAGAAGTGGGTCGACACCGTGCACCCTTTCGCATCGTAGCATCTAGGCCGAATTGCGAGTAGTGCAATACTTGGTGAGAGACAAGATGACATCGATCTGAAAGGCAGATATGCATGTACAGCCGGTGGCAAAAGTCTATGGACCACGTGTTTCTCAAACGACGCCGATAGCTCTATTATTAGCGGGCGGCTGAAGACCACGCTTGTGGAGATGAAAGAACAAAACTCCAGAATTGCGATCTCCAGCCGCTGGCTAGTAGCAGAGCTGTCGGCTTCGCTTGTGGAGCACGTGGTCCACAGACTTCTGTCCCCGACTGTACAAACTGTGTCATGAAACGTAGTATTAAGAAAGCTGTTAGTAAGAAATACGCGTGCTGAGAGTGTAGTACAGAACATCGTGATGCAAATACGTGTGTCATACCTCGTATAATACCCTGCTTTGCTCGCGCTATATATTAACTGGGCAACGATAGATAGGAGCAGCGATTGAGCGCATTCAAGGAGTACATGCGCGACAGTAAAATCTGCATAGCAACCGTTTATCGAAAATTTTCGTGAAGCTCACATAGTTAAAGAATCGTACATTTGTATTTTGCATAAATCTCCAGGCTGATTCCACAGTATATTTTTTTTTCAAATAAATTTGTCATCTGACTGTATTCAAATTATTCAGGTTCTTAATGTAAATGTGAAGATGGGTGCTGTGTACAATTTCTACATGCTGCTATTACATTTCAGAAATACTGTTTGTTTTTTTCATATATGTTTGCATGTGTGCTTTGGATGTTGTGCTATGGAATTCTTAAACAACACTGGTGCCTTCTTTTTAGCCAGCATGGAATGACGAAACCAAGTCCTCAAGTCGAAAGCTGACGAAGCACCCTGAGGCTCCCCTCTCTCTTGTTCGCTTTGTGTTGTCAAGAAACCCACTTAACTTCCGTTTCTCTACCATGACTTATTGTGATCAAGCATAAAGTGATCTATGCACAGATGTGTAATCTGATGTTATTACGGATTAGTTTTCTTTGTTTTTTGTGGAGTTCATGTCCTGAAGCCGTGTTGTAGCGACAAGAGATGCCACACCTAACAATTGTCACAGATTGATGTCACCCATCTGGGGTCTTTAACCCTATCACTCAGTACACGGAAATTTTTCTATTTTGTCCCCATTGAAATGTGGATGCCACAGCTGGTGAACACTTCCAGCTCATACTAAGCAGCTGAATGTTCCAGCCTTTGTGCCAACGCAGCGGTGAAGAAGCATTTGGCTTTCTTGAAGGCGAGACGCTAGTCTTAAAATGACATTTTTTTATTATTAAGGATATCGTAATGAAATCGGGTATGCGTTTGTATTTCTTCCTCTTTACAAAATATAACTGGTTTCAGCATCTCTCAATTCATTCCCACATTATGTGGAAATAGCTTAAACCTAATTAGTCAATTTCTTAGAGGTCATTAAGACACTTTCCCTGAATATTTTTTCGTTGCGATATACATGGAGCTCTAGACCAAAATCTGCCATCTAGATCGATTGCTGTTGCGGTACATCACCACATAAAAATGTTCAATGATGTCCAAGCACCATAATTATGAAATATGCTTAAGCGATATTAAGGTTCACAAAATTTGATATGTTCGACTGAGCCACAAAAATAGAGCATAGCTCCATAGTTCAGCAGTGTAAGATCAATTCAACAGTATAAGGTCAATTGAAATTGCAGCTTAAAAACTTAATGAAAAACTTCCGTAAGACTACTCATGTTAGCAGAAAGAAAGAAGCTGATAAAATCGCATTTGAAGTGAAGCGCTAACCATTCTGATGTCGTTGTAAAGGCCTCAGAAAACAGCCGAATGCGGACGATCCAGAAGTATTTCACAAACCTGAGTAATTGCAGGACATAGGGGTGAACGCGAGCTTTCGAACAAAACCAAGATAGCGGCCATCGGGGACGTGATCGCGAGAAGCGATGGGCGCGAAGGTCTGCCGCAATGGGCACTGAAATCGCCATTTCCGCGCTTTGGAGGTGTGAAATATGTTGATTTTTAGTAGTTGGAGGTCGAATTATACCTCGAAGCTTTGTAGGCTGGTAGTCAACTATTCAATACTAGTTAACCAGCCTACTAGTCAGCACGTTTTAGGCTTTATTCGGACGCACTGCTCTGATGACAATGCTATGCCGAAAAAAAAACGCAATTTTTACTCAACAAACCTATCTTTAAAAATTGCAGAATATGTTAGGTGGAACACCGTCTGTAATATGATAGTTTTCAACAATCTAATTCCAACGTTAAGGCTAAAACCACGCTCATGCAATTCGATAAGAGGTTTTAAACTCAGTTTTTGCAGTGAAGCCGCCGCTGAGCCTCGGTGGTTATGGTGCTCGGCTACTGACCCCAAGACGCGCCCTCTATCCTAGCCACAGCAGGCGCATTTCGAAACAGACGAAATGCTAGAGGCCCGTGTGCTGTACAGTGCCAGTGCATGCTTTATAAAGAACATCAACTATCGAAATTATCCAGAGTCCTCCGCTACGGCGCCCTCTATAGCCTCAGTCGCATTGGGACGTTAACCCCCATAAAACCAGACCAAACTAATTTTCCAGTCGTGCGATATGGCACCTAAAATTGTCTTAATGAACTCCGTTCTCATATGTCCCCATATTGCAATTGTCCGTCTTGTTTATTCCTTGTCAATGAACCTCCTAAAGAGCAGCGTTTCTTAGACGCGTCTACCTTAAATCACAGCTTGAATCTTTTTCATTTATGCTTCACCTCTACCTGTCTGAATCTGAATGTATCTGAAATTTTTATTTTGGGGCCAAGTTGACCCAACGTCATGTTGGCTTCGGCAGGACCCCCTCATTGCGAAATTATATGCAGGTAGTGTAAAAGATACCGTTATTACTGTTAATATCCTCATTATTGAAGTCTTCTTGGAGCTGGCGTTTCCTAAGGTCACAGTCTCACCCAATTAAGCCGTTATGGGGTTCAGATCTCACTGCAGGGTACAGCGCCGGCTATGGAGCCCAGTGATGACGTCACGTACGGCGGTGCTACATTTCCAACGAAGAAACTTTTGGCCGAATGTTTCGGCGGAGCATGTTTGCGCTCTTTTGCAATGCTATCTTCACTACTTGGTCCATTCCACATTGTGCTGAGAGAGATAGTTTCTCCTCTTACATTTCTTGGGTATGGTAATAAAATTTCATTTCAGCGCAAGTTGTGGATGCGTTGTTTAGTTCGTGGATGGTTAAAGGAGCCATGTCGTGGTCGTGCCCCATATTGCAGTTTTGCATTGGGGCAAATAGTAGCGAACCTTATTTTATTTCTAAAGTTCGGGCGGGGCGCCCTAGACGCATTCGTCTTCTTTTTTCGAAATAAGCGACTGTAATTGAGACCTCGAAGCTCCTCGCACCAACAGCAACAGCCTTGTGTAAATTCTTCTGACCTCATGAACCGACGCTGGCCGCAGCGTCGTCTGCTGCGAAGGTCTCGCTCTGGATCCGCATCCACATCGGCTCGGCCACCGGATTCTACAACGACGACGACCGCAAGACGGGCAAGACGTAGTGAATTCCGTAACGACGGCGACAAATTGGAACTATTTTGAGGATCTTCCTCCCTGCCGAGAAGTCACCTTTGAATACATATATAGACGCTACGGTCATATGTAAACAGGGCTAGCTTTGAATTCAATGCGAAGTTTGCTGCATTGTACAGCTCAGTTAGCTGTCGTGTGCAGTGCGGTAGTGTCCAACTCCGCCTAGCCGCATGCTAAAGCGTAAAGAGATGACGTTTAACCGGACCTGACCATGTTTTTAGTAGCGAAAGGCTTCACTACGCTAGGTGAGGCAGTTTTCGTGTAGGCAGCACAACGACCTTGTACGACCTTCAGCCCAACCAAGGATAGCCGTGTATGGCCGTATGTGGTACAATTATGATGTCGAACCCTTGATATGTGATATTGACCCATTACCTTTAGTTGACCTTTGACATTGGGTACATTTGGGTTGACCTTTGACCTTAAGAACATCCGATGGGGTGATGTGAAGCCACGTGATGGCATCCGATGGGGGTGAAGCTTTTCGCTACTAAAAACACAGTCAGGTCGAGCTAACACGTTATCTCTTTACGCTCTAGCATGTGGCTAGGCGGAGTTGGACACTACAGCGCTGACTCGACAGCCAACTGGGCTGTACTATGCAGCAAACTGATGGGGGTGTAATAAGACCATGTGATACCATGTCATTGCCGCGTGGGTATATATATATAGAATGGCTGTCGCGAGCATGTAGCGGAGCTGTCATGGACAAGCCGAAGACGCTTAGCAAGCGTGCTCGCTCTTCGCTGAATTCCAGGGTTAGCCAAGTTAAGCCAATGGCTTTTTTTTTTTTACATATGCGCACAAGTTTGCGAACGGATCTGTCTATACGTTGTCGCTTAGCCCGTTTGTCTGAATTGACTTACCTTAGGCTAGGGTATACGCGTGGCGAACAAAGCTAACAGCATCAGGAGCTGCTGGCGTCTTGTGATCGCCTTGCCAGAAGCATTGCATCACAGACGATGCAATGCTTCCCTGTGTTACACCTTTCATTTCATTTGATGCCGATGGCCCACTTAGATAGCGCTCCAAGTGCATCACGAATGCGTCACAGCTTGTTTCTTATCATTTTGCTCGTCTCTGTTAGAATTGCACCTATGCCACGACTACGGTATGTTGGTCTTAGGCACAATTGTACGTTTATACAATTACCTTTGTTAACTTTAGAAATTTTGTTAACTTTGTTAACTTTTATGTTAACTTCGAAAAAACGATTGTATATAAATAAGCATCCCGGCTTAGCGTGCACGCGCAAAGCATAACCCCGCTGTGCGCTACACCCTGGTAATTTGCACTTACTAAAGCGTCCCTTCATTCTGCTCTTCTGTTGCTGCAATACTGCTAAAACTTTAATGAAATGTGCTGTCCATGAATGCCTACTTGCCTGTTTTTAATGAGGATTGAGTTGCTAAATAGTCAGAGCCAGGGCCCCGAATTCGCATCTCGTTTGCACATTCTGTTTACAATGCCACTGACGACCTCGAAGTTATCACCTTGTGACTGCTTTGGATCAATGTATGCGACGCGACACCACTTCAGTTTGCTTACGCCAATCGACTCCTCGTCGTTCCAAGGACTTGTTGAGTCAGCAAGGACAAGGCGAATCACACCGGCTGTGCACTGTTTCATACGTAAGATGGGACGCTGTCAAAGCTACACTTTTGCTTGCGCTGCTCAAAAAGTAGTGCGTTCCTTGTGTTGAGGGAAAAATAATAAATCCTTTGCCTGCAGGCTTATTACATGACATAATTCTCATCAGCTTCATCAAATTCCCTCTTATTGCAGACTAGACGATCTGACTTTCTCGCGCCTTAGGCCACTCGGCCACGAACCACGCGCGGAGTAACGTGCCTCCCTTTATTTTTCACGCGGACTGCTTCCGTACCTTTCATGGTGTGGCACTTGATGTACGAAATGGAGCGTAGACTGTGTATATATCATCAGTCACTGATAAACTCAAAGACCAGTGACCTTTCACGGCGTTGCACTTGATGTACGAAACGGAGCGTAGACACTGTATATCATCAGTCACTGATAAACTCAAAGACCGGTGAAGCACTGGCGCACAGGGTGCTACAATACAGCGGACACGTATACTACTCCGACGCATTCACCTGATTGGAACTCTTTTTAACCGCGGGCTCATGCTTCCTTCACTCCTACCTTACTGCTCTAAATTGTGGATTTCTGGGTGTTTCCTCCGCTTCTATATATATCTGCATTTGGTGAGGATGCGTCACTGCCAGTCGGGGTTCTCCACCCCAACCCATGACGCCAACAACGGCACCTATAACTTCATCTTTAAGTATGCTCCAGCGGAGCTCCCTATTTACGTTATCATATGCACCGCTGATGCCCGTGAAGGCTGAATACTAAAGTCTGTTCTCCGCCCTAGCTATTCGTAAACATTGTGTAAGCATAAACAGGCTGTCATCCAAGCGCGTATACCATTTCTGAACCGTTGTGAATTTGTCCCAGTAGCTCATTACATCTATCTATGTCTGCATTTTTTATTAGTGCGTTGGCACTAATCCGATGGCTACCAACGCCGAGCAAAATCGGCCCTTGTGTAAGACTGGACACGGGCTTTAGAATCTTGCCCCGCCGCGGTGGCTCAGTGGTTAGGGCGCTCGACTACTGATCCGGAGTTCCCGGGTTCGAACCCGACCGCGGCGGCTGCGTTTTTATGGAGGAAAAACGCTGAGGCGCCCGTGTGCTGTGCGATGTCAGTGCACGTTAAAGATCCCCAGGTGGTCGAAATTATTCCGGAGCCCTCCACTACGGCACCTCTTCTTCCTTTCTTCTTTCACTCCCTCCTTTATCCCTTCCCTTACGGCGCGGTTCAGGTGTCCAACGATATATGAGACAGATACTGCGCCATTTCCTTTCCCCCAAAAAAACCAATTATTATTATTATTATTATTATTATTATTATTATTATTATTATTATTATTATTATTATTATTATTATTATTATTATTATTATTATTATTATTATTATTATTAGAATCTTCAGAGGCTGGCGCTCAAGGAAGAAGACGACGAGATGCGCCGAACACTGCGAAGCTCGAGCGCCGAACATTCCGAAGCTCGAGCGCCGAACGCTCGGTCGCTCGTGCGTGCTCTGGACTGAACGCGGTCTCTGATCTGTGCCTGTACGGTTGGTTGTTCGTGACGCTGTGCTTATTACTGTGCTGTGCTCTTATTACTGTGCTGTGCTGTGCTGTGTGTGCTGTATTAGTAGTGTGCTGTGTTCTTATTACACTTGTCTGTTCCATTGCTTGTTCGCAGCTGGCCTAGCGGGAGCGCTTCGTCCCGCAGCACTGCCAGCTCATCATCGTCTTCTACGTAGCACAAATCCATGCTTTCGCACTGATTAGGACGTTGCAAAGATTGTATGTCGTAATTTGTTTCCTGCCTCAATCGCTAGCCTTTAATTAATCGACATTATCGTAATCGGTCGAAATGATTTTATGTACGTCCTATCTCCTTTCCTTTTATAAATCGAATTCATTCTACTCATTCCCCGGCTGTTCGGAATTTGCTTACATGATTTCACTGTTTCCAATGCTTTTGACTGCGCTTGCTTACTGTTTGCGCCACGTTCGTTATTTGGTTTGACTTGAATTTCACCTTTCCCTGCTGTTGCGTATTTAGGATGTTAGCCTCCGCTTTTTTCCTGTTAAGACTGCTGAAATATAAACTGCTTTTGGTTATTTTGTCTTCTGAAGTTTCTCCACTGAGGGGGATTGCCTTAGTGTCACTCCTAAATCACTCAGTTATAATTTATGTAATGTATTCGAAAACATGTAAGCAAAGCCGGGAAGAGCGCCCAAGGAAGACGACGGTTACAAAGGCTCGCGCTGGTCGAAAGTTCAAAAGAGGCAAAGAGAAAGAGAGTCTTCCTTCTTGCCTTCTTGCTCGACCAAGGGAAAGAGGCGCCGCGTATTACCTGGTACGGAAGTGGTTCCCGCTTTCAGTGTTGTGTTCATATCGCGGCCTCCCACAGTACTCGATTAGCCGACCGCCATAGTGTCGTCTCCACTCTCTCTCTCTCCTCGGCTCTGAAGGTCACCTGTTTGCACAGTCCAAGCGCGGGCAGGCAAGTATCGGCTGGTATCTGATACTTCATTCCATCCTTCGTTTCCTTGCAACAATTGCGTTTTTTTTTGTGTCCGTGTTGCCCAACCAGAGTGTAATATACTCGTCCGTGCTGTAGCGGCGCTGTGAGCAGGTCGCCAGACACACAGTTAGTGCTCCCTCATTACACTGCCATTAGCCGGCAGATACGCGTCCTTCATAGCGGTAGGGAGACTAAACACGCCCAATGGTAAAAAAAAAATGTGACGCCATGTGCGCCGTAACTTGTGATGCCAGGAGTCAAGTGACCTTATATGACTTCATATCCGGTTGGGGACGCGATAGTCTTTCCCAGGTTTCCTCTGAATTCTCCCTACACGGCTTTTACTGCCGGAGTCGCCGGAGTGTTTTCTCTGTGCATCTCCACTGCCTGATTCCTTCGTTTGTCGCCGGCGATGACAGCGCGGTGTACGTTTGGTGCTAGCGTGGCCAGATGCCCATTTGTAGATAAAGAAAACAAAGATTACAGAACCCCCAAAAAATGAAGCCATTTTCTTACGCTGTTGAATACAAAGTCTACACTTAGTACTAAGACAAGAACACCTGTAGTAAATATCACATCGTCCTAGCTTCAGTGATGTGACGTGTTGACAGCCAACAAATTGGAAGAATTTAGAGCCTTTATTACGCTGTTTTGTCGAGAACGAGCTCCTGAAGCGACGAATGACTTCCAGAAGGGCACTTTCTGTTTCGCTTCCTTTTTTGGTGCGCCGTTAGATCTGGAAGTAAACAAGCCCAGAGAGTAGCGCAGTTCAAGTCATTCTTTTCAGTCAAAACACGCCAAGCTGATATCCCGTTTAGCGCCATTAACATACGGTCAATACGAGCTTTTCAAATTAGAGGGTGGTTGGTGAAGTAAGGTTACTATGCGCTTATGTGTACCTAACGCACACAATAACGATCGAGCTCAGTGAATAGATGCGTGCCGCGAAGATAATGATGGAGAGCTACTTATTCTCCATGTGGCGAGACTTTATAGTCTTTTCCTCATCTTCTATCGGAAGTAGATGTTTCTATATTGTGGTGCGATCTTCCTACACAAAGCCATCATCTGATAAGCTGTTAGGCCTGTTCTGGGTGCTGCAATGATCAAGTATAACATTTCCTTTCCGGACAACAAAATTAGTACACTTAACTGGCCTCGTTCACGCCGCAGTGAATTGCTTTTGACGTGCACTCACATCGCACAACGCACTGACGTTTTTACGCTGGAAATGCGGCCGCCGTGGCCGGAGTTTCAAGTACATTTCCTTTCCGGGCAGAGAGTAACTGGTGACTTAAATGGTCTCTTTCCTGCTTAAAAGTTTTACATACGGACAGAGCAACTGGAGATTTAAATGGTCTCTTTCCTGCTTAAAAGTTTTACATGGGCTATGAGAGGCACCACAGTGGAGGCATTTTTAACGTGCACTGCCATCGCGCAGCGCACTCACGTTTTTACATTTCATTTCCATCGAAATTCGGCCTCCGCGGTGGGGCCGAACGACAATACAGCCGAACGTCAATAAATATGAATGGTTAATTATTATATTTTAGTACACAGCCAAACGAGGGAACTTGTCTGATTCGCGTCCTAGTCGATGTCGTCTGTCACGCTGTTTCAGGACAGTGGTGCTTATGTTGAAACCGGACCTACAAGACTGCCGCTTATTCCAGTCATTGTAGAGTTTGGGGAGCTGTCTATGCGCGTGCCTTATATAAGAACAGTGGCCGCACTGGCGGTGTCTAAAAATCCACCAAGAGCTAATTTGAGCCCAGACGCGCCACACCCTATAGCTTTAACATGCTATTAAGAAGGAGTCTAAATGACTTGATCTTTGAACTTGGTTGACCAATTCTTCCTTCTCAATATATAACTGACACCAAAACTAAACCTCATTTTTTCATCGCTTTTCTGCTTAACGTGCGTCTTGTTAGTTCCGTCCAATTGTACTATGTACTTACTATTTACAGATGATGTCAGCTTTGGCTGACAAAAATGTTTATTCTGCTTAACTCCCAGGCGTTCATCTCTAGGAATGTTTAAGCCAGAGTTGTCAAAGTTGTACTCCGTGTTTTGCACAATCCTGCCTATTGCAGTACAAACGCCCATTAACAGATGTCTAATCAACAACGAAATATTCTAAGGCAAGCTTCAATAAAACGCAAAACAACAAGTAGTGTTGACGGAAATTAAAAAAAAAAGTTTATTCTTTTTTAGACTTGTTCCATATGTTCTGCGTTATATAGACGCCTAGTAGCCTTAAAATAATGTTACGTAATGCGTACCCTCAAGTAGACACACAGGCCCTCTGATCGGACCCTCTCGCAATGCTCAGCATTCTCGTAGCTTTGAGTATACGCGTTGTTTTTCGACGTGGATCCAAATGCGGACAATGCTGTTGTTTAGTTGTGCAGGTATCAAGTCGACAAATAGACAGCATGCTCTAAAAAACTCTGCATTAAAGCACTGAGATAAATACAGCCCGCAAAAAGCGCGCCGAACGCTGAAAAAGCAGGACTACGCACGTTAAGGAACAGGCTGGAAGATTCCGTGCTTCTTTGTTTCTGCTATGGGTAAGACGAAGCTCGGACCATACAGAGTTATGATTGTGGCGGTGATAAGTCACCGCCCTTCTGCGAAAAAAAGAAGAGAAAAGTACTGCGTATTAACGTAGTGGATTATGCAAGGCCAACGAGGCGGTGCGGCCATGATTGCGTTGGAATCAGTTGGAATACACAGCAGAGCGAACAAATCGTCCCTCAATGCCCGACAGCCGATGTATTCGCCTCGCAGAGGTCAGTCAAAAATCTTCAAAAGTCTTACCGAAGGGCTGTATCGAGGAGTATTGGTGCAGCGTATTGTGCACCGCCAAACATGCGGGCCACGTGTCTACAATTTACGGACCTGCCAATGCCGTTCAAATCTAGCGCGCCTTCTGCACGGTGACGTGTTAGAAAACGTTCCAGCCCTTGTTCCGCTCCCGTGTAATTTCCGCGTGAATACAAGGCAACCCGTGTCGCAAGCATGGAGGAAACGGTCGCAGAGCTGAAATGGGACGCGGGAGATGGGGCAGACTGGCAGCCAGAGACACGACGGTATGGAGAGAGACACGACGGTATGGAGGAAGGAATCCATGCACGACTACGTAAACGCGACGGGGCCAGACGCGCGCCAGAGAGAGAGAGAGAGCGGTGTGCAGACGGGGGTTATCGGGGAAGGGTGTCTCCACGCCGGCAGTAGAGAGGCTGAAGAAGAGAGAAAGGCAAGGAACGATAAGAGGAGAAAAGAAGATATTGAAATGGATAGAGACTGCACGGCGCCTCCTTTAGAGACGCCGACAAGGCAGTTGTGTGCAGTGCAGCCTACCAAGGAAGAACAGCCCTGACAATTCTTGCGTTGGAGTCCATTTTGGAGAATCTGGAATAACTTGGAAAACACTTCAAAAAAAAAAATAATAAGCCTGGTGCGCTGCGCAATGTGCGAGAGGAAAAAGGTGACAAGATGCATGCGGCTGTTTGGTCAGCACGTACGAAAGGCTCCTACGGGAAGTAAAATGTATACCATGGAGTAAACAAAGGCCAGGAAAAGCATGCACAGCTGTGACGCATGCATAGCTGTAACAAGTAGCATCTTTCAGCGATTAGTTTTGTAATTAAAGTTAACGAATAAGGAAAGCGAAATGGGCTTGGTACCGCCATAATTCGTGCGTCTGCGCTATCGAAACTTCGCTGACTGTCGTCGTATGAAGATAGGCCAGCGTCTTACGACGAAACAAAAAGTGAAGGGATATACGCCTGCGGGGCTGGTTGCGTGCGATCTGCTAGGAGAAGATGGCGCGGCCCTGAAGGGTCTTTTGGAGCAGCGCAGTTCTTCGTTACCGGCCAGTGGCGTAGCGTAGGGAAGTGAAGTCGGCAGTCGACGCGTCCATTTCGTGATAGTTTGCAACGGCAACCCCAGTTGACCTCGCAGACAAAAAGAGCGGCAGGTAAGCGAAGCAGTGAACATTTTATGAATATCTGCATTTTCTGGTGTCGCCGACCAGGCCACCGTTCTGGAATGGAAGACCTTCGGCACCCATGTATAGCCCTCCATTTTTTTAATGATAGAGCAGAAAAATAACCACAGAGGAGAAAAGGATTGCGCGCAAAACCCGCGGCTGGAGCAAGCGTCGTCTGCTAGGCTGTTCTGCTTGGTGCGAAGCAACCCCTGCCACTTATCGGCCACCGAGCAACGGAGCGCCAAGCAAATGCTTCCGCTTGGTTTCTCCCGGCCGCCGCACACTGTGCGCAGTTTTATCTACAAACAGGCACGAAGTTCCAATACATAGCGAACTAAGTGCTAGGAAACTTCCAATTTTTTCGAACAATAACTACGGGGGAAAAAAAAAAAAGCTACGTTCGCGCCTTGCTGCGGAACTCGCCAAACTAAGCGAGAGCGCGGGCAAGCGCTACGCGATTTTTTTTTGTTAGTCTTGACCCCTCCCCCTCCCCCCACTTTTCGCCCCTTCTTTCAACTCTTTATCCACGGTATAGTTCAGGTGTCCACCACTGTGCGTAACTCGGTAGAACATGCGTCATCTACAGCTTACGCTTTGAAGCAAACTGTGGGGAACATCGACACCGGCGCCTTTTGGACGTTAAGACGAACGTTCGCGGGACAGAGCCCGCAAACAGAGTCAAGGCAGAGCGTTGAGCTCGGAAAGCGACGTTGGAGGGAAGCCAGAGCCACAAACGCGCGGCGGGCCGAAAAGCGGGCGAGCGCTGAAACACGTACGCAACTTGCACTGTTCGCAAATGCGCAGCGGAGGGCTTGGTGCGCATTAAAGAGAACAGCCTTGCAGACGACGCTCGCTTTTAGCGGCAGGTTTTCTGCGCATGCTCAACGCCCTCGCCCGCTTTTCGCTCTCCATCGCTCTCTGGCGCCCCAGAACCGGGCTGTCGACGCTCGCCGGACATTACGATAAGCATCGCAGCCAGGTTAGGGCTGAATTGGTCGTCTACTGAGTGGAGCCACGATTTAAATAGCGGTCGCAGCGTCTGCACTAGCGCAGCGTCCCCCTAGGGATGCCCTAGGTGCTCTAGGGAAGGCCCACATGGGAGTGGCGACGACACGTCCGGTTGAGGGAAAAGCAAAAAATGTCACGGAGGAGAGCATCCCGTCAACTTTCTAGCCGCCGTAAGACTGTACCGTCAACCAACCGGCGTTTCCAGCCTACCCAACGCTACGCTTCCTGCGGATATCACGTGATGTAAAAGTGCAAAAAACCTGCGCAGCCATGTGCAGCTAGCCAAACTCGATGCAAAAGTGCGCAAGTGGCGCTGGAATCGGCGGCGGCGGCGGCAAAGGGTAAACAAGCTACACACTGTGCGTTTTTTGTTAATGTCTGTGGGAGAGATAGCTGCAGCCTTTCCCATTGCGGCCTTGCGGCGTTGCCGGCTACAGTGAACCGCGCCAAGGAGTAGAAGGCCACGTCGGAGTACACGCAGCGAAGGAAAAATCTCGTAACAACGGTGAGCAGACTACCGCATTCATACGCGCGTTAAATCTGCATCTATTCGAACCGTGGTCGAGTGTAAACGTCGCGTTTAAATTTCAGGCTGACAGCGTCGCGCACAATTGCACAAAAAGTGAACGGAGCACGTCAGCGGTGGCAAAGCTCCTTTGCGGCGTTGTATCAACGCCAGAGTATGCAGACAGCGAGGGTCCGGCGGTCCGATCTTGCAGCTTTGGTGCTGCCCTTGCCGCCGCGGCACTGACGCAACTGCGCTGTTTCTGTCAGTGTTCGTCAGGGCCCTTAATTTAATTCTTCATGCAAGGATTCATGTCTGGCGCACATTGATTTGGTGATAAAGCTTTAACGTAGTTAAACGTATTACACGTGCGAAACCATCTATTTAGCCTGGTTGCCTCATGGCTTTATTTGCTCGGTCGTCGGCACGTCTGGCGACGATTTTAGACTCAGGTTAAGCTCTCATCGAGGTTAAGCTGATCGGATCTGTTCGCGCCGCAGGTGGAAGTTGATGAAGACGACGTGCAATGCACAGCGCGAGAGTGTGCTGCAGTTTAACACGAGTTGAGTTGAGCGGTTGTAAACTACCGGTGGGATTAGCCTTGCAGTTGCTGCCGGCAATTGCTCCACCGTAGCGACACTTAAATAGAAATCACAGAAACACTGTCCGCAAAAACCCAAATAGACACTCCTGAGATCACCATGTGGAGGCCAAATCCGTGTCCTGCAGGTTAAGTAGAAGGCGAGAAGCATCCCTTCTACTCGACTGGCTCCCGCGCGGGAAAACAATGTCCTGAAGAGAACTGTGAGGAACTCCTGCCTTCTTGAGGGATCCGAATAACACAGCCCGTTCCGCGTTGTACAAAGTACAGCACAAGAGGTAATGTTCTATGTCACCACACACACCACACGTTGAACACAATGGTGACAACGCTAGGCCAGTCTTATACATCCACGCCGGCGTACGAGCAGAATCCGTGCGAACGCGGTGCAGCAAAGTGGCTTGGTACCTTTTGAGACCCTTGGTCACACATGGCTGATGAGGAGAGCTCCACAAAGAACTGAAGTGGCACAACACCACATCTCTGAACATTTGCTTGACTTCATGAGGGACTCCATGTACTGGAATCCCGGAGAGAGCTGTATGGGCGAGGTTGTCTGCTATCTCGTTGCCTAAGACACCTATGTGCGAGGGCACCCATTGAAAACGTATAGAGAAGCCTTTGCTATGTAGATTCTGCACCAAACGTAGGGATCTACGACTCAAGGCATCAGTGGGGAACCCGTACTCTAACCTTTGAAGGGCAGATTTTGAATCCGTAATTATGACAGTAGGTTGAGGCGTACAACACCGTAGCTTCTATAGAGCTGCCTCAATGGCAACGCTTTCGGCCATTGTGGAGGACACGACTTTAGTAAAACGAACAGGCCAATCATACTTCAAAGACGGAATATGAAAAGCAGCTGCACTAGATCCTCTGACCTTGTCCACAGAGCCGTCTGTAAAAATTTGAAGATGACTGGCATATTCGGTCTCAAGATGTTCCAGTACGAGCGAACGCATTGCCGCTAAAGGAGAATTGTTGTGACTTCGTGAGAGTATGGAAATAGATATGTGGGCTTTAACATCCCGAAGCAAGAGATCGGCTATGAGGCACCCTGGACTCGAAGGCTCCAGAACAATTTCGACCACCTGGGAGTCTTTAACGTCAACCGACATTGCGCAGCACGCGGGCATCTATGCTTAACGTCTGCCAATACACGCCCGCCACGGCCGGGATTGAGCATGCGTCCTCGGGCACAGCAGCCGAGCGCCCAGCCACCAAGTCTTCTCAGCAGGGCCGTGAGAGTTCAGCTTAAAGCAGTACGTAAGGAAACACGTAACGCGCAGTCCATGGCTATTCTCCAGTTTAGATTTAGTTTTTATAGTTTTCGTCTATACGTATGATGATTTATTAAGGGCCTTGGCTCTTACTCACCACGTTTCGAGATTTCGTGGGGTCTGCTACGGCACTTGATGACAGCGCCATCTGTGGCAGCAACTACTCATCACGTTTCGAGATTTCGTGGGGTCTCCTACCACCCCCAGATCAAAGCGCCATCTGTGGCTGCAACCAGAAAAAAGCGCATCTCGCATTGAGACCTGTAGCGCAATATACAATAGCATTGTAGATACAACCACCTGCCGCGTGCCAATGATGACGTCAGGGCCCAATATGGTGGATAGAGGTGGAACTATGTGAGTATGACGTTAGGGACGAAATGGCGGCGTAGTTTCGGCTTCTCGAATTCAAGATGGCGGTCATTAAAATTCGTTGTGCCTCCTCATCCCTCCCCCCCCCCCCCCCCTACTTCACCAAAAAATATCCTAAAACGGGTAGGAAAACTATCACGTTACGATATCGCTATACATGTACACATTCGTTCCGCTATATATACTCTGACTACAACGGACAGTTATATACCGAATTTGGTAGGCAAATTAAACCCTATGGGCTGTGGTATAGAAATAAATCCACAATTAAATAATAGGTAAACATTGTATACATGCAATTTCTAATTGAAGCGTTAATATATCGCACCGCAAGCTGAATTCTAGGCCCACCTTGACCCCCCCAAACGAAGCAAATTCCGTTTGGGACGTATCTTGACGGGTGCAACTCGACAATGGTAGACGTGCATCGTAATTTCTCTGATAGATGGCGCTAGGCGACGATTGTTCCGCTAGGGTGTGTGCGTGCACGTGCAACCGAGCATGGTGGCAATTAATCCACCCCGTTTCAAAGGGTATTACATTCCGTTTCTCGACACGAGCGGTGCGTTTTTCTTCGCTTTCTTCATGTAGTAAACCAAACAGATAACGCTCGTTACTTCAACGTCTTCCAGACGGTGGCGGCCCTTTTTTTATGCCTGTTTTTAGTTCAACGCAGAAATAAAATCCTTTGGATTCATTGACGGCGAAACAACTGTTGCTTTTTATATTGCTCCTGCCTTAGCGCTCAACAAATTAGGCGGAAGGCTTAGCTGCTAACTACTGCTAATTCGTTGCACAAAAGAGATACGAATTCTAGAGGCATACGAAATAATGTTTTTTTTTCTCGAATCGTGCATTGAATACTCTATACTATTTGATTCGCTGAGCGAATCGAATAGTGCATAATGTAAATTTTCAAAGCTATTCGAATAAGTTTTTAACTGTTCGAATAGTTTTTCGATAAAAGGCATGAAGAAGCGCAGAAATTTTTGTTACTCGCAAAATTCGCAAAAAATTCGGAGAAATCGTTTCAGAAATAACTGCTGTTTTTGCTGCATGTTGTTAATTGTTAACGCGTTGCAGGTAAGGACGAAGCGAAACCCACAGATAACAGAATGTTGCAATGTGCTGTCAAAAGAGCAGGCAGTAATTGTCTACTGAAGGTTGAGACCGGCCTGCACACGGGACCGATTATAGTGCTGGTGCAGCACTTATTGGTTCTATCTTATTCAACCTGAGAACGGAGGAAATAACTGCACTATAATTTGCCTTTCAGACTTCTAAGATGATAGAAATATCACGGTGATATGGACGGCCCAGAGACACGAAGTGAGTGCACTCTATTCATACTGTGCAGAATTTAATATCCTATAAGTCACTATGATGTCTTATAAAAGACGCGCTCTTTATTGCAAACCTCTTTATTGTGAACTTCATCCTCATCCGACCCAGCAACCTGAACCACGGCCACTCGCTCCCCTTTGCACTGAGGCTTTACCGAACGTCGCATTAGGGGCGACAGGCATCCGCTAAAAAAACACTGAGGATTGGCCAGATACGAATAAGTGCTTCCTTCGTCAGCGTGTTGGCAGTTAAAAGAACATTCCACGGGAAGCTGCTAACTTACACGAGCGGTGACCTGTGAGGCCGAAGGCCATAGAGCAATCCACGTTTTATCGGTAATTACAAAGAACGTAATGCGATGTACACTAAACACTCTTATTCCGAGACGTAAACGACAGCGTCAAGAAACGCGATGACAGCCGCTGAAGTACAGACCCGCTTCCTTCGCTACATTGTAAGACGTGGTTTCGTTATATGCTATTCGTTTTGAGCAAATGAGTCTAGGGTAGCTTGGGCAGATGTAGAGTCAGCGCCAAATGAAACACGAACAATACGATGAAAATGGAAACTGCCGGATGACAAAATTTTAGATGAAAGAGAATGAGCAGAAGTACACTTAACTTTCTCTTGGAGGATGCGGACTCTGACTCGGAATTATGACTCTGAGATATTTATAACCTTATACTAAAACATGGTTGCTGAAGCAATATGTGAAGTGTAAATGTTTCTTTTTACTGCTCACTGTCATTACTGCCGTTTTTTGTGTGTGGTTTGTTTATTATCATTGGTGCATCATTCTTTTGATGCTTATGCTACCTGTACAACTTTACGGACGAACAAGGTCAAAGCGGGCCGCGGAATATTGGTTAGGGGCAAATAAAAATCTACCTGAACAAGGCATCTAATGTTTTCAAACCAAATCAACAACCTGTTCTAATCTCCTTGAGGTCTCCACGTCTACCAGTCTCGGCCTGCGCCTGTCTTTGTTGTACTCGCCGCTTCGTTCGTCCGTGTCCTTTTTCGCTGAGTTGGAGCTCATACAGAGACCACGCTGGCAGCGTAGAGTAAGAGCAGGGCTGTTTCCGATACTCTTGTTCCCAACGCAGCAATCAAGTTTCGCCACGTGCGTTGCAACAAATGCGGCGAGCTTCCTCTCACCGGTGCGCGCTGGAAGTGCGACGTTTGCCACGGCTACGACCTCTGCACCGCGTGCTACCTGAGTGGCAAGCACAACCCTGAGCATTGCTTTTTACGCTACGACGCTCCGGATAGTGCAGGGTGAGTGCTGGCCGGTTTCTATGGAGACGCCCGTTGTGTGCATAAAATGCCGCAAATTTGTCCATTCGCAACACGCTGATTCTCGAGCTGCGCATCCAGATAACACAACTTGCAATATTTTTCAGTCCCTCCTTTATCCCTTCCCTTACGGCGCGGTTCAGGTGTCCAAAGATATATGAGACAGATACTGTGCCATTTCCTTTCCCCCCAAAAGACCAATTATTATTAATATTATTATTATTTTAACAGGACAGCATTGGAGTTGTCGTCACACCGAACCCCCCTCCCCGATTTACGGCATCACGATATTCCTTGATTGCCTGTTCGAGACGGTGATGACGTCACGTGCGTCGCGTGACCACGAAGAACCAACCGTAGAGCACCACCATGGTGATGACGTCACATGTGTCGCGTGACCACAAAGGACCAATCGTAGAGCATCACCCACTAGAGGAAAATTGAAGCCACCAAATCCAAAGTAGATTTCAAAGGATTAAGTGGTGGCTTCTAGGTGGATTAAAACGGATAAGGTGTCGATCAAGAAGGATTTAGAAAAAAAGTACGTGAAATGAACTGTGTCAAACGCACAAACAGAGTATGTGGTAGATGAATTTTCAGCACGAAACCGCACAGTTCATACCTGCTACTGTAACTCAGATTCCGAATAGTGTCGATTGGTGTGCCGACAAATGGAAATCAAACACGCAAAGCAAGTGCAGCTCTAATGATATCACATTTCCTTTAAAAAAATGTTTTTAAGCGGTTTCCTAGTTTTTGCGCATGCTTGTTAACCTCCATGTGGTCTAGGATAGCATTTTAATATTTACTAAAAGACAAGATGACAAGCCAGGCTTGGGTTGCCCTGTCGACCTCTGCTTTTCATCGTCATCGGCTCTTTGCTGTCATGTATTGTTTACATGTGTGGTTGCATTTATTGTTTCAAACAACATGTGGTATCTCCATGGTGTAGGTGAACAATTAAAGTTTTTTTTTCTTTTTTTCAGAATCACGGTCAATTCAAAGCAAGGATCGCAGAAAAAACAACGCGAAGACGTTGTCACAGGGGCCACTGCTGAGGGCGACATCGCAAGAGGTATCCGAGATCGTGTATTTGGCTGGCGCTCAGATAAACACGCGCCATATTATCTGAAGTCACAGCCGAGCAGCATAATAATAATAGTGCCTAACGCGTCATAATGCAGTGATACGACAATGTAGCTGCGTATGTAGCCGCAAGCCGCAAGTTTGTTTTATGCCGAATTAAGAGAAATGGCTAACTGTTGATTTCAGTCGGTGGGGCGCAGTTGAAATCTCCAGCTCAGTGGAAATACTCGAGTGCTGTCGGGTATTTATAATCTTATGTTTGTAAGCGTTTACAAATTTGTTTTCACTACTGAAAACTTATTTAATATGTATCGAAGGTACTACCGTTCAAAACGTTTTTGTGTGTTTGTGATGTGCCCACAAAACAATCATTATACCTCTGCTTAAGGTTAAAAAAACAGCGTATACAGACTAAATACGGGGAAAGAGACTGAATATTATTTGCTGACCGGTGACGATCAGTGTTCATTCACAAAATCAACACGGTTTTGGAGGATTTTGCCTTCAGCGCTTCATATAGATATGGAAGTGTATTCTGTAAACATGTTCTTGAAAATTCCATACCTTGTAAAAAAAAAAAACATCGCCATGAAATCCTAGTCATTCAACCAGTCTTTGTTAAACCCTTACGGAGTCTCTACCGCGGCCAGGGATAAGATCTCGCCGTTAGCTTTGCCCGCAGATGATGCCGCGAAGAATAACACGCCGAGGAATAGCCGCCAGGGAACACGGCTTAACTTAGAACTCCCCAAACCGTTGGCCTCCTCGGTAGCACGGGCGGTATACAGGAGGGCAACGCAACTGGAATGGAGTCATCTTCACAGGTATGGCTTCCAGCGCGCACCTGGCCAGTCCGCCTGGACTGCCATCGCTACGTCTACGGGGGCTGCGCACGAGATGACGCGGACACCCCTTTTTGCATTCTCTGCTGCCGCTCTTATACGGAGGTCGGGGATAACTGTTAGCGGTAGACCATGGGAGAGGGCTGGCAAGGAGGTCCGCTGAATCCGGGTGGTGAAGGGAAAGGCAAACTCTTATCCACTGTATTGATGTATTAACTTAAAAAATTCATTCTGCAGCTTGCAAGTTACAGAAATATATGTGTAATGTAAATGGAGTGGGATAAGAAGCACCTTATAACTCGAAATCAACGATTACACCGCATTATATGAGCGAGTAGCATATAGTTGGTAGATTCACCTATCAGTCGGGAACAAGGGCCCGTAATTACTGAAGAGGCAGTAGGTACAAACTGGTGTCAGCTTGCGTCGATGGGTACCGCGTTATGACGATGGAGATCACTTCAAAAAAAAAAAAGACAATTGAAATACATGTCTCGCCATCACTAACCGATTTCGCAAGAAATCACGTGCGTGGACACCTCTTTTCGGGCGAGGGCCCCAGGCGCGGAAATACACTGCCATTCACTTCAAAACGGTTTTGAACCAGTCCTTTTCAGTCAGGAGTTTGAAGCGAGGGGCTTGAAATTTTCAAAAAAATATATTTTCTTAGCCGTAATTGTGTCTTTTGGCTCCCAGACAAAACTTCAACACACCCAAAACGAGTTAGAGAATTTTGTAGCGAAAGGTACATTGGCAGTTTTGCCGTGCTCGCATTCCCACCGTGGTTGCACGCACCACGTGACCAACCACGTGACGAGCCACGTGACAGCAACTAGCCAGACGACCAGACTAACCTGGACTTGCAACCAAGATTAACCAAGGCTAACCAAGTTATGCATTAGCTTTCCCTACGTATATCCTGGCATAGCCGAGCTAAGCCACTGCCAATTTTTTGCTAAGAACAATAATTGGATGGAGTTCTTCTCGGTGTGCCTTTAAGCAACCACGCTGAAACTTAATTCTTTAGAGGATTCACTTCTGGCTTTTCATTCCGTATCTTGCAGGTGCGATTTTCAGAACTATTTACTGTGACTCCTGTGGCCAGCGTGAAATTCTGGGAACGCGCTGGAAATGTGCAGCGTGCTTCAACTATGACCTCTGCACTGCCTGCTACAGGGGAGGGATGCACAACATCGACCATGTCTTCTTGCGCATCGACGTGCCCGGTGGAGCAGCGTGAGCTTTAAATTTTTCTTCGCATGTTTCCTATATTTCAGTAGCGTGTGCTCTGTTAGAAAACACAGAATAATTAAATTTTTGTACTGATTTAACATCAAAATCCCCCGAGGATATCAGTACGAGTTACCCCACAAAACGTTAGCTTCTGTCGATATCGTGATGGCGGCTCTCTTTAAAGGGGCCCTGCAACAGTGTTCAGTAAAGCTTTGGTTTTGAAGGACGCCGCCTCAGAAATATCCTCCAGGAAGAATTTATAAAAATAAACTTCGTAGAATCTGAATTACCTGCAGTCGAAGTTTGAGTTTTACTGTCTTCGCGCCTTTTACTCTCCTCTGGTCACTTTTTGCACGCTCAAAGGTCTGAGCTCCTCCTCTGATCGCACCCACTCGGTCCCACTGCCGGCTCACGACGCGCGCGGGTATTCACTGAGGGGCGGGGCCTCCCGATCCGCCGGCACGACGCGGCTGATTGGCCGCGGCCATGGCAGCTGCGGGACGTCTGAACTAACCTAACCAATAGCCACTTTTTAACCGATATACGCAGACTCGCAACCAGTTGGAGAGCGAGAGTTTCAAAAGGTCGCAGGAAAGGGCTCGCCAATTTTCTAGCGCGATTCTGGGTTTTCTTCCACGAGTATAAGTGGGTTAATTTGGCTCAGCTGTTTATGACAGCACATCGTAGTGATGTTGAGTTTTTATATACGGTGTTCGTTAGGTGTTCCAGGGAGCTTTTAAGATTCGCATGAAAGTTCAAGACTGGATTTTCGTAAGAGGATGGTCATATATGAACTGGGTGATTTTTTTTATTTATTTTTACATACTGCAGCCCCGATTGGGGCTATTGCAGGAGTGGGGTTCAAGTATTGGCTGACACCTATGCTTGGCGTGCAGACTGCAAGGTTTGATTTTGCATCCTAGAAAAGGACCACCGTTACCGTGCGAGTTTCGGTTCTACCTCGTTGCATTTTACACGTTGATTTTGTTCTCGATATATTTTAAGTCGCTTCCATTTCATGGCGAGCATTACTCAGTGACGGGGTTCATTGCCAAGAGCCTCTTCGGGAAGCACTTGGCACTCAATAGTACAGGTCCTCAGTCAGGTTTTATAAATTGTCTGAACATCCTGTTCCCAAAACACATACACCGGTTCGTCTCAAAACAATTACGTGCAGAATTCCAAGGTAACCTTTCTAAGTTAGGCGTTTTGTTTTTCAATTGCATGACAGCATTGCGAGCTTATTTTGTGGTAGTGCTTGAGTGAGCATAAATAGCTAAGTCTGAAGTGTGCACGGGCCTGCCTCTGAAAGTGGTGGTACTCATTATTTCAGGGTTAAGGTGCCCCCGAGACGAGGAGCTGTCAAAGCCGAAGGTAAGATTCAACGAGACTGCGAAGTATTCAAAATAGCGCCCTGCATTGTTACGCGCAGGTGTTGTACGTTATTACCCCGATCCACTGGAAAGGGTCCACTGGAACTGTATGCTGATTTCAGTCACGTGGCTTCGCCTACGTACCGTTCTGTCTTTAGAGGAAGTAGAAAAACGCGGTCATTTTCCGGTGCGTGTCGACACATGGTGTTCAACAGACATCATAATAAAAAGTCGCAGCATAGAAAAAGAAACTCATTGTGCCTATGAATTTCAAACATGCTCACGCACAGTTCCTCAGTGTTCACAGAGATGGGATCTTAAATATGCACGGTCTAAATACACGCGCAGGCAGAAAAGGAGAGACTCATTTGCAATCATGGAAACAAGGGCAAGAATTCAGCCTCATAAAAGGCAGTGACAAGTGTGACTTGGAGTTGTGGCGATGTTGAGGCCAGAGTGCCCTAAAGTGCCGATTTCGGCGTCTGCTCGCAAATTTTGGTTCAAGCCGTGAGGTGGTGAAACTTCAGATATCTCGCAAATGTGTCACAAAAGGCCCGGAAATCAAGGAATTGAGAATCTGGTGTATATGAAGAACGGCAGTTTTTTAGCTCCACAATTTTTCATCACCGATGGAAACGTTTCAGCCTTTGTTCGGGCGTCTATGACAGAAAGCACACGTTCTCAAAAACGACAGCGTAGTGTAATCCAAAGCTATAAAGGTCAGTATAATCACGAGCAACCTCTTCTCTATTGTCAGATAGAAAAAGGAGCACTGAAACTGCGCGTCTAGCCCGTGCTTTCACTCTATAATATGTTTGACCAAATTAAGACCCCGTTATTTTTTTTTAATCAATGGTCCGGGTTACACAAAACCTTTGCACTTCGGATATATTGCTCGAAATGAGTTAAAGTACACGCACCCTGCATGAACCATCTCATTCAGCTGGTAAGAGAGAAACCATCGCATTTGTTCGCTTTGCATTTCTCTGCCGCAAACAGCGGCACAAGTTACGTGCTGACGACGACAAAATACTCTAGGACGCTCGGAAACTGATTTAAGCCCATAGACACCATGTTTTTCCCAGCTACAACATCATTTCGCTACCACAGACTAAAGAAAGTCAGTTTGACTTTCTCGTTCACAAGTGTGGCATCGATCCCGCGGCTAATAGTAGAGCTACCGCCTTCGTTTGCGGCTGAGGCGTCCTGAAGACTTTTGTCCCCGACTGTACATTGATTCTATATTTCCGACGCGGAACCACCACAGCACACAAGGAAACGAGACGACATATTCAGAACCATTATGCTGAAGCGATAAGGCTTCTTTTCACACTCTGATTTCTTCAGGGAAACGTTTCCTACCGCCGTGCCTATTTTCCAGGTGTCAGGTTCCGAGGCATCTACTGCGACACCTGTGAACAGTGTCCCATAATCGGTACGCGCTGGAAGTGCGCGTTGTGTGTCGAGTATGACCTCTGCACGACATGCTACCTGAGAGGCATGCATAACCTCGACCACGTGTTCCTGCGAGTGGAAGTGCCCGGTGGTACAGCGTAAGTGTTCATTCATGTTTCTACCCGAATTTTTTGAATTGGGTACAAGACAGAAAAACAAGAGGGCGTCGTTAATAGAGAGCTACAGCATAGCGCGGTCCGCGATCCGCTACCCGCTTCCACGAGGCGCTACAGCGCGTTCGCAGAACGCCATGGCGGCGCTAGATGGCGCCACGTTCCCGTCAGCTGCCTGCGCGCCTGCCGCGTGGGACGAATCAGCGCGTATGCAGTGTTGCCCGCAGAAGCCGATCACGGTGGCGGATCGTGGATCGCGCTATGCGAAAACTCTCTAATAACATGCGTCGTTCCTATTTATAGAACCGCAAAGCAATCCATATTCATGCCAAAGCTATCCTTCATTGCTTACCATATTTCTTCAAACGCTGGCTGTGGTTAGTGCGAAATATCAACAGCCCGAGATTAATTCATATTGCTAACCTGATTACTTGTATCGGATTTATAGTTTATAATGAAAAGAAACCATGACACGGGAGACGGTTCCGACCTGCTGACGTCATCAAAGCAAACGACGTCGTCCCCCTATCGAGGAGGTTAGAAAGAAAATACAGCACGCACGACGAACTTATCGCTGCTAATCTTCAAACCTAACGAGGGACCTGCCTAGAGGCGTTCGACAGCTGACCTCTTCTGTCGAGTCTGGGGGCGCGTCGCGTGCTTTGCACCACTATGAATAAGAATGCTCAGGATAGAGTCGCTGCCGGCTCTTTGCCTTGCTAATTCATTCACTTTGATTTATTTGCTGATCTGCGTAACTGATAGGAAGACGTGAACAAAAACTGTGCGAGAAGAAAAAATTTTCAACTTCACGTCTTGATCAATTCTAGTGACATGGTTGCCTCTAGAAAAGGATCCGGCAACCTACCAGTCGAGAACGTCCAGTTTAAAGGTAAGACTCTATGCAAATCGGAAATGATATCTGAGGGACACGTTTTGTTGGGCTGGTTGCGTGCCGCGGTGTATAGCTCTTAACAGGCAGGCAAGCTGCAAAGCGGGTAGCAATGCAAAAATGGTGGTTTTCCTCGCCAGCGAAAGGTATAGAGACTCGGTATGTTGTCCGATTGCCCTTACCACTATGTGTACATACTTTGTATAGTTATTAAGAAATAGTTCTTCGTTCTCTACTTTACATTTAGTGCACTTAATAGAGAAATTTATTCTGCATGAGGAATTTTAGGAGTTATTTTGTATTGTTTCACTGCTTTGTACCATTCTCTAGTGCTGTGGTGTACACTGTTCGCCGTATACTGTTAAATCCAAGTGTGTATGTTTTATTGAAATACTTACCTGTCATTACTGTATGCCATGAAAAAAGGGGGCTCGAACGCAATCAACTGAACTGGCTTCATTTTTTGTTCGAGCCTCCTCTGTTTCTTTCGATTGAAATAAAGTGACTTTGAATTAGAAGCTTTTAAATAGTGATGAAAGCAAGAGTTCTTGAGGATTTGTAGTTACTGCACGTATAAAAGGCGCCGACTTAATGATACGAATCGAATAGTCTAGTCAGCTTCATAGCATGATGACTGTCCGTTCGTGACTGCAAAGACTAGCGAGTGGCTAGCTGATACTGTGGGTTACCTAATAAAAGGACTCTAAACCAGAAAAGCCTAGAAGTATACACGCCTAACCCTTGAGTCAGTCAGAAAGGGAGGGACCGAGCGAGCTCGTAACGAAGTTTCGCACAAGGGAACTTCATTAACCTACTTACTGGGTTCCATGGCCTGACGAACCAGGAACCGGATCAGGAACCGGGCGAAGGAAGCCCGTTGTAGTCCCGAAAAGAGGCAGTGCTGTGCAGTACTATGCGTCATGCATTAAGTGCTGCGCCGATGAGCGACTCTTTAGTATCCGTTGGTTATACTTTGCTAGTGGACGTGCGTTTCCTTGTTTGATGTGCGTAACAGCATATGGGGGCCTTCGGTCGTGACCCGTTCGCCTCTCTAACCGACAGATGTTATTTTCTCTGGGATCAATTGCAACGGCTGTGACAAACGGGGCATTGTCGGAGCACGCTGGAAGTGCGACCAGTGCATTGACTACGACCTGTGCACCTCCTGCTACGTGGCCAACGCGCACAGCCTCGACCACGTCTTCTGGCGCTTCGACTCGCCCGGCAGGGAAGGGTGAGAGCCGGTCTTTATTGTTGCGGACGTTCGTGGTGCGGTCTTATTCGTGTCTACCGGCATTCGCTAGATCAGACCATTGCGCCTAGTTTCTTGCGTGCATTTTTGTGTTCAGTGATGGCAGCTTAAATTTGAGAGTTATATACCGACATCTCTTTGAGATTATTACTGGCAAATTCATTCGATATGTTACGCAAATAAGTGGATTATAATCAATTCAGGATAGCATTCTGACATCACACAGCACACGGGCGCCTTAGCGTTTTGCCTCCATAAAAACCGCGGCGGCTGCGTTTTTATAGAGGCAAAACGCTAAGGCGCCCGTGTGCTGTGCGATGTCAGTGCACGTTAAAGATCCCCAGGTGGTCGAAATTATTCCGGAGCTCTCCACTACGGCACCTCTTTCTTCCATTTTCTTTCACTCCATCTTTATCCCTTCCCTTACGGCGCGGTTCAGGTGTCCGCCGATATATGAGACAGATACTGCGCCATTTCCTTTCCCCCAAAACCAATTAATATTATTATTATTATTCTTATATTCTCTCAGCGAGAGTTTGCGAGAACGAACATATAATCGCTACAATAGGAGATGTTTCTGTGAAGTAGCGAAGCCGGATTGTCATCGCCGCAGGCGCTTAACAGCAAATGCTCCTGAACACTCTGTGGGCCGCTTGCTCTGACGCCTTTAAGGAGAGAATCAAACTCCAGTGTGGGTCATTTTGTTCTCTGCGATAACCGTAACGAGTCGAACAGATAAATCAATTTTATGTGTCACTTGTCCGGATCCTGTATTTCAGGTTAAGAGTTTCACCGAGAAACGGATTAATCACGACGGACGGCAGAGCAGTCCTTCAAGAAGGTGAGAAACAAACACTGGTGTGACGATAATGATTTTGGATTGCTCCTTTTACTTATTTCGTTATCGCCACAGGGTTTATCAAGTAAGCATACATAGTTTCTGCCGTGCAGTTCTTCATGCGTTCGCTGTACGTGCATATCGTAGATACTTAGTAGCACCGATAACGACTTTATGTGGCCGCCTCGATTTGGCATTTTGTATATCTGTGGTGCAGTTTTAATGATAAGGAGCCGGGTGAGGCGTGATTTCTGGTTGCTATAATATCAGATAAAAATATGGTCTTTATGGCTAACGCTTTAAGACATACGTCCTTTGGATTATATTTACTTTTACACTGATGCAAAATGCAAAGAGCAAAAAAAAAAACCTTCGTGAAGGGTCTTAGCACTACAGAGAGTCACAAAATTCCCACACTTCTCACTGGCGTAGCACCTTTTCTTTGCTGTTTTGTGAATTCTGGAATTGTGCTACGCAAAGGAAATGTTTATGATAATATGGTGGGCGGCTGCAAAATACTACGCAAGCGGTAAGCACAAAATCTAGCTTGAAGTAGAATCAACGCGATCCACATGTTTCACGACACTGGCAATTTTCCGTCGCGTCTTTGTGTCTAGTGTGTTTTTGTCTACAGAAGTGTCGGTATACCGGGAATGCGTACACCCGCCTATAATGAGCAAGGTGCCGGGGCAGAATCTCTGCCGCTGAGAACGCGGTGGTAGCCTGATGGATAGGAAGGTCTCTTAAAGGGACACTGAGGAGAACTCTATCATTTTTTTTGTTAGCAAAATCTGATAGTTCGGCATTTCATGGCTTTGTTGCCGCTTGTCCGGGCGCGAAAGATGCATTTATTTTAAAGAAATTTGGATTCGAAGATGAAAAAGTTTTTCCCGCCGCTCTGATTCAAACTCAGGGAACTCTTATGACGCCACGGCAACTCTTATGACGTCTCAGAACGGAGTGACGTGATACGTGACGTAAACGCAGACTCCGTGATTTCTGACGGCTAGCGGTGCGGTGCGCAACCTTCCTTTGCCAGCCTCAGAGATTCGTGGCTTGCATGAAGTAAGGAAAATTCCTCCAAGGTGGCGCCTCTTGTCCTAGGAAGTCATCACGCTTGTACTTGCGAGATTGGCCTGTGGCGGCGACACCTGTATTTTGGTTCTTGCTATTTTCTACATTACAAGAGCTTTGTTTTCAGTAAGAGTGGCGTTTTTGTGATCAGGAGCTGCTATTCTATCTATACAAGCCAACTTCAATTTCTCCTCAGTGTCCCTTTAACCACCTGTTTGGTTGCCCCAGTCTGGAAACGCCAGCGAAATGGGCTCCACTGTCTGTGACCAGCCGTTATAGGGTTGGCTTAGCTGCACTTTTTCCCACTACCAACCGCCTAGACGACGTGCAGCCGCCTAGGCGACGTGCAGTGGCAGTAGGAAACCTGACATCACCTAGACATATACATTTCGTTAAAACTAGAATTGGGAACACTATGCTGCTTTTGAAAATACTATTAATATAAAATCTGGTAATATGTATTACAAATGCAAGCAGCAGCACTACAGATAGCAGCGCCACTGGCAGCATAGCGGCAGCCTGTCTTTCTTGGAACATGAGAAGAGATGATAAGGAAGCATGGTTAAACCGTGCAAGCATCGGTGATAATATTCAAGAGAAAAATTTAGGACATGTGAAGTTTTTTCCAGCAAATATATTATGAATGCAATGCTCAGGAGAGCATGCTGCGGGGCTAGTGCGCGTTGCTTGTTGTGAAGAAGTTAGCGCGAATACTAGACGAGACAAAGAGTAGAGTGGGCAGATAAAAAAGAAACGAAAATAATATTGCCCAGCCCGCTCGCTAGACGAGACATAAGGAAGAGACATTGAAGGAGTTCGGTAGCGTTTGTGAACATGTTCCGCGTTTTTTTTTTCTTTTTCTATCCCTCGTCTAGTAGCCTCGCCAACTTCTTCGCAACATTAGCGGTATGTATGGCGCTCAGTGCCATTCATAAAGTGCAGTAAACAAACTCCAGGCGACTTTGCGGATTATTCGGAGAGCCGCGAAATTTCAACACAGCCTGGTCGACCGTCGGGTCTTGCCTGGCATTCCTTGCCAATTTAAAATATACAGGATGTCCCAGCTAAATTAGGCCGCCGCGGTGGCTGAGTGGTTATGGCGCTCGGCTGCCGGCCCGAAAGACGCGGGTTCGATCCCGGCCGCGGCGGTCGAATTTCAATGGAGGCGAAATTCTATAACCCCGCCGCGGTGGCTCAGTGGTTAGGGCGCTCGACTACTGATCCGGAGTTCCCGGGTTCGAACCCGACCGCGGCGGCTGTGTTTTTATGGAGGAAAAGCGCTAAGGCGCCCGTGTGCTGTGCGATCTCAGTGCACGTTAAAGATCCCCAGGTGGTCGGAATTATTCCGGAGCCCTCCACTACGGCACCTCTTTCTTCCTTTCTTCTTTCACTCCCTCCTTTATCCCTTCCCTTACTGCGCGGTTCAGGTGTCCAACGATATATGAGACAGATACTGCGCCATTTCCTCCCCCCCCCTCAAGACCAATTATTATTATTATTATTATTATTATTATTATTATTATTATTATTATTATTATTATTATTATTATTATTATTATTATTCTAGAGGCCCGCGTGCTGTGCGATGTCAGTCCAAGTCAAAGAACCCCAGGTGGTCGAAATCTCCGGAGCCATTCACTACGGCGTCTCTCATAGCCTGAGTTGCTTTGGGACGTTAAACCTCTATAAAACCAAAACCAGCTAAATTAGACCAGCATTTTGAAAAAACCTAAGCGTTCTTCAGAAATGAAATCACGTGGATGTTGTTAAGGCTTGTCTAAAGTTACAGTACCACTTTATTATCGTCCTACTTAAATAATTAGTCGAAATAAATGAATTAACTTCTTAAATATAGCTTGAAACCTTTAGGCGTCAATAGGAAATTTGTGGAGCTCACCAAATATTGTCCAACCCAGACATTTCCAACGAGATATACTTAGCGTGGCCGTTTTAATTCGGGAAAAACGAAAGCCCGCGGAGTTTAAAAAATACCACGTGACAGCGCGCGGAGTCTCCGCGATTACAGCGCTCTCATCCGTGCTTTGTAAAAAACATCGCTCGCTTCGCGCCCTTCGTGCTGCACAGGACAGAGCTTCGCGTTGTGGTAGGTTCCCAGATAAGCACCAGTGGGTTCGGGCGGCAGTTGAAAGAAAGCCGGCTCCCGTTCCTGCGGCGATAACCGCGCTCTCACGCTATCAGATTGTAGAAGGCGTCGCCAGCCGCCGTCGGTAACGTCAGAGCCTTGCGAAGATGGAAGCCCTTCCTCGTAAGCGAAGAGAATGTGCGGCGCTGGCGATGTTTTTTACAAATCACGGATGAGAGCGCTGTAATCGCGGCGCATTCTGGCGCACGGAGCGCGCTGTCACGTGGTATTTTTTGAACTCCGCGGGCTTTTGTTTTTCCCGAATAAAAACCGTCACGCTATGGCTATCTCGTTGGAAGTGCCTGGGCTGGTCATTATTTATAGCGCTCCACAACTTTTATATTGACGCCTGGACGTTTCAAGATATATTTAAAAAAATAATTTATCTCGAATAATTGTTCAAGTAAAACGAGCAAGAAAATTGTACTCAAACTTAAGGTAAACCCTAACAGCATCCACGCGATTTCAGTACCGACGAACACTTATGTTTTTTTTTATATCTTGGTCCAAGTTAGCTGGGACATCCTGTATATTCCTGCGGAAGCTTCGAGTTCTGAACCCTTGCTGTTGTCATCGTAGGAAAAAATCTACAAGCATACGCCGATATCTGGTACTCATCTGTGGCAATACACTGTTCCTTTCACATGTTCCTTCAGCGACGGCGCCTTCGTTGTTTAATAAAAAGCAGCTGAAAAAAAGATTAAAACATCTATAAAATTTATTCTATCTCAGTTTTTTATAACTGTAAAATTTACTCAGTGGACTCAATCGTTAAATTCCTGCCCTGCAGCCGTGAAGTTCGACGGAATCAACTGCGATAGATGCCGCCAGCGTGGCATCGTGGGCAGGCGCTGGAAGTGCGCGGTGTGCCTCGACTACGACCTCTGCTCCGCGTGCTACATGAGCGACGAGCACGACCAGGACCACGCCTTTCTGCGATTCGACGAGCCCAGGGCTGAAGGGTGAGGATCTTTATAGACTCGTTTTTGAAGATTCATATGCGGAGGTACGGTGCGGAATCACTATCCAGCTTTTATTACTGCACCGGCATAAAACATCCGAGAGCCAACATTTGCGACCAAAGAAGAGCAAAATAGCGACGACTGCGTTCTGCTTTCAACTATGCTGTCGTACAGAAAGCAGGAGTCGTGGTAGCTGTGACAAGAGTACTTGGAACGCGCTAATCTCAACTGCGGGATGATATAGCTGCGGAAACCATGCTCAAGAACCATTCTGAAGCGACACAGCCGTAAAGAAAGTAAGGAATAAATTATTTTCCATGCCCGGCCCGGCGCTCTAACCAAGATATTACTGCCAAGGCTCTGAGTTTCTATAGCACTCCATGAACGCGCTGTATTAGGAGGAACAGTATTATGTCCAAGGTTTTTTGTCAGCTGCCTCAAGACCAGCTTGCACTGTAATGTGAAGAGCGGAAATAGGTTACGCTGCGAAAAGTTTGTGCAATGGCTTATCTGTGCAAGCTGAAAGGTTGTGCGCAACATAATGTAGTGTTTCGAGCATTTCGCCTGAGAATTTTCTGAGAAAGAAAAGAAGTCTTGGGCTGTGAGAAACCTGCTATTTTAATTCGTGTATCGTTTCAGGGTACGTGTACTGCGGAGAGAGGTTTCCAAAAATACGCATTCCAGGGCTGATTCTATGGGAGAGAAGAATGCGTGTGAAGACCGGAGGATGAAAGAACTGGGTGAGAAATTGCTAGATTGATGATTGCGTTTCTTATCTTTTTCACGTGACGTGAGTCCAAACTCTCACTGAAAAAAAAATACTCATCTGTTCGATTACAGGTGCCTTCTTTGTCGACAAAAACACACAAAGAGTTGGGTGTATTCTTGTGATATAGAAATGGAGAGTGTTCCAAAAGTTTGTTTATTTGCCAGGGCTCTTAGAAACCCCTTTGCATATCATCAATGTGAGCACGCCTAGCAATAACTATTTGCGATATGAGAACTAAAGAGACCTCTGTCCAGAACTTCCAGTTCTTGTATGGCCATGTCTGTACTTTGTCATTTATTTTGCTGGCACCAGAGTGTAAGGTATATCTTGAGCCAGCAAAGCGATAACTTAAGTGTGAAAGCATACTGAATGTTTGACAGGTTTTAACATGCGTGCTCATGTCACTGTTTTAGTTGTGGACCGCAGGCGTACAACACCTCAATCTCAATGTATTGTTCTTTCATTACATATAATGGAGGAGATAAGGCAAAAAGCTGCGTACGCAGCTTGACTAAGGCCTTATCCCCTCAAAGGCAAAACAGTAGTGAACACAGACCGAACACCGATCAGAAACTAGTAACAAAGAATAATGAAGACAATAGTTACAAATGTAGAATAGATTCAAGTATCTGCGCAAAAGAAAAACAAATTTCAGTAAGGAGCAAACACAAAATTCAGTGATAGGCCAAGTCGACAATGTACACAATGAAGAAATTATGGGTACGGAAGGAGCATGAGTAGCACAGCATATTATGACGTGAAGCAATGAAGGCACATAAAAATGTCTAGCACATCATTTGACATAGGAAAACAAAGGAAAAAACGGTTAGGTTCTTACTCGCTGAGCATTAAAAATAGCGATAAGGACACAAAAGTATGGTACAGCTGCACATTGCTTAAGATATAAAACTAATAAGGACATTACAAAAATAGTGTCGTGAATTATCATGAAGGAAAAAAAGTTGTTTTAAATGTTTGAGGTGAATGTTAAGAATGTCTATATTTTCTTGAAGAAAATTGTTGAGAAGAGTTGGTATCTGATATTTTAGACATTGTGTTGCATAATTAGTTCGATAATGCTCTACTTTCCAGTATAAGAGATTTCGCGTATTATAACCCGATGGCTCTTTGATTTCCAACTCACCAAGGTTAATAAGATAATTATTGTGCTGTAGGTTGCCACGAATCAAACATTTACAAAGCTGGTATCTATGTGTATCATTAACGCTTAGCAAATTCAAGTTATGAAGCAAGGGTGCAATCGGATGATCATAGGCAGACCGGGTCATGACACGGATTGCCTTATTTTGGAGCCGGGACAGTTTTAACTTGTTGCTTAGTGTGGTAGTACCCCATACAAGAATGCAATAATTTATGTGCGACATGAACAGAGAATTGTATAGGATTAATGCTATTTTCTGAGGAAGGTAGTCTCTATGGCGATGAAAAATACCTACCATGTTTCCTAACTTGGAAGCTATGTGGTCCACATGTTTGAGAATGTTTGAGAATATGGTCTCTAGATCGCGGGCGCCTGCTGCAGTTTCTGCTTGAGCACAAAAAATGCTAGAGACATAATGGAAAGACTCCTGCAGGACAGTGATCTGTGGCAGCTGTCGCACTGTGATGTCCTATAGGGCTGATGTGTTCTTGTCACCTACGAATACTTCTTTGCTGGAGTTGTTCATATGATAAATTTTGTTTTTGAAAAAGATCACCATCAACGCATGCTTCTTTCTTGCCTTGCTGTTCTGTTTAGTCATATGGCTGTAGCAAATGTGTCGCCCGTGAGAGACAAACCGAAGGAATGCGAATGGCAATGCCTGAGAAAAGACAGCCAGAAAACTAAGATGTGGCAGGAACTTTTTACGTTCATTATCTGCCGATCTTAAAAGCAGAATCAACGCTTACGACAATACAACAGGAAAAAATCACAATACACAACCGCTGGACTTATATTCGACTGTGCTGTGTCTTATCGCTTGTAACCCTTGTGCTATTACATTTTCTGATTTTTTTTTTCAAAGTCATCCAGAAGCAACAAGCCGAAGCTCCAACTTCAGCTATCCTATGCCCGTTTTCTGCCACATGCAATCCCTAGCAGATTCTTCGCAGTGACTGCTGTCGACAAAGTACAGCTTACAAGACAGACCCAATATTCCGTTGCTTTCTTTGCCGACTTACAAAAAAAAAAATCTACCGTGTTTTTTTTCTGTGTGGCGTTCTCGCAGAACGAAAACCAAAAGACATCACTGCCGGAGACCATGATGCCCGTGACGAACTTGTGACGAAGCTGCGAGAGCTGCAGGATGCCGTACAGTGCGCCATCTGCATGGAAGGACAGCGGAACGTGGCCTTCCTGTGCGGCCACAGGTCTTGCGCAGATTGCGCCGAGCACCTCAGCGTTTGCCACATGTGCCGCTTACCGATAACGATGAAAATTACCCTTTATTAGTATAGTGTACAATAAAGGGCATTGTACACACGGACCCACTGCCAAGTGCGTTCAGTATGAAGCGCCTGCGTTGTGTGTGTCTTTCTTTGTCCCTTGTCCCATTTTGCGCTACACTCACATAACATGGATCACCGTTACCGACTCGCCCAAGTTTCTAACCTTGTGAATGAAGAGTTAATTAGTCCGAAGGCGGGATTGAGTACTGCGTTTAGGATTTTTTTTCTTCTTTGAATCGTTGTCAGTAGAAACGGCGCACCGGGAGTACGATTCAATTAATACAGTTTGCAGTGTTTGACTGGCTAGAAGTAACTAGTTCCTGTGCGCGAATTGGACGTTAATTTAATGCAATATTTCCTACAGGACAAAATCCAGAGCTGGCTTTGCAAAGTGTTCGATAATGCTGATGAGTGTGGCTGAAGATTGCTCAATAAAATGTTTTCACTTTAACTCGAAAAATAGGGCTTTTTGGCAAACATTCATCATCAATAGCGCGAACAAGTGGACAAAGAAAGGAAGCTCTATGGGAAGACTTTTCTCTTCGAGTGCTTTCCAGAAAGCAAAAAGGTGTGCTTCTGACACTGATTTTTACTGGTCATATTGTTGATAACCCGATTTCGTTGGAATGTATACAGTAATAAGCGCAATGGTTGCATTGGGAGCTCGCTAGTACAAGTTGGGAATTCATTAGTCGGACTTTCGCTGGGACCGCAACGTCTGACATTTTGCAGCGCAGGCGCGAAACTTGGTCGCAGTGAAGTCGCAATTCACCGCGCGAAAGCTGAAACAACGCTGTGTGATGCTGTGGGCACTCCGGGTGGTAATCGCACCTTTCTGATTACAGTCAACTTTACGGTCAAGGCGTGCAGCCAATGCTAGAAAATCTGGGTTTGACTTTTTGAGACCTGCTTTCGTATCTAGACTTTAGGACGAACAGGGTCAGCAAAATTACGCCAACTTTTCTTATTACTTCGCAGGTGAGTGCAGAGCTGGACTCATTATTAGAGATCGAATTTTCGGTAAATGCCTTTGTTTTTCAATGCATCGTAGCCGCACCATTTTTATATATTGCCACAAATTAGGCACCCACAATACATGTAAAACTGTTCTTGCAGTGTCTATAAATGTCAATTTTTGTCGTTAGTGCCTGTACATGCCTATTTCCGACATTGGTACCTAAATATGTCCTCTTTTGCATAAACGAACCCTGAAATACAGTACGCTTTTGCTGTTTGCTGGACACAAACGGATCTGGAGCAGCACAAGAAACCGCACGGCATCAGGCAAGCGTCCAACGCCGGAAGCCGTCAACCTCAAGGCAATCGTTCTTAACAGAAGTCTTTAAGAACGATAAGAAGAATGCTTTCTAGGTTACTTTATGTGAAGCCTTAGTGGCTGCGAACATTTCATGGGCAAAAGTAAATGATCCGGTGTTCAGACCGTTTCCACAGAAGCACTGCAATGAGAACGTGCCGTCGAAATCTGCAGTGCGAACATGCCCAACAATTTGGTGCGAAAAGTTTGAAAACTAGAGAATTGTAAGATTCTTTTATGGCAATATTGAGGGTAGTGGTTCATTTTTCTGATACGTAGCAAAATCTTTCTTTTAAACTGTTTCCATCGATTGCATCGAACAGTTAAAACTCCCATAGTAAACCAATAGGGAACGCTTTTCACAATAGCAGAAACGTTAATAGAAAAAGAAATTAACGACTGCCGTCGGGTGGTAAGCGGATATATTGACTGTTGTAGTGAAGTCTTGCATTATATGAAGCAATTGCGTTCATGACAGGTTTCTTGCTCAAAAATGATTTTGTCCAGAATTGTTGGGTTTGCCTGCCTCCGACGACTGTATGAAGAAAGCCTTGGAAAGACACGAGATGACCTCGGCAAATCCTGTGTTTGGGTCTCCGTAGATGAAATAATGGATGTGCAGGTAAGCTTTTCCCTGCACGAAACCCTGCAAGGAAGTGGGGTTCTCTAATTCCCTGCAGGGAAGCAGGGAACCTCATCCTCCTGCCTCCTGGCAGGAAAACGTGAAGACGATGAGACGACAAGGCCTTTCCTTTTATGCTCTAAGCCTCTGCAGATGACCAAGGATGAAACTATATCTTGTTTTGTTAACCAATCGTTGAAAGTTATCTACTCAAATGGCATGAAGAAAGTAAGGTTGTGCTTCTTTACACGGATGCGGCAACGTATACATGCAAAACTACCCACTTCTGCTGGATGCGTTCTACCCGCAGATGGTCTATGTCACCTGCCTAGTACATGGGCTTCAGCGTATTTGTGAAGAACTCGGAAAGCATCTCAGCGACATCAGCAAACATACTGCATCAGGCAAGGGTGCGTTTCTCAACGCGCCTTCCGTGTGCGCTTGTTGGAAGAGATGTCGGAAGCGCCTCCCCAGCCGGATCCTATCGTTACATGTTGGGGAACGTGGCTCGAAGCCATTGAACACAACGGCCACCTTTCTGACCGTTTCTCAAGTGACGAGGGTGCTTCAGTCAGGAGGGCTCAAGCTGCCCTCTCTCAGAAAAACCGCCGAGGAGACCTCACATACTTATGCCCCAACTTTCTCGCGAACACTCTAAAAAACTCTGAAATAGGGTGGTAGAACCCTCACTGCCAACATCGGACTAAACGAGAACGTACAGCAACAATCGCTACTCTTCCTAACGGAGAGGTTGCTGAAAAGGTCCCTTCCAATCAGTTGCAGTCCGTCTTTGCTCAAAACGGGGAGTTTTGAGTTCTCAAGAAAATTTATTTATTTATTTATTACAGGTACCTCTAAGGCCCTTGGGTGAGGGCTTTACATGAGCGATACTCCAGGAGTAGCGGCTTGTGAACATTCTAGGATAGCGAAGAGCATAAAACCATCGAATGTTTCTTAAGTACAAGTACGCTCCAGTAACATACGTTGTTGTCGAGCATTCCTTTTCAGCTTACAAGCTAGCTGATCAACCTAGAGATCATTAAATATTCGCAATTTCAACATAGCCGGATAACCCTGATTTTAACTTAGCTATAATAGGTAAATTTTAGCGGAAGAAAAAATAACTACACATGCACACTGTTTTCGTTTAAGAAAACAGAGGGTTGGCATATTTTTCTGACCATACCAGCTGCCCTGCTGAGGCAGACCACACGGCCTTTGAAATATACCGTTTTCCAACCAGCCGGACTTTTCACGGTAGTTATTGAACTGTACTGCAACAATCAACGCCTGGTCTAACCGGTTCCAGCCTGAAGAAACGCCGGGAGCGCCGGCCGGCAGCAATTTGCCAGTCTTCTGAGGCGTTACTTCTTGCTCATGGTTCGTTTGGATCAAGTTGACGTATTTTGAAACAGCTAAGAAACGTTCGTAGCGTCCATATCACTGCCTCCCCTTCAGTTTGCCTGGCTAAATTGACATACAAGTAAGTACTACAAGAAGGTCGCTTTGCACCATGGAATGCTGGAGTATTGGTATACTTCTATTGGAAGTTAGAACGACGCTAGAAACAAACGTTTTTATCAATACCAATGCACAGAGTGTAGACCGGACAGAAATAATCAGTGTGGCAGACATTGTCGTCGCAGATACGTAAGGAGTGCACATGGTGGTATATTTCAGACGACAATATAAAGGCTCACATGGTCAATGCGAGTAAGTCTCTACAGAAAAACGGTGCTCGATCATTTCAGTACCCTGTGGAGTGCGCTCCGCAAGCCATGTGTGACCAAGGGACTGAGAAGGTCCCAGGCAACTCTGCTACATCGAATTCGCACGGCCTCTTCTCGCATTCCTGCCTGGACGCATAAGACGGGCATGGCATCGTCTCCGCTATGTTCTTTATGTGGTGTGTGCGAGGGCATCGAACATTATATTATGTACTGCCCAGAGTACAACGCGGAGAGGTATGTGATGTTCGCTTCCTTCAAGAAGACGGGAACAGTTCACAGTACATTCCAGGGCATTGTCTACCAGAGTGGGAACCAGACATGCAGAAGGGAGGCTGCACGCCTTCTTTTAACATTTCTGGAGGCCACTGATCTTGTTTCTAAATGGTGACAGCAGGAACGGACTATGGTCTACTGTGATTAAATGTGTGCGTAGATGGTGTCTTCTCGAGTGGACTATGTTATACTGTGAGTGAATGTGTGCATGGATTGTGGCACTGCAATGGACTATGTTCTATTGTGACTGAATATGTGCAAATATGGTGACTTCTGGAGTGGACTGGTGTAGACTGTGTGGAGTGAATGCGCGCATAGATGGTGACTGCGGGAGCTGAGTATGTGCTATTATAAGTGACTATGCGCTTAGCGAGGTAGATCCGACAGGTTTTAGAACATTATTAATATAGAAGTGACGTTACGGTGGAGCAATTGCCGGCAGAATAAGCAAGGCTAATCCCACCTGTAGCATTCAACACCTCAATTCAACTCAGCAAGTGAAACCAATTTCCCTTTGAAACTATCCAATATTTTCCATGCTACTACAGGAACGGGCCGGAAAATACACTACAATGGCACTTAAAGTTAACCGTCCATCCAGATCCCGAGAACAAAGTTAAGCACGATACATGCGTACGCAGTTTACCCCCAATGCAGCGATCGTTTCACAGCCACCTGTCAGTGGACGACTTAGCGGTGCACTTGTTAGAGCCATTTCTCACCCTCCACATCCTAATTATCGTTTCGTCGCTACCGCAGAGCTCACTAATGACTACAATCTACCATCAACCTCGCCTAAATCTTCTCGTCACATTCGAGCGGCCCTGCGGTCATTTAGTTGTATTTTTTTCAATGACTTTAATAAATGCATTTGGGAAATGGGTCCGAGACCCATTTTCCATGTATTTCACGCCACAGTGGCTGAGTACTAGGTCAGGGGAAAGCTTGTGCCCACTGTATCACCGTTGGGTACCCAGCGGCACCGGGGGTCGATCCCTGCACCTCCTGCATGTTCTACGAAAACTGTCTTTCGCCTTTCATATTTCGAGCTACGTGGATAGACGTAGTGCTAAAGCGCTATTTCATTTGTCCTGGATCTATAAATGAAACTTTCTGCTCTTGCAAGCAACCACGATATTGGCATTACGCGCTTCAACCTGTCTCTTCCGTTTCGGCTTCGTCTATAGTACCTTTTTTTAACGGCTTAGTGACACTTCTTATGCCTCTTCATTTTCTGCTGTGTGCTATCCATCTTACCACTCGTGTTCCTTCAGAGATTCCTCCCTTTCGCTTTTTTCGTTTTTTTTTTTTGCTCATGTTGTTTTCCGAACAATATTTTAAAGATATGAACAAGAAATTTGCGGGAACACAAGGTCATTTTTGGAATATAAACGTCTCCATCGCTTGTTGCGGTTACTTTAGTGAGTTATGTCTGGCTAATAATATCGCTGCGCCTGCAGGAAGCATGTCGTAACTGTGTCGGTGAGCAAGTTTAAGCTAGGTGAGCATGGCAATGTTTATTTTAATTATTAGTTATTTAGAAATACTGCAGGCAGCAGTGCTGGCCAGGCAGGAAAACGTTACAGATTGTAAGGTAGCAAACAACACGTGAAAGCGTTCACATCAGTGCACTGAACAATAAAGGCACGTAGGCGGTTCCATTGTTCTAGTGTAAAGGAAAAAAGACTGAATTGTTTATTCCCGGCAATACATGGCCGGATTACTTTTCTATCGTTCAGTATTGTTAAACGGTGCGGTTGAAAAGATAAGTTTGATAAATCATATAGGTAAGCATGTTACACCTAAGTTTTCAACGCAGTGGAAGCCCGTTGGGAGCAAGGATCGTATGCATTGTATGTCGTGCTTAGCGTAGGGAAGGAATCAGAACGAATCTCCGTTTATTTGAACTTTGCTTTCTGCCTTGGATTTTAAGTAGAATGCACTAGTAACCATTAAAATTTATGTCGCTTCTAGTTGTATTTATTGCGGATTCCACTCCAAGCATTTTTCCCAAGAAATATCTGTACAAACAACCGGTGGTTATAATATTCCGCGGCCTTTCATCGCAGACGGATAAAAGTAAACATAGCAGAACGCACTGCGGTACCAGAACAAAGATTTAAGAGGACCCTGTGAATTAATGCAGAAGTATTTTGTTTTCTTTATAGTAAAAATGAAAATTATTTTTTTTTTTGGAAAGGAAATGGCGCAGTATCTATCTCACATCTCAGCGGACACCTGAACCACGCCGTAAGGGAAGGAATAAAGGAGAGAGTGAACGAAGAAAGGAAGAAGGAGGTGCCGTAGTGGACGGCTCCGGAATAATTTCGACCACCTGGGGATCTTTAACGTTCACTGACATCGCAATGCACACGGGCGCCTTTGGGTTTCGCCTCCATCGAAACGCTGCCTCCGCGGTCGGGTTCCAACCCGGTTACTCCGGATCAGTAGCCGAACGCGATAACCACTATGCCATCGCGGCGGGTTTCTTTATAGGCAGGTGTTTTATTCCTGGGGAAGGCAAGGCGGCATTGCTGAACGGTGACTGCTGAAAGAGAGCAACAAAGAGCCTAATTACATTAATTGGTAGGCTAACCTTTTGGTTCCGACCGTGTGCTCGTCCAGTTGGCGTATTTGGACTTTATGAATGCTGCCATGGTCTTCCAAGTGCCACCCGAACCCCTTTATGGTGGGCTTGACATCGATGCCGGGTGAGGGACCCTGCTATACTTCACAGGCAAGGCCTGCCTGGCCATATCTCTGACAGCTGTCTCTATATGGCCCGTGCCAATCTACCCTGGGGGTAGGGCAGTCTTGAGGCCTCGAGGCTACCACGAATTTCTCTTCAGGTGCCTATTAATGCCTTCATGTCCAAGATTTTCTGGCAAAAATTTTGAAAATTGAAAAATTGTAACACTTTTATGGAAATATTGAAGGTAATGGTCCATTCTTCTGATATGCAGCAAAATATTTTTTTAAAGTGTTTCCATCGATCGCACCGAACAGCTAAGGCTGCCTTTGAAAACCAATAGGGAACGCCTTTGACGAAAGCAAAAACGTTCATAGAAAAAAAATACCATACTGCCGTCTGGTGATCTGCCGATATATTGATTGTTGTAGTGAAAGCTTACATGGCCCCTCCCATGTCCTTCCATTAACCCCGTCCTTTGCCAGCTGCGGCTACCGTATCCCCGAAAACTTCTTAATCTCATTCGCCCATCCAACTTGCTGCATCCCCCTGCTACGCTTGCCCAAGTTTATTCCCTCACTTACTCTGCCCGCTTCCGCTCTCTTAACGTTACACCTGTAATTTTTATTTCCATAGCTGGCTGCGTTGTCCTTAACGTAAGCTCAGCCCTTTTCGTTGGCCACCTCCAGGTTTCTGCCCCATGGGTGAGTACCGGTAATATAGAGCTGTTGTGTAGTTTTCTCTTAGGGGATATTGGTAAACAGCCATTCATGATCTGAGAGAACCTGCTATATGCACTCCACCCCATTAAAAATACTCTCTGAAACGCGGCACCATCCGGAAGTTCAGCACTTTACAAGCCAAATGCTGCTGCAAGCTTCCGCTGCGATGGAGAGGCAGGGGAATACAGGGTCAGGAAAAAGGGTATTCCCCAATATTCGGCTCACGTAGTTGGCACTGTTTACACAGTGGACGTTAATATAGTGTTTATCACAGCCAACTGAGGAGGTCGTCTTAAGTTGTCACATGTGCGTACCCAGAGCCAGAATGGATCAGAAGGAAAATGGAGATCGAAGTGAGACAGCATTGTATTTTCAGGGCCTTTTTAAGCAAAAAATTTGGCATTTTTAAACCGCCACATCATAAATTGAAATATAAATGCACTAACATGAAAAATAGGCACTTGTAGGCACTATAAAAGCAGTAACATCCATCCCCATTCCATTACTGCTAAAAAATTAAAACTGCAATGCCGAGCACATATGTCTTTCCTTGCCTTTTGTATTTTCTTTTTGTGATCGCAGTTTACTGGAATTTCGTACTTCTGGAAGCCCCTTCATAAGAAAAAAAAATGGCCGTGCTAGAAAACAAGTGTTTCAGAAGTTAACGTCTATATAGTTTGCATGGCTACATTTTCAGACCCCTTGTTCACTCTGTATGCCTTTAATATATTCATTTATTTTTTATCATTTTCTCGAGTTGTTGAGCTTCTCTTCAGTTCCACAAACTGCGACATCGCTGGTTTCTAACGGGTTCGCGGTTCCCGTCAAGCCAACTATTTTGTTGAGTTTTCTGCCGCGCTCCCAGCACCATCAAGCGGTGCTGAATAAAGAAATTGGATTGAATATAAAATTGTGGTCAACACCTAATTTTTCTCATATATGAAAATTATGTGGCTACTATACCTAGAAAAAAAATCGGCATTTGCCTAAAATTCGGCCTGCTTTCCTAGGGAGTGATATATACACTGTGGGACTACGTCAACTCCCTTATCGTTCGCCACAGCACTTGTTGAGTCAGCAGGCGCACCGCGCATTGCAATAGCGACACGCTGCCTATGGAGGACTGATAAACGATCGGACATAGGTATGGGCGCCGTGCTCACGTCTCCTGCCCGGCGCATGCGCAAACCACTTCTGGTGAATGCATGGCAGCTCAGGCGCACGGTGTGCGCGCCTCGAAAGTGTGCATGGGGCACAAGCAGAGCGTAGGCATATTTGACAAACTACGCCTGGCTCCCTAATACCTGTGCTACACGGGCGTTTCGAATGCCTTCCAAACGATTGTCATTCGACTCGACTGCCAAACCTGCGCTGCTACGCGACGTTTTTGAACGGCATTCGGTTCACATGACATTCGAGTCGACGGAGCTCCGCGGAGACATTCGAGATTTTGGAATGCCTTCGAGGCGCAAGCGCGACTACTCTCTACCGCAGCGTCTTCGCGCCATAGGTGGCGGCATAAGTTTTGGAGAGCAAATACGTTCGTTAAACGATGAAATTCTAAATACTATTTATATACACTACACGGATATTTTCCAGAAGTTTTGTTAGCAAGCAAATATTTACCGCATACTCTGGAACCCATCGTAGGAAAGAAAGGCAGCCATTTTGGCCCGGTGCCAGTTTTTTCACTTTGTGCTGTTGCTTTTGCTGTGTTTTGTCTTTTTATTTTGTGTGCGAGTGAGTCTGTGCGCTTGTGTGTACATTTTAAGTGAGCTTTTTTTTATTCAGTAAAGTTGATTGCACTTTTTAGTTTTTTGCGACACACACAGGAGATAGAGCCCAATGTAGCCAACAGACCGCGCACAAAAAATGGCAGGGCTATGGGCTTGGGCCTCTGTTAGAACAGAGGCGTTTAGTAATCAATAAATAGTAAAATTTATTAGAAATGACATATTACTTTTAAAAGTAGCAATTTTGTAGCGGACTAACTATACAAATTAATTGTTGCTGCTATATTTGTTTAAAACAAAACTTGACGGCAGCAGCGCCCCTGTAGCTTGGCGGCAGAATACTGAAGCTTTCGAATGCTTTTAGAATAGTCGTGTAGCACCGTGCGGGTCCGTCCAGTCCGAATGCCATTCGAAGGTTCGAATGCCGTTCGACTCGAATGTCAGTTCAACGTACCCGTGTAGCTCAGGTATAAGACTTTGTTTGCAATGAGCAACGACGTAACGAATATGTCGTCAGATTCGGAGCCTCAAGCATTGCCTGAAGTGGCGCATTCGATCCTGAAAAGAAAATTTTCTTTCATCTTCCTACACGCTGGGGAGAGGTTCGGAAGCAGTAGTATTCGTGGGATTCGGGCTCATTGTCCCAATTGTCCCAAGTCCGAGCAATTTCTTCGACGGAAGCCACGCAATTCACTTGCCGGCCTACAAGCATCCGCGAGTGCACGCTGGTACTGATAGTCTGATGCCTGAAAGTATACAAAATTTTGGCCAGGCCTGCAAGTTTTGATTTCCCAGCTTTTTGCCTGACTTCCTGAAGATTAAATAATTTTTCTCGAAGAGTCTGGAGCTGTTTTCACGAAGTCAGTGGTGCCGGCTACAGAAATCCCTGCAGGAGACAATTGTTGGCCCTAGAAAACAGGAGCACTACTTAAAAACAAGAAATAAATATGAAATTGGCGAAGTTCTACAATGCGCCTACGAAATGCTGTCTGGTGCTTAATCTTTTTCTTCTCTCGCGCGATGGAATTACTTTATTAAAGTATACTGTAGCTGAGTTGTAGTTGAGGAAACAGCTTCTATTGATAAAAAAAACAGTTGGACAGAATCATATTTTTTAAAGAAGAGGGCTTTAATTCTGTGAATGTGGAAGTGAGCGCCGCGCTTGAATTCGTAAAGTTTTGGTGCCACTTGCGTTAATCATTGTGAAATAGGGGGTTTGAAATATACACACAAAAATTTGCTGATTTTCCCAGACCGTAAAAAATAATAATGCATGCGTAAAAGGGATAAACACCCTTTTTGTGAGGTCAAACAATGCACCGAATAGTTACTATGGCTAAACAATTGACCCGGATAATATTTTGATCAATAGTTTGTATTCATAACGAAGGTTAAAAAGCAGCTATGTGTTGAAGGCAGAGTATAAGACGCACAGTGGTATAGGTTTAAGGACAACGAATATGTGCATAAACATTATTTTAATATTATCCGCACACTTCCACTGTACTTCATTCGCATGCAACCCCGGCTGGTGTTATTGGGTTAGGTTTTCCCATTCGCCGCCTATTTCAATTGACCTTGTTCTAGTTTTCTTCATCACTTCTTGTTAAATTAAGACGCCAGCCAGTTCGGTATGAGCTGATGGCGCTTAAAGGTAAAGGAAGAAGAACAAGTGTCTTTTGCACATATACGCCAAACATGTTGGCTGATGTGTCTACTCGCTGCGTGCACATTTACAACACATGGCGGCAGCGCACTAAATAGCCCTGAAAGCGGCACTGAAGGTGGGCACACGCTGCAGTCTGAGGTGGCGACATTCAGCTTTCAATGAATGCCTCCGGATGAATTGAGCTTCGGACGCCCAAGTCAGTGGCCATCACTTAAACGTTGCTTCGAGAGTTTTCGAGTCATGAGCAGTCTCGCCGCGAAGCCCGCTGATGAACAGATGTACGCACTAGTCTCATCGGGAGCATGGCTTCGAACGCCACCGCGGCCGCCATGTATAAAGTTACCGTGCATGAGGTGTTCAAACGGAAACACCCGACACGTCTTGCGTCCAGGTACAAAATAATAATAATAATTGATTTTGGGGGAAAGGAAATGACGCAGTATCTGTCTCGTACATCGTTGGACACCCGAACCGCGCCGCAAGGGAAGGGATAAAGGAGGGAGTGAAAGAAGAAAGGAAGAAAGTGGTGCCGTAGTGGAGGGCTCCGGAATAATTTAGACCACCTGGGGATGTTTAACGTGCACTGACATCGCACAGCACAAGGCCGCCTTAGTGTTTTTCCTCCATAAAAACACAGCCGCCGCGGTCGGGTTCGAAGCCGGGAACTCCGGATCAGTAGTCGAATAACGTTTACTATTTCAGTCCAGTTCCCAGCGCCGCCAGCGCGCAGCATCAGCCGCGAGGTGTCGTCTTTCGAGCAATGCTCGATCGGCCAGCCTCTGCAGCGTCTCTTGCTCTCTCGTCGTCATCGACGTCACGGGCCGAGTGACTCGCAGCCTGCTGTGCAGTGCGTCGGTAGTGTTAGGGCGAGTATTACACCATAGTTGAGCAACGTGCATAAAACAAAGCGCTGCTACAACAAAAATACATGAAAACAGGATATAGCTGATACTCGCTTTACGTCAGTCACTTCCCTGTCGGCGCGCCCCCGGTGTAACCGTGCACGATAAGAAAACTGCACAGATGACGCTTGGGAGTGGCCGCGGCGGCGGCGACAAAAGAAAGCTGTATTTTGCGCGCTGCTGTTTATATCAGCAGGCAGTAGCAGCAGCAGCCAAAGCTGTGACGAGGGGTACAAAGCCACGTAGAAGCAGGTAGAAGCAGCGAAGCAAAACAGAGCTCACTGAAAGGGTAAGTGGACGACCGTATACTTAAGCATGCTGAGACACTCAATCTTTATTGTTGTGTGTGTGCTTGCGGTAAACTCACCCTAGAATGCCAGACTGATTGGGCAGCGTACACTAGTTGTGGCACTGCGGCCGTCAAAAGGTTCCCAGCATGAAGGTTTAGTAATGTGAGGCTGCACTCGACTGGATTTTCGTGGTGACATCGAACTCTTCTCACACCTAAATTTCCTCAGAGGGCGACTACTACAGAAATTTTGTTTCAAATTTAAGAATTAGGACTAGGCTACCAGGCAGCACTCAGCATTAAAATAATGTAATATATTGATATAAGTTCGTTTTGTAAGTTGCAGTAACGCTACATGCTACGCTGCGATGTTATTTTAATGTTAGAAATTAAAAAAATAACGTTGTATTTTAAGCTATAACCGTTAGCTTAACACTCAAAGTTTAAACTGTGCTAATGATGTGTTCTTTATGTTAGGTACTTAACGTTAAAAATTAACAAATAACATTATATGTTTCATTGTTGACATTGAATTGCTGTTCAAACTAAACCTCTCCTCACAATGTGTTTTAGTTAGTATTATAATTTCTGGATCAAAACCGTAAATACAAAACAGCTGAAAAAAATAAATATACCTGTTTTATAAATATAAAACATCGTGAAAAAAAATGAATGTTTCATGTATAGCCGAAGGAAATAGAGAAGATATGAAGGCTGCTTATGACAAAGAAATCTCGAACACCAGCAGTGAAATGCTTAGTGTCAATACTGTGCTGCAAGCTGCGTGAAAAAAAAAAATAAATGCCTCTTTCATCGGAAAAACCACCTGTGACTCAGTGGTCACAAAGCCGGGCTTCAGCTCGTTTATGCTTGTGTTGCTGTCGAGAAGAGAGCAAATTCCAGGAATGATAAATACGCTGATAGGTCTGGCATGTTTTGTTCAGGTGGAGTGGTAATACAGTCGTGTGACGTACGTGCGTTTGTAGATATAATGTGGGACAAATAACGTAAAAAGATTATATGAAGTAATCGCGCCGGTAGATCGGGAATGTCTGAAGCTCTACGTGGAGCAGTTTCAACGACATCGTACGAGCGCCTGTCCAACCAGTTTATAAGGAAACTTTTTAATCTGCCGTCAGACCCTCCTCTGCAACTACCAGTAAGAATTCACGCTTTCCATGTTTCTCCTGAGTGCTTCTCTTCGGACGTATAATCATTCCCATGCCCATTCTTGGCTCGTTCCTGTGTATAGAATAATAAAACGGGACTCTTCACTGCGAATTTCTACGAATTGATGAGTGAGCTAACCTAGATACGAATTACAGATTATTCTCGTCTCCTGATTGGTCGTGTGTGAGAAAACAAATTTTCTTGCGGAGGCATGCGGAGGCGTTCCCGCTTGTGTCCTGCAGAAAAGTCCTACCTTAAAACGTCTGAATATTTTGGTAGCACCAACATACAATATAATGTGCATTTGATCGTAACCCCTCAACCATTTATACGAATGGGACTTTCTACGTCGTCTCGTACTGAATTGCGCGTCACTTTAAACGGCTTTTTTTTCTCTTCTAGTTACAGATGCGGGCGTTATCCCCCAAATTTATTTATACTTCAGGTTTTGACCACGACTGTAAATGGGAGTTTAATCTTATCCTGTAATGAGCTTGACAGCAGTATAAATGAGAGACTCATCTGCGAACATTCTTGTGATTATGGCAGGCACAGCGATGGTGAACCTTATAAATATTAATTGGAAACCAAACTGGGCTTAACAATGACTTCCGGAACTCGGGCCCAAATAACTGTAAACTCAGCGTCGTTGTCTTCAGCGCGTTGGTTGTGGTTTGAGAGGTGCGCTGGCTCCGAGGATATTTCTTTGGAATTCATTGCGGTAATCATACGCTCGCCAATCATTTTCGAAGCAATTAAATGTGGGAAGCTTTGTTTTTCACAAAATTCTCTTTTAGAGCATTTAAAAAAGTTATATTCCATATCTTCGTCGAGAGTAGGTGTAAGCATGAAATTCACTGCAGGAAAGGCGCAGCACATCCAGTATGGGTCGTAGACTGCAGGCGCACTAATGCATTTGGTCAGGACTGTTGGCAGGTGAAGGTGTCGCTGCCGTTTGTAATGTCCGACCTGGGATACACGCATGTTCTCCCCGATTGATTTCGTGGCTAACGAGCCGCCGCCTTCAGCCAGCTCCCTTTCACCCCTTTCAATTACACAGCGCCTTGGCGTCCCTCGCTGCTTCTGAAACTTTGTCAGTCGCAGCTTTCAGTGACTGTTTCCTGTTAGGTACCGACCAGCTAGCTCCTCTTGCTGTTTGACGCGCCATTGCGTTAGCCCGCTCTTCTCCAGTCTCTTGGATGCGCTATATGCTCCCGTTGGCAACATTGGCGAGCCTTTCTATCTTTTGACTCATCTGGCTCCATTACACAGCCACGGTGGCACTCCACAGCTGCAGAGCATCTGAACTAACGGAAGAAAGGCGGTGACGATTCAAATACGTGCGTAGCGCGAGAGGCTACGGCGATGACCGAGTAGTCTAACGCGTTGAGTAATGAAGCTTTTTTGTTTGAGCTGGTGTTGGTTGGAATCCCGCTCATGGCTATGGTGTGGGTAGGCATTTTTCTGTTAGATGTAACTGAGGTAGAAAATTTTCGGATTTTTTTCATATGATTTGGCTTCATGTTCAGCCTTAGGTTCACCGCAGCTTGCGAATGATGTGTAATGAATTTGTCCAGAATGGCAGTAAAAGCCTGTGATAATTTCAAACAAAGAGAAATAGTGAGAAATCCAAGTAAACGGGGCGCCATTATTGTTGCATGAGAATTTTTTATGGGTCATCAACGAAAAACCATAAATAAGATAACATAAAATGGCAATGTGCTGGAAAAATAGGCAAACAAATTTACGTTAAATGTTTACTGCGGCTTGAGCATGGGCCGACTAATATCGCACATAAATGTTAGTGTTATCTTTTATTGCAAGCAAATAACGGCAGAAATAACTTGACTCATTTCTCTTTCAGCGTTCTACTTGACATGGCTAGCCAAGAGAAGCGAAGTGAGTACACTCTGTCCATGCTCTAGGAAACTTTCTGTTTGGTATATCGTAAACATTTAGTTAATGTTCAGTATTTGTAAGGTTTTTGAGAGCTGCTCTTACAAGGCAACTTGCTGGATGGGTGGTTAGCGGCACGAGAGAAAGGCTTTACATCTGCTTTGATCTGCCGCCGAGAGAGCACAGAGTGCGTGACGAAATGGCGTGCATGTGCATAGAGTTAAGTTTGCGTGCTTGTCCCAGAAGCATAGAAGTGCGGGGAGAGTGACCGCGGGCAGCCGCGTTCCCTTTTGCTGTAGCTATCATCGTGGCTACCATGACTCATCGCGTGTGAGCATTCGGACAGACCGTCCTCCGGAGTGTGGGCTGCAAAGTCGTGAGAAAGTCGTACGAAAGCCGCCTGCGCCGTTTTGCCCCCCCCCCCCCCCCCCTTCTCGCATTGTTCGCCTGGAGCCCGGGACGCGCGGTGCGCATGCAGGTGGCCTGGGCGCCATTTTTGACTAGCTCAAGCCAACAAGCTGGAGTTGGGGTCCACTTCCTTTCCTAATTTGGAAAGGGACTTCGAGGCCCATCTTCTGTGAACTAAGGGCAATGATCGGGAGAGGACGTGGGTCAGAGAAATTCGTGGTTTCGGTGCGCAACCTCTGTCACCTTTTTGTATGTTTTTGTGTATGTTTTACTGTAGGTACGTGCATTTAGTTCGTTGGAAATTCAGTTGACGTGTTGGACACGGCTCATATTGAAATGCTCTCTGCTATTGGCCGCAAGAGCCGCGTTTACATGAACGCGACAGAAGTCGACTCCAGTCCCCTTTTTGAAGGAAAGTGCAAAACCGTCGAGGCAGAGAGTACAGGAGGAGTAACGCCTTTCCTTCTCAAAACCTGCGTTTTCTCTCAAAAAGGGGACTGGGGTCGACTTCTGGCGCATTCAAGTAAACGCCGCTGGAGTGCCTGCCGTTGATACGCGTCTCGAAAATCTTGAAAAGGTGATTTAAACAGGAGGAAAAATGCTAAGGCGCCCGTGTGCTGTGCGATGTCAGTGCACGTTAAAGATCCCCAGGTGGTCGAAATTATGCCGGAGCCCTCCACTACGGCACCTCTAATTCTTCCTTTCTTCTTTCATTCCGTCCTTTATCCCTTCCCTTACGGCGCAGTTCAGGTGTCCAACGATATATGAGACAGATACTGCGCCATTTCCGTTCCCCCAAAACCAATTATTATTATTATTATTATTATTATTTAAACAGGCGTTTTGGGTGAAAATGTGGGGTCAAGTAGGAAGAAGGCAAGACTGATGGATGTCTCTCGGGACTCTGGCCTAATGCGCAGCCTGATTCTGCTGATTCTGTGGCCTGATTCTGCTACCCTTTGACCTCACCATCCACCCAGTTTTGCAGTTTATCTTATAGACGTCGCACCTGATTGCAATGCTGTAAATAACTGCTGGAAATACATTGGGTACGGTCTCAAAGGCAAGGTCTCATCTCCGCACTGCATCGTGTCGTTATGTTACGAACAAAGCGGTATCGTCACCAACACAACCAACAGCAGCTAAGCCAAGAGGAAAACGAACTCACACCTTCAGCTGCTAGCTCGTGGTGAACTTTCCCTTCCACAATGTCGTCATCCTCTGCTCTCCATGCACTTCGGCACTCTTACCCTACCGCCTCTCTTCTGATTCCCGAGCGTTCACATTTTCTCCTCTCTGTGTTTAACGTCATCCTTGCACGTCCCTTCCACCTAAGCAGTGTGCACCCGATGGTCTCTCTGTTAAAGCTGCACCGAACATCGGACAACTGGCAGCAGTTATCCACGAGAAAAACGTGATAGATTCTTTCCTGTTACCGCAGTTTCAGCTCAATGCAGGTATCAACCAACTTGGCCCGTTTAGTTCGAGCACAGATTTTTTACAGCAGTTTGTTTTCTGTGCGGCCGGCCCTTTTCGCGGTCTTGACCTAAGAGGCGTCACTATAAGGCCAGCAGCACCCGCAGAACGGTGGGCGGCAACTCACCCACGGCACCAGCTCTTTTGTCCTCATGTAGCACAACCTCTATCTTTATGCCATGGTGCTCCCTTGCCCCGTCTCCGTCCCTCTTTGCACTGCACAAGCAGCTCCTTTCAGCTGCATTCCGCGCTGCCCACACACCTCTAGTAGAGCCTGTGCTCGGCCTGCGAGCCACAACTGGCACCCGACATATATGCACGTGTTTCTTCCTTTGTCGACGTCCTTTTAATGCGAGAGCATTGTGTGGGAAAATCCCGTCATCAGAAACCTGTGACCGGAGCGCGGCATGCAAATGACGTCATCAGCACTCCTGGAGCAATAGGCCACCGGCATCCCCAACTCCACGTACCTAAAAACGCGATTGAGGTGTCCGCTCACCCAGGGAGCCAGTTATGTGCCTTTCTTTTCCTTAACATCATCGGAACCTAAACTTTTCGCTGGTTTTGAGAATCGGAAAGGCGCCTTAATTTGGAGGTGGATGCCTCCGCCAACTCACAGTGCGATTGAGGTGTCCGCTGACCCAGTGAGCCAGTTACACTTGCTCTCGCATTCACACATAAAAGTTGCTAAGGTGACACCATTATTTTTTTCATGGATTTTGAGCTTACACAGTGAGCCAAATTTGGTGTGCGGAGTGCGTATGGTGACATCTCTGATACCCTTTATGCCAACGCAGTATCCATGTTCAGCAACATCTATTGCAACGGGTGCAACGAGCTTCCCCTCATCGGCACCCGCTGGAAGTGCGCCGTTTGTCAAGACTACGACCTCTGCACCAAGTGCTACATGAGCGGAAAGCACAGTCCTAAGCACGCCTTTGTGAGCTTCGATGGTCCGGGACGCCCAGGGTGAGAACGTTAGTAGACTTGTCTCGAGGACTCCGTCGGGTGCAAACAATGGCGAAACTTCTCCTGCCTGAGTATGCTGCTTCTTTCAATATGTAAAAAGCGACGCTTGATATTTTGTGAGATGCGCGCGCTCACAGTCATACTATATATCAGATTCTTACTGGATAAAGAGAATGTAGTTTTCTTGATGAGAACGCAGTTACACCTTCTCCAAGTTACATGTTTTCACGCAATAATCAGGTTTAGTGAAAAATTCCAGCGAACATTAGTTAGCCATAATAATAATAATCGGTTTTTGGAGAAAGGAAATTGGCGCAGTATCTGTCTCATATATCGCTGGACACCTGAACCGCGCCGTAAGAGAAGGGATAAAGGAGGGAGTGAAAGAAGAAAGAAAGAGAGAGGTGCCGCAGTGGAGGGCTCCGGAATAATTTCGACCACCTGGGATCCTTAACGTGCACTGACATCGCACAGCACACAGGCACCTTAGCGTTTTGCCTCCATGAGAACGCAGCCGCCGCGGTCGGGTTCGAACCCGGTAACTCCGGATCAGTAACCGAGCGCCGTAACCACTGAGCCACCGCGTCGGGTCTATCGATGTCTACTGATCCGGAGTTCCCGGGTTCGAACCCGACCGCGGCGGCTGCGTTTTTATGGAGGAAAAACGCTAAGGCGCCCGTGTGCTGTGCGATGTCAGTGCACGTTAAAGATCCCCAGGTGGTCGAAATTATTCCGGAGCCCTCCACTACAGCACCTCTCTCTTCCTTTCTTCTTTCACTCCCTCCTTTGCCCATCCCTCACGGCGCGGTTCAGGTTTCCAACGATATATGAGACAGATACTGCGCCATTTCCTCCCCCCCCCCAAAAAAAAAACCAATTATATAATTATATATATAACCGAGCACCATAACCACTGAGCCAATAGGTACGTATTTTGGAAAAATTGAAAACTTGTTTTGAAGAAAGGAAATGACGCAGTAACTGTCTCACATATCTCGATGGACACCCTAACCGCGCCGTAAGGGAAGGGATAAAGGACGGAGTGCAAGAAAAAATGAAGAAAGTGGTGCCGTAGTGGAGGTCTCCGGAATAATTTCGACCACCTGGGGGTCTTTAACGTGCACTGACATCGCACAGCACACGGGCACCTTGTGCGTTTCGCCTTCATCGAAACGCGTATGCCGCGGCTGGGCTCGAACCCGGGAACTCCAGCTCAGTAGGCTAGTACCCTAACCAATGAGTGAGCCACCACGGCGGGTATCACGGAGTTGATATCTATTTTGGGCAATTAAAAAAAGGGGCAACCTCTCCTCCCCTCCGTCGATTTCTAGAGGTTATTTTTGTATGATTTATTGTTTCAATGAATGCCCAGTAGTTCATGGCGAAAATGAAAACGAGTAATAAAGACAGCATTTTTTTAACTTTCAGAATAAAGGTTGCTGCGAGACATGGATCGGAAGATTTTTTCGTGAAAGTCAACCCTGCGGACGACATTGCAAGAGGTATCC